>VZQC01004465.1:702031-839216 GCA_009823505.1 Rhizomys pruinosus
TATATATATATATATTACAAACACCTAGTGTGATTTGTCAATCACACTAGGGACACGACAGTGTCACTACATCAACATTATAATTATCAGAACAAAAAGCCCTGACTCTTAAATTTAGTTTTTTAAGAATTGACTCCAACTCTGAGGACTCTCATTCTTCCAGACTTCCCTTGGAAACCTCTGTCTCCTCAACCTGGGATGAGGGAACTGTCTTGTTGGAACTCTGTGTCTGGAACTCTGCCTTAAAGTCAAACACCAACCATGATTTTATTCAAAATGGCTTCTTCAGCTTCAATAGGGGAAGTATAAACTTGAATCTACCCTAATCATAACAGACCATTCACCCTTTTCACCCCTAGTTTAAGATAAAATATCTCGGGGCTGGAGAGATGGCCTAGTGGTTAAGAGCGCCGACTGCTCTTACAGAGGACCCGGGTTCGATCCCCAGCGTCCACATGGCAGCCGAGAACCGTCAGAAGCTCAAATTCCAGGAGAACTCCAGTTCCAGGGGAATCCAACACCCTATTCTGACCTCCGCGGCATTGCACAACATGGGTGCACAAACTTGCATGCAGACAGTACATTCATACACATACAGAAATAAATAATAAAAAAAAGATAAAATACCTCATCCATCCAAAATCAATGGTCCTTCCCAATCTTCATTATATGCAAGGGATGATTGCAAGCCATTCAGCACTTTGATATGTTAGTTCTCAACCATACCCACACTCATTCATCCATTACCTTTTGGGGAAGAGTACCAAATTGAGATTGCCAGAAAAGAAAAAAAAGAAGGTTGGGTTTTGGTGGGAAGCCACAAGCTCACCATTTCTGAGTTTCTGGACATTCCCATCCTCACTAGGGTTTTCACAGTAACAACAACTCACTTCCCAAGAAGACATGACTCTTAAGGCTCCTGAGCATAGAGAAGTTACAGGACAGAGCCCCAAAAGGTGTAGAGATGGCTAGGGAGATGTGGAAGCCCCCTTTCTCTCTTTGAAGCTGACTGGACATTCATACACAAGTGCCTCTCCTTGCAGAGAAGCTTGGCTCCCATCCTCTCACAGGCTGAGTGACAGTGGAAGGCACCAACACATGGGAATTGAAATAAGAATGAGCAGTTAGGGCCTACAAGATAGCTCAGCAGGTAAAGCTTCTGCTTTCCTCTCTAGTGACCTGAGTTTGATCCCCAGATCCCACAAGTGGAAAGAGACATACAATTCCCCCAAGTTACCCAGTGACCATGATATATGTCATTTGGCACATGCATGTATCCACACACATGACATACACATAAAATTAATAGATCAGAAGTTTGTACCTACAGGTTAGATTGAGGGAGGCTTTCTCCTGGGAGATCCCAACATCTGTTGAATATTTTACCTGTGGAGCCAATGCCTTAATAATTATATATAAGAGCCCTGGAGAGCCTGTAGACAGACCCCACATAGTGTGGCAGTTCTATAGGTTCCACTCTCCCAGTGAGTGCATGAGGCCAACCTCTGCTCACTGCTGAACAGCATAGGAAGCTGCCCTGCATAGGAAGCATTCCAGACTCCCTACCCCCTAACTTGGGATCACCTGGCATGGAGCCATGTGGGTTGAAGCCTGCCTGTTTGATAACCATCTTGCACCCTTGGAAGAGCTCTTGACTAGCTGAGTGCGATGGCCTAGCGGTTAAGAGCACCGACTGCTCTTACGGAGGACCCGGGTTCGATTCCCAGCACCCACATGGCGGCTGAGAACCATCTGAAACTCCAATTCCAGGAGAACTCCAGTTCCAGGGGAATCTGAGACCCTCTTCTGACCTCCGCGGCATTGCACGACACGGGTGCACAAACCTACATGCAGACAGTACATTCATACACATACAAAATAAAATTTAAAACATAAAAAAAAAGAAAGCTATGTAGAAAAATTAGCTGTTCTCCCCAGTACAAAATCAGAAGTGAGAACCTGAAGCCTAGAGCAACCAGCTTTTCATACCTAATAAGACAATGAAGGCACCTAAAGAAGACAATCAGGGTGTGGATTCTGAGAAGACCAGGAGTCCATTTGAAATGGAGAGGCATCCAAGGCCAGAGGCACTGAGGAACCTGCTATGCCAGCCCTGCCTTTGGTTATGGAAAAATGGGCCATCACAGAATACTCAGGAATCTTCTGCTCCTTTGAAAAGCCAGAGCTTCTGCTAAACACCCTACCCCACTTCCTACCTGAGCCTCCACCCTATCTCCTCTATTAAATTCCTGGATCAGATGCCATTCAGTGTTGGCTCTTTACTTCCTTTGAGTTTAGCCATGGCTACCCTGAACTAAACTCTATCCCAGAGAGCCTAAACCTTGTGGTCTCTTATTTTGTCTGGGGGAGCCCACAATAACCTAACATTTCGGTACCATGGACTTGGATCACCACTTCACCCCTACCCCCTGGGGTTAGCCGGTAAGACCCCTGGTCAGGCCGGTTACCAGGCACAGGCTAGACAGCACCCACCATCAATTTGGCCAAAAGTACCATCTCTTCTCCTTCTCCTACCCTACTCTATCCCTGTGTGACTGTGAGTGAGAGTTAGTGTGCATGATATGGTTCCATGGCTCTGACAGGCTATGGAATCTTATTGGACCCTAATCTGCAGTTCCACTGGGATCATTTCACCTCATCGGGTACTCACCACATGGTGACCGAGTCACAGGGCTGATACATGTAGCTCTCATGGTAAGACCCCTTAAGTTGCTGAGGAGAGATATCATGTCTCCCACCCCTACCTTACTGTGTGACCCTGCATATGCCCTACCCTCTCTGCCTCAACATTTCCTCAACAAACTCTAACCTACTGTTGTCTGCCTCTGTCTTCCCTCCACTCTCCTCCTTCACCTTTTTTTTAGTGTCCCATTTTTCTGTTTTCCTATTTTTTTTAACTCTCCTGAGAACTGGTGTATCAGAAAGTTCCCAAACCGCATCCAGACCACTTTCTTCCAGGACAGTGGAGACAGAATCCAGACCTGTGTTATTTTGGTCCCCCCTGTAAATTCTGGGACATTGGCTTTACAGGCCTGAGGACCCTATTTCAGAGCCCCCCTCCCCCCCATGCATGTGGGCCTGTGGACTCTGACCAGCACTCCTGAAATTAAGAGCAGATGTGTTCTAATCTTCAGAAAGTGTTTCTGAGGCTAAAAGCTTTATTTACTTCCTACAGATCTCCTTTTCTCTTGTTCTCTTGCTTGCTTGATGCTGTCTCCTTTCCTGCAGTGGTCACCTATCACTCAAGTCACTCATAGACCTAGAAGGTCCACTTTCACTTGCGTGCTCACTCACGTTCAGATGGCCATCTGCTCTCTCCTCTCTCTCTCCTTCTACCTCTTCTTCTCTCTTCCTTACCCTCTCTTGACACCTAATATGGGAGCCTCACACTTGAAAGAAGAAGGCCAGGGTCTCACCCCCTTGGAGTGTCTCCTACGTTCTTTGAAAAAACTCAACCTCTCTAAGGAAATTAATCCTAATGTCCTTAAGAGACTCTGCTGTACTATCTGGCCAGGATATCAATTAGATAACGATATTATCTGGCATGAGATGCGTATGCTAGATCCCAGAACTCTCACAGTTTTGAGAGATTTTTGCCAGTGCTCTGGTAGATGGATGGAATGTCTGTATGTACCAGCATTCTTTGCCCTTCGTTCACATCCTTCTCTCTATTCCTCCTGCCACCCCCAACAGGTTCTCCTTGCCAAACCTGCAAAACCCAGGTTCAGGTCACCTTCCCTACACTCTAGAACAGACCTCTACATCTGCTTTTGATCTTGACATGGCAGACCTGGCTGCCCCACTGAACCCTACACCTCCTTCCAGGGCTCCGGCCACCACCGCTGCTGGGGCTCCAGCCACCACTGCTGCAGCTGCTCTTTTTCTTCTGCCTGCCTCCCCCCTCCCAGGGCTCCTGTCACTGCTCCAGCAAACGCTTTTCCTCTGCCTGCCCTTCCCGCTGTTTTTTCTCCACTTGTCCCTCCTGCTGCCACAGCCTCCTCTCCTCTAGAACCCTCCCCCTCCCTTTCACCTTCCTCCACCTCCCAAAGCCCATCCTCTCAAACCCCTACAACCTCCCCCATCTCCAACTACACCCACTCCAGTGCCAATCCAGGTGGACTCTTTCCTCTCCAACAGGTAGCAGGGGCATGTGGCTTAGTCAGAGTCCAGGTCCCTTTTTCCTTGAGTGACTTATTACACATTGAAAAGCTATTGGGCTCCTTTTCCACGGACCCTTCCAGTTTTATTAAAAAATTTCGTGTGCTAACCCAGAGCTATGCTCTTTCCTGGCATGATCTGTTTGTGGTCCTTTCCAACGCCCTTACTCCTGATGAAAAGGAATTGGTTTGGGCAGCTGTCCATGCTCAAGGGGATAAGTTTCATACCCCAAACCCCACAATGCCTGAGGGGGGAAAAGCTGCACCTCGAGGAGACCCGGGTTGGAATTACCAAATCCCATCAGCAGAGGAACCCAACCCTGATATCCAAGCCAGGGATCACATGATCACCTGCCTCTTGGACGGTCTACAGAAGGCTTATCATAAAATAGTTAACTTTGATAAACTTCGAGAAGTCATCCAAGATAAGAATGAAAAGCCCTCCCAATTTTTATCTAGACTCACCCAGGCTCTGGTAAGTTACACTAGGTATGACCCTGAGTCTCGTGTAGGTACGCTTATGATAAACCACCATTATATTCTTCAGTCTCCTCCTGATATAAGGAAAAACAGGTGTTTAGAACAGGGACCAGCCATCCCCCAGGGAGAGCCGGTTGAAATGGCATTTAAAGTCTATAATGGATGGAGGGAACAAAAGACAGCTGAACACAGCCACACATGCCACCTCCTGCTGCTGCCCTCAGGGCTTCTCCTGGAAGATCTCCAGATGCCAATGGAGAGACAGAACTAACTCCATGCTGCCAGGGCCCAGCTTCGAGCATGGGCAAATGGGACACTGGTTCAGCATCTGCTCTGCACCTTGTCAACATATGGGATGGTGCCCTGCATGTGGAGAAAGGGACCAGTGGAGAAGTGATTGTCCTACTGTACCAATGCATGGGAGAACAATCCCCTCTGAGGCCCCAACCCTGCAATGTCCTGAAGTTCATGATATCTTGGGACTGGCAGCTGAAGACTGACAAGGCCTGGCACCTCCATCCCCAAATGCCTCATTCACTATCAACAAAGAGGAGCCCAGGGTCAATGCCAACGTGGTGGGTAAGGCTTTTATTTTCATAGTAGACATGAGCGCCTTGTGGTCAGCTCTCCCCTCCTACTCAGGCAAAGCTTTCCCCTTGCAGATCTCTGAGGTGGGTGTTGATAGAAAGGCTCACAATCCTAAGAGTACAGGACCTGTTCCCTGTGTTTCTGGGATATTACCCTCACCCACTCCTTCCTAGTCATACCCTCCTGCCCTCCTCTTCTCCTGGGTAGAGATTTAATGCAAAAACTCTCATTTACCTTATCCTTCCCTTCCCCCTCTCCAATCTTCCTCCTCTCTTCAGTCTCTTCCTGTAACCCTATACCCTGCTCCTGGCCACTCCTGGCCTCTGAGGTTACTCCTAGGGTGTGGGACAGACACTTCTACTCTGGGGAAGGCCTCCAACCACAGGCCCCCATTCCTGTTGTTCTCAAAGATCCCTCTGTCTTCCCTTGCAGGACTCAATAACCCATTGCTCTTAAACAGGGTCTCAAGCCCATTATTTAGAGATTCTTTGGCCTTCCTCTCAGCCTCCAATTGGCTAATGGTCCAGATTTTGGTCTCAAATGTGACCCAGTCAATATCTCAGGCACTGGGCATCACTTGGAAGCTTCATGTTCCTTACCACCCTCAATCATCAGGAAGGGCGGAGAGAGCTAATTCGATTCTTAAGGACCAGCTGACCAAGCTGTCGCTGGAGCTCCATCAGTCATGGACCTCCCTCCTTCCTCTGGCCTTAACAAATCTCAGGGCCATTACCTGAGCACCTTCCTTTCTCAGTCCTTTTGAACTCATGTATGGCCAGCCCTACTTACTAAGTGATTTTCCACTACAGGATCCATCCCTCCTTCATGATTACCTGCCTGCCTTCTCTCTCCTAAGTCAGCTCCTTAGAGAACATGCAGATCACATCATTCCACAGGCTTCTAAGGATCCAGTACCCTGCATTCTACAACCTGGAGACTACATCTTTCTTCGCTCTACTACCAAGGACAAAACCACTGGGACAGCTCTACAACTCCACTGGCTTGGACCTTACCTGGTGATTCCATCCACATCTATTGCAGCTAAGCTCCTTGGAGTCCAGGGCTGGATACATCTCTCTAAACACAAGCCTGCAAGGACTCACAGCAAGTACTTGGCCACTCCAACTGGCCATCTAAAACTTAAGATCCAGAGAGTCCATCCCTGCCCCCTATACAGGAATAGTCATTTCATTATATGGTGGCTAATTTTCTTTACCTGTCTCCTTTCTATAACTGTCTCTCTAATTCTGCCTAGTACTAATCCAGGATCCTGTACTGCTCCTCCATGTGCTTAAAGGTTTGAAGTCTGGTCACTCAGTGATAAAGATCAGGAAACCAGGCTTCTTAATTATTCAGAATTCCAGTTTTCCTCTTGGCCCTGTTTCACTTTTTTTTGACACCCTTGACCTATGTACCCACCGATATCCTTTATCGGAGAATAGGATAGTGCTGGCTGTAGAGATCCTGAGGGATGGGAGGGCTGTCCATCTTGGTCCTGCAGGTACCACAGGTAAGGGGTTACACGGAACATACAACACAAACAGCTTTTCTCTGAACCAGGAGAGAAAAATGTAACTTTTAAAATGACCAACCCCTCCTCCTCGCCCAGGGACCACGTAGAAGCTGCAGGCATCTTCTAGCCCCAGGACTGGCATTCCTCTGTTCTTCTACAGTATACACCTATATTTCTGCTAATACCACTGGCCTATGCCTTCTAGTGGTACTACTGCTGGTCTTACTCTTTACACTCCAGGGGAGATCCAGGCACACTTGGCAGCTTGGGAGACTTGGAAGAGGTCTTTAATTGTCCACCATCCCAGGACCAGGTGGGTAGCCATGCTGGCAGTTTTAGTGGGCATAAGCCTAGTCTCCGTGGTTGCTGTCACTGGGATAGCTGCGGGTAGTTTGGGACACACCCTTGACACAGTGATTTTCCCAAGAACTCCAGCAACTGAACACACAGCTTGTAACTGATGTGAAAGCTACTGCTCAATCCATTCATATCCTACAGCAGCAGCTTTCCTCTTTAGCAGAAGTTACCCTTCAGAATAGGTGGGCTTTGGACTTGCTTACTGCTGAGAAGGGGGGAATCTGCCTTTTCCTAGGAGAAGAGTGCTGCTATTATGTCAATAAATCAGGAAAGGTAGAAAAATATATCCACCATTTGCAGAAAGTAGTGTATAACCTGTCACAGAGGACCCCCAATGGAGAGGTCCCTGGCAGCAATCCTTCCTTGGTTAATGCCTTTACTAGATCCAGTGACAGTACTAGTAATTTTGTGCATGGTGGCTCCATGCCTTTTACAATATTTCTAAAACCAGATCCAATGCCTCACTCATACAATATTTAACTAGCTTCTTCTCTCAGTCGCAGAAGGAAAAACTGCCTACCAACAGCTGACCACTGACAACACGGATCAGGCACTGGACACTCAAAGCAACTAAGATGGAGAATAACATCCTGACTTTGCAGCCTAAATTCCCCACCCCCCACACCATCCATGTTCAGCTCTGAAGCAGTTACAAAAGGCAGATCTTTGCCCCTTTTCCTATAAAAAAACAAAAGGCTGGAATGTCAGGGTGTGGATTTCAAGAAGACCAGGAGTCCATTTGAAATGCAGAGGCATCCAAGGCCAGAGGAACCTGTTCTACCAGCCTGCCTTTGGTTATGGAAAAATGGGCCATCACAGAATACTCAGGTATCTCCTTTGAAAAGCCAGAGCTTCCGCTAAACGTCCTACCCCCACCTCCTACCTGAGCCCCCACCCTATCTCCTCACTTAAATTCCCAGACTAGCTGCCATTCAGTGCTGGTTCTTTCCTTCCTTCGAGCTTAGTGTGGCTACCCTGAACTAAACTCTATCCCAGAGAGCCTAAAACTTGTGGTCTCTTATTTTGTCTGGGGGAGTGCACAATAATCTAACAAAGACAAGGAAAGTCAGTCTTCAGTTCAACAAAGAAACACTTGAGCTTCATACCAGAATCACAACCAAAAGAAATCCACATGCCAAAATAACAATGAAAAAAAAGGGAAAAATCCAAATAACGTGACTCCATGAAATACTATCAATCCTGTAGTAGAGTGCTACAATGAGGACCCCATATATGTAACCAAGGACACAGAATTGAAAAGAACTATCAAAGACTTAATCAAAGAATTTGAAGAAGTTAATGAACACACAAAGAAATCAAAGAACTGAAAGAAGATAGGGATAAACTGAAAGAAGATAATGATAAACTTTGCACTAAATTCACAAAAGATATAGAAATATTGAAGAAAACTGAGGTCAAAATGAAACCGGAAGTGGAATATTCAATAAGCCATGTAGAAAGGATGGGAGAAAGCCTTAGTAACAGAATGCATGAAGAAGAAACTAGAATATCAAGACTTAAAGATAAAGTGAACAAAATTGGCCCACTCAAGCAAAGATTATGAAAATTTGAAAAAAAAAAAAAAACCCACAGGAATGCAATATTCAGGAAATGTGGGACACCATAAAAAGACCAAACCTAAGCAATATAGGTATAGAGGAAGGAGAAGAATTCAGGATAATGGAATTAGCCAGATCTTCAACAGGACTGTAGAAGAAAATTTCCTTAAAATAAGGAAAGATATACCCATACAAATACAAGAAGCACATAGAACACCAAAAGGACAGGACCAGAAAATAAATTCCCCACACCATATCATAGTAAAAACACTAGATGGGCTGGGGCATGGTGGTACACACTTTTAATACCAGCACTCAGGAGGCAGAGGCAGGTGAATCTCTGTGAGTTCAAGGCCAGCCTGGTCTGCACACTGAATTCCAAGAAAGCTGGGACTACAGGGAGACCCTGTCTCAAAAAAACAAATTAGGGGCTGGAGAGATGGCCTAGCAGTTAAGAGCGCCAACCGCTCTTACAGAGGACCCGGGTTCGATCCCCAGCACCCACATGGTGGCTGAGAACCGTCTGAAATTCCAGTTCCAGTAGAACTCCAATTCCAGGGGAATCTGATGCCCTCTTCTGACCTCCGCAGCACTGCACGACACGGGTGCACAAACTTGCATGCAGACAGTACATTCATACACATACAGAAATAAATAAAAATTAATAAAAAAATTTTTTTAATAAAAAAACAAATTATATAAAATGGACAATGCAACACAACGAAACCTCTGGAACATTTTAAAAGCAATAACAAACAAACAAACAAACAAAAATCACTAGATGTTCTAAACAAAGAGAGAATACTGAAAGCTGCAAAAGAAAAACAACAAGTCACATATAACAGAATACCCATCAGAATTACAGCTGATTTTTCAATGCAAAAAATGAATGCCAGAAGAACTTGGACCAAAGTATTCCGAGTTCTAAATCATGATAGATGCCAACCCAGAATTATTTTATTTTATTTATTTATTTATGTGTATGAATGTTCTGTCTGCATGTAGGTCTGTGCACCCGTGTCGTGCAATGCCACGGAGGTCAGAAGAGGGTGTTGGATTCCCCTGGAACTGGAGCTCTCCTGGAATTGGAGTTACAGACGGTTCTCAGCCACTCTGTGGGGCACTGCACGACATGGGTGCACAAACCTACATGCAGACAGTACATTCATACACATAAAAATAAATAAAAAATTTAAAAAGCAAAGATCAATGTCAACACACTACTAGTAGGGAACTTCCATAGCCAAAGAATAAACAGACACCTGAACTGAACAATACAATACACCAAATGGACCTAAAAGACATCTACTGAATATTCCACTCAAGCACCAAAGAATATACATTCTATTCAGCACCCCATGAAACTTTCTTTAAAATCAACCACATACTGAGGCACAGAAAAAAACCTCAACAACTAAAAAAAATAATTCCCTGCATTTTATAAGACCACAATGCAATAAAGGTTAATATCAACACCAGAAGAAGACCTAGTAACTACATGAACTCATGAAGATTAAACAACAAACTCCTGAATGAGTCAAAGGAGAAATTAAGAAAGAAATAAAAGTATTCCCAGAATTATATGAAAAGGACAATACAACACAACAAAACCTCTGGGACACATTAAAAACAGTCCTAAGAGGGAAATTTATAATGCAAAGTGCCTACATTAAAAGAAAGAAAGAAAGAAAAAGAAAGAAAGAAAGAAAGAAAGAAAGAAAGAAAGAAAGAAAGAAAGAAAGAAAGAAAGAAAGAAAGAAAGAAAGAAAGAAAGAAAGAAAGAAAGAAAGAAAGAAGGAAAGAAAGAGCATGCACAAACGAATGTCTTAACATTGAAACTCAAGACACATGAAAGACAACAACAAATGAATCCCAAACCCAATAGACAAGAAATAACAAAAATCAGAGCAGAGATTAATGAAATCAAAACAAAGAAAACAAGACAAAGAATCAATGAGTCCACGAGCTGTCTCTTTGAAAGAATAAACAGGATAGACAGACCCTTAACCCAGTTAACCAAAAGAAAGGAAGAGCAACTCCAAATCAACAAAATTAGAGATGAAAGGAGAAACATCACAACAGATAACAAAAAAGATCCAGAACATTACATGGGAATCTTTTTTTTAAGTTTTTTTTTAATTAATTTTATTTATTTCTGTATGTGTATGAATGTACTGTCTGCATGCAAGTTTGTGCATCCATGTCGTGCAATGCCGCGGAGGTCAGAAGAGGGTGTCGGATTCCCCTGGAACTGGAGTCCTCCTGGAACTGGAGTTTCAGATGGTTCTCGGCCGCCATGTGGGTGCTGGGGATCGAACCCGGGTCCTCTGTAAGAGCAGTAGGTGCTCTTAACCGCTAGGCCATCTCTCCAGCCCCTACATGGGAATCTTTTATAAACCTATAGTCTATTAAATTTGTAAACTTAAAAGAAATCCCATATACAGGCACACATCAAAAATGTCATCCACTATGATCAAGTTGGATTTATTCCAGAGATGCAGTGATTGTTCAGTATATATTAATCAATAAATATCAAATATTATATAAATGGACTCAAAGACAAAAACCACAGGATCATCTCAATTGATGCAGAAAAGGCCTTTGATGAAATTCAGCATGCCTTTACATTTAAAGTCCTAGAGGGAACAGTTCTCAACATAATTAAAGCTATATACAACAAACCCACAGCCAATATCATTCTAAGACAAATTAGAAGCATTCCCCTTAAAGTCAGGAACCCAGAAAGGCTGCCCACTATCTCCACTCCGTTTCAATATAGTGCCTGAAAGTGCTGCTACAGCAATAAGAGAAGTAAATTCAAAGAATACTAATTGGAAAAGAACAGGTCAAACTATCCCTTTTCACAGATGATATGATATTGTACCCAAGGGTTGCCAAAAATTCCAACAGAAAACTCCTAGAAACAATTAACAAATTCAGTAAAGTGCCAGGTTACAAAATTAATCTACAAAAATCAGTAGCCTTTCTATATGCCAATAACAAGCAACCAGAGGAAGAGCACATGGAACCCCTTCCATGCATAGAAGCCTCAATTAAAAAAAAAAGCCAAACTCAAAACCTTAGAACAAACCTGACCAAAGACATTAAAGATTTCAACAATGAAAAATTTAAATCTTTGAAGATGGAGATTGAAAAAGAAAATCAAAGGACCACCCATGGTCATGGATTAGAAGAATTAATATAGTAAAAATTACCATCTTACACAAATTAATATATATTTTCAATGCAATCCCAATCAGAATCCCATTACTTACTTCACAGAATTAGAAAAAAAAAAAACCTAAAATTCATATGGAAACACAAAAGGCCTCAGGATAGCCAAAGCAACCCTGAGCACAAAGAGTAATGGAGGGGGGATTACTATACCAGATTTCAACCTCTACTACAGAGATATAGCCATAAGAATAACATGATACTGCCACACAATAGACCCATAGATCATTGGAATAAAATTGAAGACCCAAACTTGAGTATATACAATTTCAGACACCTGATGTTTGACAGAGGAGCCAAGAATACTCAATGGAAGAAAGGCAGCATCTTCACCAAATAGTGCTGGCAAAACTGGATCACTACTTGTATAAGAATGAAACTAAACCCCTACCTTTCACCTTGCACAAAAGTCAACTCTAAACGTATCAAAAACCTTAATTTGAAACCTGAAACTGAAACTGTTAGAAGAAAACATTGGCAGTAACCTAAAAGATATAGGTGTAGGGAAAAGACTCTAAATCAAACAGCAATTGCACTGGAACTTAGCTCAACAGTCAACAAGTGGGACTTCATTAAACTAAAAAGCTTCTATACAGCAAAAGAAACAATCAAAAAAGTGAAGAGAAAACCCACAGAGTGGGAGGAAAGCTTCACCAGTGGCATATATGACAAAAGTTTTACATCCACAGTATATAAATTATTCAAAAAAGAAAGGACCAAGAAAATACATGACCCAACTAAAAGATGGGCTAAAAATCTGAACAGACACCTCAACAGAAGAAGTAAAGATGTCTAAGAAACATCTTATAAAGTGTTCAACATCATTATTAATTAAGGAAATGCAAACTAAAACCACTTTAAGATTTCATTTTACCTCGGTAAGACTGACTATGATTAAGAAAACAAATGATACCAAATGCTGGAGAGGTTGTGCAGAAAGGGGAAGACTCATTCACTGTTGGTGGGATTGCAAACTCATTCAAACACTATGGAAAGCAGTGCAATAAATATCATAAAGCACATAAATGGACTAAAAGATAAAAATCACACAATAATCTCAATTGATGCACAGAAAGACTTTTACAAGATCCAGCATCCTTTCATGTTTAACGTTCTAAAAGAAGTTGGAGCCATATACAACAAATCCACAGCCAATATCATCTTAAATGGAGAAAAACTAGACGCATTCCCCTTAAAGGCAGGTACCAAGTAAGGCTGTGTCCTATCGCCACTCCTCTTCAATATAGTGCTTGAAATGCTTGCTAGGGAAATAAGGCAAGAAAGGGAAATTAAAGGAGTATTAATTGGAAAAGAGGAAGTCAAACTATCTCTGTTTCCAGATGATATGATACTTTACCCGAAGGATGCTAAAAACTCCACCAGAAAACTCCTAGAAACAATTAAGAGTTTCAGTAAAGTGGCAGAATACAAAACTAACCTAGAAAATTCGGTAGCCTGGGGCTGGAGAGAAGGCCTAGTGTTTGAAAGCACCGACTGCTCTTGCAGAGGACCCAGGTTCGATCCCCAGCACCCACATGGCAGCTGAGAACTGACTTTAACTCCAGTTTCAGGGGAATCTGACACCCTCTTCTGACCTCTGCGGCACTGCACGACACGGGTGGACAAACCGACATGCAGACAGTACATTCACATACATAAAAAATAAAAAATAAAATAAAAATCGGGCTAGAGAGATAGCCTAGTGGTTTAAAGCACCAACTGCTCTTGCAGAGGACCCGAGTTCAATCCCCAGCACCCACATGGCAGATAAGAACCATCTGTAACTCCAATTCCAGGAGAACTCCAGTTCCAGGGGAATCCGAGAGACTCTTCTGACCTCCACGGCATTGCACCACATGGGTGCACAAACCTACATGCAGACAGTACATTCATAAACATACAAAAAAAATTTTTAAAAAAGAAAAATCAGTAGCTTTACACCAACAACAAACAACTAGAGAAGGAATAAAAGACCTTCCCACTCACAATAACCTCAAACAACAACAATAACAAATCCTGGGGACAAACCTAACCAAAGACATGAAAGATCTCTACAACAAAAATTTTTAACCCCTGAAGGAGAATGAAGGGAAAAACCTCCCATGCTCATGGATTGGAAAAATTAATATAGTAAAATGTCCATTCTACCCAAATTAATATGCAGATTCGAAGCAATCCCAATTAAAATCCCCATGAGTTTCATCACAGACTTGGGGAAAAAAATCCTTAAATTAATATGGAAAACCAAAAGCTAAAGCAACCCTGGGCAAAAAAAAAATGCAATACAGGGGGGATCGCCTTACCAGACTTCAAGCTATACTACAGGGCTACACTCATAAAGACAGCCTGGTATTGAAACAAAAACAGACCCATTGACCAATGGAACAAAACTGAAGATCCAAACTTGAGCTCATACAGTTTTGGGCATCTCATATTGGACAAAGGGGTCAAAAAAGCTCATAGGAAGAAAGGTAACATCTTCAGCAAATGGTGCTGGCAAAACTGGATCACCATGTGTAGAAGAACAAAATTAAACCCCTACCTCTCACCCTGTACAAAAATCAACTCCAAGTGGATCAAAGACCTCAATATAAAACACGATACATCTGACAGAGTATTAACTTCCAGAATATATAAACTACTCAAAACACAAGAAGAAAGCCAATGACTCACTCAAAAGGCAAAGAGCTGAACAGAGACTTCACTAGTGAGGAAGTAAAGATGGCTAAGAAACACCTTTAAAAGTGTTCAACATCGTTAATTATGGAAATGCAAATTAAAATCGCTCTAAGATATCATCTCACTCCAATAAGACTGGATAAGATCAAGAAAACAAAAGACACCAAATGATGGAGAGGTTGTGGGGAAAGGGGAACACTCATCCACTACAACCAATGTGCAAAGCAGTGTGGAGAACCCTTAAAAGACTCAAAATTAACCTACTACCTGGCCCATATACTCCTGGGCATATACCCACAAGACTCATGCTACTGCAAAGATACATGGACATCTGTTTACTGCAGCTATTGTCTTATTTATTTATTTATTTATTTTTATCTGTATGAGTGTGCTGTCTGCATGTAGGTTGGTGCACCCATGTCATGCAATGCCACAGAGGTCAGAAGAGGGCATAGGATTCCCCTGGAACTGGAGATAAAGACGGTTCTTAGCCACCATGTGGGCACTGGGAATTGAACCCGGGTCACTGCAAGAGCAGTGCTCTTAACTGCTGAATCATCTCTCCAGCCCCCCACAGCTATTTTCACAATAGCAAAGAGTTGGATCCAACCCAAATGCCATCATGTTATCAACTGACACGTGGATAACAAAAATGTGGTACATCTACACAATAGAGTTCTATGCAGTGGTAAAGAAAGATGAAATCATGAACTTTCCAGGTAAATGGCTGGAACAAGAAGACATCATGTTAAGTGAAGTAACACAGTCCCAGAAAACAAGTGACGAATGGTATCCTTCATCTCTGGATGCTAGTACCAATTACCAGGCTGTAAGGCAAACTGAGCAACATTAATATTATATTCCTCGTGATCTGGAAACAACTGTGCTTTTGTACTGTGAATCCCTTAACAGGTTCTAGAACTAAGCTACCATTTATTTTCAGAGTTAGGAATTTTGGATATATAAATGGTACGTATGCATATTTTAGAGTAATATAAAATCAAAGGAATGTTGAAAAAACTAGTTTGTCATGCCATTATATCTAACCATGGTGTTTATTTTATAGGAGTGCTTCTTAGTATTTCTTATACAAGTCTGCTTCAGCTTTTGTCCAAGCCTTTTTAAAAATATTATACAGTAGCTAAAAGTATCAGGCTGGTGTAAATTACCCTTTCTGAATGCTTAATGACCATACTTAATGCCCATATGAATTTGGCCGAGGGTCTCAATGGATAACTTTGTTTCTTGCCCTCAGATGTCAACTAAGTCCCAGGGGACTATGCATGCGGCATCACTTGAAATGTCCTGCAAATGTGAGTCACCAGTCTTCCTGTGCAGAGAAAACATCTGAGAAAAAGTATAACAAGAAATAAAAAAATAGTAAGGCCTGAGAAATTGTACTTCAGGTACAAACTCGAGATCTTAGTAAAAAAAAAAAAGAGCACAGTTGTTTTGCATGTCTTACAGACAAGTGCATTTACCCTGTGGCTGCCATTGCTTTTGCCATCTGTTTTAGAATGTCTTCCATTGCTGTGACAAAACACTCTGATCGATACCAACTTGGAGAGAAAAGGGTTTATTCAGCTTACATCTCCTGGATCACACTTCATCACTCAGGGAAGCCAAGGCAGGAACCTGTAGGAAGGAGCTGAAGCACAAGCCATGGAGGAATGCTGTTTACTGGCTTGCTCCTGTGGCTCATTCCCAGCCTGCCTTCTTATATGGTACACAACAACCCACTCAGGGTGGCACCACTCATTGTGGGCTGGGCCCTCCCACACTGCTCGACCATCAAGACAATACTCCACAGATGTGGCCATGGGAAAATCAGATGGAGCCAATTCCCCAATTGAGGTTGCCTCAACCCACATGTGTCAAGTTGACAGTAAAGCTATCTAGCACAATTGACCCCTTGTCAACTTGACACACAAAACACATTGCTATTAAACCACCACCTTCCCAGTTCTTATCCCCAAAGTATGATGTTCACAATAATCACAACCTGTCCTAGTTTGACTTCCATTGCTGTGACAAAACACTCTGACCGACACCAACTTGGGGGGGGGGTTTATTCAGCTTACATCTCCTGGGTCACAGTTCATCACTTAGGGATCCCAAGGCAGGCACTCAGGGCAGGAACCTGGAAGCAGGAGCTGAAGCCCAGGCCATGGAGGAATGCTGTTCACTGGCTTACTCCCCTGGATCATGCCCAGCCCGCCTTACACAGTATACAACCTGCCCAGGGTGGCACTGCTCATTGTGGGCTGGGCCCTCCCACACTGCTCGACCATCAAGACAATACTCCACAGATGTGGCCACAGGCCAATCCAATGGAGCCAATTCCCCAATTGAGGCTCCCTCAACCCAGGTGTGTCAAGTTGACACTAAAGCTATCCAGCACAATTGACCCCCTGTCAACTTGACATACAAAACACATCACTATTAAACTACTGCCTTTCCAGTTCTTATCCCCAAAGTATGATGTTAACATTAATCACAACCTAAGACAGTACAACCTTAAAAGCCCCACAGTCCTTAAAATGTCCAAAAGCTTAAAAGTTCAATTAAAAGTCTCTTAACTGTGGGCTGCTGTAAAATCCAAAACAAGTACTGGCTTATTTCAAAGGGAAGAATCAGGCACTATCAAACAAAACCTAAGTCCAGCAAAGTAGCTCAAGGCTGGACACCTGGGATTCACTCACAATCTTCTGGGCTCCAAAGGGTCTCGGCAGCTCCCCCTCTCTGACTCTGCCGTCCGCGGCACACACAGCTCATCTCGCAGACCCAGGCCGACTCCATTCCACACCTGCTGCTGCTCTTCGTGGTCATCCCATGGTCCCAGCATCTCCAAAAATCTGGGGTCGCCACTGAAACTGAGGCAGCACCTTCACAAATGGTCTCTTCTGACCTCTCCTGTTGCAAAGCCTCAGCTTCTCTCCATGACCCCTGCAATCCTGGGAAGTGCAACCGAGGTGCATTTCCACCAATGGTCTTTCCTGACCTCTCACAGTGAAAAGCCTCGGCTGCTCTCTGTTACCCCCTCAAATTTCAACACCAGAACCATATAGGAGACTCTTACACACTACCAAGTCCTGCTTCTGGCTTGAGATGGAGGCTCAGGCCCCTTCTGAATCACAGCTTCTGTGTGCTGACCCTGAAGAAATTCTTCCCAGAAGATTTCACCACAGTGATGCTGGTTTCTTGTTACTTACGGCTGATTTTTCAGCCCCAGCTAACCAGCATCAATTGTCCCAGTACAACAAAGATTTCACTTCAGGTTCTGGTCTCTTGTTACTTACAGCTGATTCTTCAGCCCCAGCTGACCAGAACCCACAGATTAAACAGTCTTGATGACCTCTGCTCCACTTTGAAACTAAAAACTTCACAAGCCAGGCCTCCATCTTCTACAAATCCTTCAGCAAAACTGCTCCGAGCTCCACAGAAGCAATCTTTAGGCATTCAATGATCTTCCCAACCCAAAGTTCCAAACGCCTCCACAATCCTTCCCAAAAACACCAAGGTCATGTCTGTCACAGCAATACCCCACTCCTGGTACCAATTACTGTCCTAGTTTGTCTTCCATTGCTGTGACAAAACACTCTGACCGACACCAACTTGGGGAGGAAAGGGTTTATTCAGCTTACAACTCCTGGGTCACAGTTCATCACTTAGGGATCCCAAGGCAGGCACTCAGGGCAGGAACCTGGAAGCAGGAGCTGAAGCACAGGCCATGGAGGAATGCTGTTCACTGGCTTATCCCCTGGCTCAGGCCCAGTCTGCCATCTTATACAGTACACAACCTGCCCAGGGTGGCACTACTCATTGTGGGCTGGGCCCTCCCACACTGCTCAACCATCAAGACAATACTCCACAGATGTGGCCACAGGCCAATCCAATGGAGCCAATTGCCCAATTGAGGCTCTCTAAACCCAGGTGTGTCAAGTTGACACTAAAGCTATCCAGCACACAACCTAAGACAGTACAACCTTAAAAGCCCCACAGTCCTTAAAATGTCCAAATGCTTAAAAGTTCAGTCTATTAAAAGTCTGTGGGCTGCTGTAAAATCCAAAACAAGTACTGGCTTGTTTCAAAGAGATGAATCAGGCACAAAGAAAACCTAAATCCAGCAAAGTAGCTCAAGGCTGGACATGTGGGACTCACTCACAATTGTCCAGGCTCCAAAGGGTTTCGGCAGCTCCCCTTCTCTGCTGTCAGTAGAACACACAGCCCATATTGCAGGCCCAGGCCAACTCCATTCCACACCTGCCACTGCTCTTGGTGGTCGTTCCATGGTCCCAGCATCTCCAAAAACCTGGGGTCGCCACTGAAACTGAGGTTGCTACTGACCACTCCTGATGCAAAACCTCAGCTTCTCTTCCTGACCCCTGGAATCCTGGAGTCTTCACTGCAACCAAGGCTGCACTCTGACCATTGGCCTTTCCTGGCCTCTCATAGTGCGAGGCCTCAGCTGTTCTGTTACCCCTTCATGCTTTCAACACCGGAACCATATAGGAGACCCTTACCATGTTACCAAGTCCTGCTTCTGGCTTGATTGACATGGAGGCTCAGGCCCCTTCTGGAACATAGCTTCTGTGTGCTGACCCTGAAGAAATTCTTCCCAGAAGATTTCACGACAGTGATGCTGGTCTCTTGTTACTTACAGCTGATTCTTCAGCCCCAGCTGACCAGAACCCACAGATTAAACAGTCCTGATGATCTCTGCTTCCCTTTGAAACTAGAAACTTCACAAGCCAGGCCTCCATCTTCTACAACTCTTTCAGCAAAACTATTCAAAGTTCCACAGCCATGATCTTTAGGCATTCAATGATTTTTCTAGCCCAAAGTTCCAAACGCTTCCACAATCCTTCCCCAAAACACCAAGGTCAGGTCTGTCACAGCAATATCCCACTCTCTGGTACCAATTTCTGTTCTAGTTTGTCTTCCATTGCTGTGACAAAACATTCTGACTGACACCAACTTGGGGAAGAAAGGGTTTATTCAGCTTACATCTCCTGGGTCACACTTCATCACTCAGGAAACCCAAGGCAGGAACTCAGGGCAGAAACTTGAAGGCAGGAGCTGAAGCACAGGCCATGGAGGAATGCTGTTTACTGGCTTGCTCCTCTGGCTCATGTCCAGCCCACATTCTTATACGGTACACAACAACCTGCCAAGGGTGGCACCACTCATTGTGGGCTGGGCCCTCCCAGACTGCTCAACCATCAAGACAATACTGCACAGATGTGGCCACAGGCCAATCAGATGGAGCCAATTTCCCAATTGAGGCTCCCTCAACCCAGGTGTGTCACGTTAACACTAAAGCTATCCAGCACATTATCCTTCAAAGACATGAGAAGACACAGCTTTTCAACCTTCCAATATGGACTGAAGACTCATGTCTCTCCAAGAATCCTCCAAACCTTCAGTACCAAATTGGGACTGCTGAGACATCCAACTTGTGGACTGAGCTACTACTGGGGTTTCCATTTCTTTACAGTATAGACTGCCATTGTTGGACTATCCAGGATGTATCATGGAGACCAGTATAGGAAGATACAGACAGGAAGTGGTGCTTACTGGATCTTATTTGTTGACCATGGGAACGGAAAACCCCAGTGTGGAACACAAGGGAAGAACTGATAGAGGTCTGGGTTTGCCAAGGAGGAGACTTCAAACATGACATCTTTGATATATGTGGCATGCATATGTGCATATTTTGGAATGATGCATACTAGAAGGAATAATAAAAAAAACAACAGAAAGACTGTGTCAAAGAAGTGACTGAAATGGTGAACTTCTGCTGGAAAAAGTCAACTTCTGCATCGAGAATTTTGAGAGATTGAGACAAAGATGAAAAACATGTTTGGCAGAATGCATGAGCTCTGGTGGGGTGGGGGGCAGGGAGGGGAGCATGGGTCTACATTTTATTTGAAATTTTGTATGAAATGCACAGAGCTTCAATAAAAAATAGGCTTTGGGAAAAGAAGAAAGGAAGGAAGGAAGGAAGGAAGGAAGAAAGAAAGGAAGGAAGGAAGAAAGAAAGGGAGGGAGGGAGGGAGGGAGAGAGAGAGAGAGAGAGAGAGAGAGAGAGAGAGAGAGAGAGAGAGAAGAAAAGAAAGAGACTGTTCCAGGCCTCTTGGAACTTGGTCGTATGAACTTACAGCAATGCTGACAGCATGAACAAGACCCATGCAAACTCAAACCAGACAAAAACTCAGCAGAGACCTGGGGAAATGACCAGCTGGCCAAGCTTAGCAGAGGAGCTACTGGCAATTGATCGCTGCTGAGTGACAGAATACTGAACTTTAAAGGAGTAACTCTAGATAGGCTGACTAGACTCCAGTAGATAAACTCAAACTGAGGGATATCTGTATACACTACTTGACTTCATACACTTTAACATGTCTGACAGAATACAGGAAACACTGTGGTGGGAGGACTGTGGGTGGTACAGACAGGGGAGGGAGCCTGGATATGATATGGAAGTGTTGTATGAAATGCACGAATATTTAATTTTAAACATACATTTAAAAATACATAAATAAAATATATTTTAGTTACTGTTAAAAAAATGACATCATGAACTTTGCAGGTAAATGGATGGAACTCGAAGCCATTATGCTAAGTGAAGTAACAGGGTCCCAAAAAACAAACATGGAATCAGTGACAAAATGGAAAGAATCAGTGCACACCTTTCCTATAAAGCAGCTTATAATGGTCTGCATTCCGCCAGCAAATACAGACTAGGAATCTTGAAGAAACTGGGAAACATTTGATTGAATTTATGCATCCTTTCAAATGTACCTACTAACATCTGTCCCAATGCTGTAGTGTTATTCTTCTCAACAGCTGATAGACCTTTCTTTAAAAATAGTTTATATGATGGGACACAGAACAAGCCTTTAAGAAGATAATTGAAGTAATGTATTGTATTCTATTGTATCACAATGTAATCATTATAGAGATCTATAACAGAAAGGAGAAAGAGCAGAAAATCTGTGGTCTTGAAGATAATCCATTGTTTCATCAGTAGGTCATAAAGGGAAAGAGGTAAAATGCTTATTCATTATCTATTGACAAATTACACATATAATAACTCTACATGAGTCCATATACAAAGATGAAGGCTGCATATCAAGAAACAGTACCAGACAGGAGAAAATTTCCTTTGTGTTGTAGGACAGGGTAGTCCAAAAGACTCCCAAAACTGCACAGGCTGTTGCCACAGCCCTCAGAGAACCTGAAAGTAAAACCATATTGCTGAAAACAGGACACATTTCAGAGAGTGGATCATAAGCAATGGAGCTGGATCTAACCTGGAAGCCACCACCCCTGAAGGCTAGCTCTCATAGTTGTGAAGAGTACTATGCAAGCCACTAAGAGATTATCATCAATAGATGGTCCAATATGATCCTCAAGAACAAATATCCCCATCAGTGATGAGTACAGCAATGACACTGATGCAATACCAGCACTTCAATTCTCTGGAAAAATAAAAGGCTAACCAATTGGACCTAAAGCCCACTCAGTGGAAGTGAATTCATGTGTGGTATTGTTTTTTTTTTTTTTAATTTATTATATTTTAAGGGATTCACAATATAAGAGCACAATAGTTTTCAGATCACATTGATGTTACCCAGTTTGCCAGACAATTAGGTAATTGGGGCTAGGTATCCATAGATGAGTGATACCATTCGTTGTTTGTTTTTCTGGGACTGTGTTACTTCACTCAGCATGATATCTTCTAGCTCCAGCCACTTACCTGCAAAGCTCATGATGTCATCTTTTCTTTACCACTGCATAGAACTCCACTGTGTAGATGTACCATTTTCTCTATCCACTTGTCAGTTGAGGGGTACTTGGGTTGGTTCCAGCTCCTTGCTATTGTGAAGAGAGCTGCAATAAACATGACTGTGCATGTATCTATGCAGTAAGACTCTTGTGGGTACATGCCCAGGAGTGATATGGCTGGGTCAGATGGCAAATTCATTCCAAGTCCTTCAAGGGGTCTCCACACTGCTTTTCATAGTGGCTATTCGAGTTTACATTCCCACCAGCAGTGGATGAGTGTGCCCCTTTCCCCACAACCTCTCCAGCACTTGGTATCATTTGTTTTCTTGATTCTAGCCAGTCTTATTGGAGTAAGATGATATCTTAAAGAGGTTTTGATTTGCATTTCCTTAATGATTAGTGATGGTGAACACTTCTTAAGATGTTTCTCAACCATTTCTAATTCCTCACTTGTGAAGTCTCTGTTCAGCTCTTTGTTCCATCTTTTAAGTGGATCATTTGTTTTCTTCTTTGTTTTTTGAGTCGTTTATATATTCTGGAAGTCAATGCTTTGTCAGATGTATGTGCTGTGAGGGTTTCCTCCCACTCTGTGGGTTTTCTCTTCACTTCCTTGACTGTTACTTTTGATGTACAGAAGCTTTTGAGTTTAATGAGGCTCCATTTGTCAATTGTTGACCTTAATTCTTGCACAGCTGCTGTCTGATTTAGGAAGTCTTTTCCTACTCCTATGTCTTGTAGGTTGCTGCCAACATTTTCTTCTATCACCTTCAGAGTTTGGGGGTTCACGTTGAAGTCTTTAATCCATTTGGAGTTCACTTTTGTACATTGGTCAACAGGTGGGTTTTGTGCCAGTATCAAGCTGTTTTTATGACTATAGCCCTGTAGTATTTTGAATTCTGGTATACAGATCACCTGGTCTTGCACTCGGGGTTGTTTTGGCTATTCAGGGTCTCTTGTTTTTCCAAATGAAATTAAGGACTTTTTCCCCCCAAGCCTGTGAAGAAACTCTTGGGGATTTTAATTGGTATTGCATTAAATCTGTACAAGAGTTTGGGTAGAATGGACATTTTTGCTATTTCAATTTTCCCAATCCATGAGCATGGGAGGTTTTTCCATTTCTGATGTTTTCTTCAATTTCTTTCTTCAGAGATCTTTGGTATCTTTGGTTAGGTTTGTTCCTAGGTATTTTATTGTTTTTGAGGCTATTGTGAGTGGGAAGTCTCCTTGAATTCCTTCTTCACTTGCTTGTTGTTGGTGTAAAGAAAGGCTACTGATTTTTCTAGGTTAATTTTGTATCCTGCTACTTTACTGAAGCTCTTAATCATTTCTAGAAGTTTCCTGGTGGAGTTTTTAGCATCCCTTAAGTAAACAATCATATCATCAGCAAATAGGGATAGCTTGACTTCCTCTTTTCCAATTAGTACTCCTTTAATTTCCTTTTCTTGCCTTATTGCTCTAGCAAGTGTTTCAAGCACTATATTGAAGAGGAGTGGTGACAGGGGGCAGCCTTGCCGAGTTCCTACCTTTAAAGGGAATGTTTCTGTCATTTCCCCATTTAGGATGATATTGGCTGTGGGTTTCCTGTATATGGCTTTGATTACATTGAGGAATGATCCCTCCAATCCAATTCCCTCTAGGACTTTAAGCATGAAGGGATGCTGGATTTGGTCAAAGGCTTTTTCCACATCAATTGAGATGATGGTGTGGTTTTTTTCTTTCAGTCCATTTATATGCTTGATGATATTTATTGATCTTTGTATGCTGAACCATCCCTGCATCTCTGGTATGAATCCAACTTGGTCATGATGGATGATCTTCTTGATGTGGGTCTGTATGCAATTTGCAAGTATCCTATTTAGAATTTTGGCATCTGTGTTCATTAGAGAGATGGGTCTATAGTTCTCATTTTTGGTGGTATCTTTGCCTGGTTTTGGTAATAGAATGATGCTGGCTTCATAGAAGGAGTTTGGGAGATTTCCCTGTTTGTATCCTTCTAAACAATTTGAGCAATAATGGTTGTAGGTCTTTCTGAAATGTTTTATAAAATTCTGCCATGAAACCATCTGGGCCTGGGCTTTTTTAGTTGAGGGGCTTCTTATTACATCTTCAATTTCTTCATATATTATGGGTCTGTTTAAGCTGTCAATCTCTTCTTGGTTGAGCTTTGGTGATTCCCAGGATTTCAGATATTCATCCATTTCTTCTATGTTTTCAAACTTGGTAGAGCATAGGTTTTTGAAGTATTTCCATATGATTGTCTGGATCTTTTCATTGTCTGTTGTGATATTTCCCTTTTCATCACGAATTGTATTGATTTGGAGTTGTTCCTACTTTCTTTTGGTTAACTGGACTAGAGGTCTGTCTATCTTGTTTATTCTTTCAAAGAACTAAATTTTGGATTCATTGATTTTTTTGTGTGTGTATTTTTTTGTTTCTATTTCATTGATTTCTGTTATTTCTTCCTGTCTGCTGTGTTTAGGGTTTATCTGTTGTTGCCTCTCAAGTGCTTTTAGCTGCAGTGTTAGATCGTTCACTTGTGCTCTGTTTTTCTAATGTAGGCACCCAGGGCTATAAACTTTCCTCTTAGGACTGCTTTTAAAGTATCCCATAAGTTTTGTTGTGTTGTATTATCATTGTCATTCAGTTCCAGGAAGGCTATTATTTCTTTATCTCTTCCTTGACCCATTCATTATTCAAGAGTGTGTTGTTTAGTCTCCATGTGTTCTTGTAAATAGTAGGGCTTATCCTGGTGTTGATAGTAAGCTTTATTGCACTGTGGTCTGATAGAATGCATTAAATTATTTCAATCTTTTTGTATTTGTGGAGGTTTCTTCTGTGTCCGAGCATGTGTTCAATTTTGGAAAATGTTCCATGGGGTTCTGAGTAGAAAGTGTATTCTCTGGTATTAGGGTGGAATATTCAGTAGAGGTCCATGGGGTCCATTTGGTGTATATCGTTCAGTTCAGATGTCTCTCTGTTTATTCTTTGTCCTGTTAACCTGTCCAAAGGGTTCAGTGGGGAATTGAAGTCCCCTACTATGAGTGTACTGGGGTTAATCTGTGCCTTGTGGTCCTAGAGAATTGTCTTTATAAAGTTTAGTGCACCAGAGTTTGGTGCATATATATTAATAATTGTGAAATCTTCTTGGTGAACTGTTCCTTTGATAAAAATGTAATGGCCTTCTTTGACTCTTCTGATTTCTTTTACTTTGAAGTATATTTTGTCTGATATTAAAATAGCAAGACCTGTTTTCTTTTTTGGTACCATTTGCTTGGAATATTTTTTCCCATCCTTTCACTTTAAGGTGGAACCTATTCTTAAAGGTAAGATGTGTTTCTTGTAGACAGCATATTGATGGGTTCTGTTTCCTAATCCTATCGCCCAGTCTATGTCTATTGATTGGGGAGTTTAGTCCATTAATATTTAAGGTTATAACTGATAGGTTTGTGTTACTTTCTTTCACCTTATTATCCATTTGTGGGTTTGGTTTAGGTTTCTACTTTTGCAGTTATGCTTTTACTGATTTCTCTTTCTAGGTGCCTGGAGATGGTTGCTCCTTTCTTCTGTCCTATGAATTGCTTCAAGTATTCTCTGAAGGGTTGGTTTTCCAGACATGTATTCTTTCATCTTGTTTATGTCATGGAAGATTTTTCTCTTTCCTTCAACAATAATCGACATTTTTTCTGGGTAGAGTAACCTGGGTTGGCATCTATAGTCCTTTAATACTGGGAATGCTTTGCTCCACAGTCTTCTTGCTTTCATAGTTTGCACTGAGAAGTCAGTTGTAATTCTGATAAGTTTCCCCATAGAGGTCACTTGTTTTTCTCTTGTGGCTTTCAGAATTTTGTCTTTGTTTTGGGCATCTAGCATTTTAACTATGATATGGTGTGGAGGGTTTCTTTTCTGATCTTGTCTGTTTGGAGTTCTATGTGCTTCTTGTATTTATATTGGTTTGTCTTTTTTTAGTTTGGGAAAATTTTCATCTATTATTCTGTTGAAGATCTGATCAATACCATTCTCTTGGGATTTTTCTCCTTCCTCTATTCCTATGATGTGGGGGTTTGATCTTTTCATAGTGTCCCACAGTTCCTGGTTGTTCCACTTTTGTGTATTTTTAAATTTTTCATAATCTTTACTTGAGGTTTTTAGTAGTTCTGTGTTATCTTTCAGGTCTGATATCCTTTGTTTTGCTTCCTCCATTCTGCTTTTGAGGCTTTTTCCATTCCTTTCCTCATGATTGGGTGAGTGTTTTATTTCCTTTTTCATTTCAACTTCTGATTTCTTTAGTATTTCCACTTCCTTTTGGAGCTTCTCAGTCTCTTCCTGTAGCTTGTTGCTTCGCTGGTTGGTTTCCTTATCTTTTTCAACATGGGATCTTTTCAGTGTTTCCCCTTCCTTCTGGAGTTTGTCATTCTCTCACTCTAGATCCTTCTTGAGTTTTTCATTCTCTTTTCTTAATTCTTTGATTTGCTCTTTATAGTCTTGGACTTAAGTATGTTCACAATTGTACTTATATCTGTGTCGAGGGCCATCCCCAAGGGGATCCCACTGTAGGAATCTTCCACAGGGTTGGCAGAGGTTGGTGTGGAATTGTCCTGTACCTTTCCCATGTCTCTTGTTCATATCCCTGGCATATGGGTTTCTCTGCCTGTATTCCAATGTGAATCCCAAATGCCTCTTCACTGTGTTGAAGGCTTGCTTTGCTTGCATCCTTCAGATGCCTTAGTTGTTTGTTTGATTGGTTTGTTTTTCTCCTTTTCTCCTTGCTTATGGAGTGTTGACTTGTCTAAGCTTTAGGCTTTCTATTGGAAGTTTAACTCACTCTTCCCTTTCTGTTCTGAAGGTTCTCCAAAGAATCCACTTGGACACTCCTGTGCTTCAGGTAGTCTTGGGAAATCCCCGATTTGATATTGTTAACATAACCAGATGCTCATATCCAGAGAGGTCATAGAACTTATAAAACTTCACAAGACAGACACATCCCTAGGCTAAGGTAACATTTTACTAACTACAAAAGAAGCATCCTTATATTTACAAATACTCCAGACAACACTCAGAAAACAGGCTTCTATTGCTCCAGATGACAATAGTACAGAGTTCCACAACTAGACTCGCATAGACATTTTCTATGGGCTCCTTTCCTTGTAAGGCAGTTGTAGTTACTCCTAAGTAAAAAAGCTGGAATAGTTGGGCTTGAAGCATTGTCTTACCCTCAGGCCTTTTGTGTCAAGGAACAGAAAGAACAGGGATTACCAAGATGAGTTTCCCCAGGCTATGTCCTTCTGGAAGAGAAGACCAAGCATACCATTCCTAGGGTTCGGTAAGTCCATCTCAGTGGAACCACACTGTAAAGTTATAGCACACCTAAGTCAGGGATTTCAGGAGGCCAACTGAGGAAGAAGTTCTGAGAAATAATTATCCTGGACTGTGTTCCAGCAACCTGAGAAAAGATGCCACAACATCCTGCAATCATGCCTCACCAGAGACCAGAACCATTCTCTCTCAAGATGCTTCTACTGATATCAGCCACAGATCACATTTCTCTCAAGACGATCCTTCCCATACCAGACACAGACCCACCTACACCAATTCCCCCATCTCCTTGCCCACCACTTCCTTGTGTGCCTGGGTATAAAGCTGCCATTTGGGGAATACTCTAATGCTGGTCATCCTAATCATGATTTAGGCAGGCCACTCCCCACCCAATAAACTAATTCCTTTTCATCTGATTCATGACTCTGTCTCTCCTCCCTGCACTGGGTCTCACCTCAAAATGAACCTAATACACATGATTTTCTCCCATCCCTGCCACTCAGTCCTGACAATTGCTCTTATTTCATACATTGAAATAGTACTTGATCCATTGTGGCCATGCTTCCATTCCCCCAATAACACTTTCAACCACAAAGTCTGTCTTCAGCATTTAAGTTCTGCCCCTTTTTATCATCTTTAGGAATATCTGGATGGGAGGTGGGGTTACCTTGGATACCTAGGCTAATAATACCAGGCTTCCATGGTTTCTTTTTTCAAGATTATAACCTTGATATGACTTGTATAAACTTGGACAATATGTTCCACTGATGAAGGATTTCTGACCTGATTTCTTTAAATTTTTTTTAAATTTTTATTTGTACAAGTGTTTCAATCACTGTTATGTTTATTAATATGCATATAGTTCTTAAAGGAAGGAAAAAGACAACAGTGCCTCCATATGGATACTGGGAACAGAATTTAGGTCTTCCAGAAGAACAGCATGTGGTCTTAATGCCTGAGATACCTCTCCAGCCCCAATCTTACTTCCTAAATATGGAAATAAGAGTATCCCATTGAAGGCTCTGGCAGTTTCCTTGTGTATCTCCCCTCAGTACTCTTTGTATTTTTGCCCTGGATTTCCCTGAGGCCCAGGAAAAAGGACAGCTATTGTCCCTGGCCTGAAGTCCCCTCCACAGTGTAGATTGTGTCCCACTGCATGTCAGATTTGATGATCTTGGACAAGGAGGAGAAGACCAACGTTGGAATGACTGAAGACATGCATTTGTGCATCCCAGAAAGTTCCATGGTTTTCTTTTGGTCTTTTTGAGACAGGGTCTCCCTTTAGTCCCTGCTGGCCTGGAGCTCACTTTGTAGACCAGGTGGGCCTTGAACTCACAGAGATCCACCTCCCTCTGCCTCCCAAGTGCTAGGATTAAAGGCGTGTGCCACCATGCCCAGCAGTGTTGTTTTTCTAACTTCCACAGGGAAGACTAGACATGCATCTAACCAATGTCTGATTATGTAGTGTTTTTAGTTACATTAGTCCCCAAGTTTGTTATTTACCTTTCCCCATAATAAAAAGATTACAAACTGTTCCTTTCAAGTCTTCCATTTCGAAGGGTTTCTTTGTGGTAAGATTGTGAATGTTCCCTGTGCACTGTTGTCTGCCACCTTCTTCATTTGAGTGGACTGTGCCCAAACGACTACTGCTGTGGTTTACAGCACCAGAATCAGCTCTTTCTGAGTCAGTTCCATCTTTCTCTCTTTCCAGCATTTTAACAGCATTTAAGTTGGGTCCCAGGCTGGAAAGAATGGTCTAGATTTTCAAGTGGAAGAGTTTCTGTCTTCATCTGTATGGATAGCCCTGGCACTAATGGCTGGCAGTGGAAAGAGCTGGGAAACCCTTTTTAACCTAGGAGAAAGCAAAGTGAGAAGAGACCAGCACTTTTTAAAATGTATTGTATCATATATGTTAAGTCCTATCCAGTCAAGCATTTGTGTCCAGATGTCACTTGGTGCAAGTTCATCCACTGCAATCTCATCAGCCTACCTATACAAATCCCCTTAAAGAAGATCAACTCCCCTGCCCCCTGCAGTAATTATTTGCCAATAGTTCCTTGGCTAGGGTTGTTGGGCCTACTGCCCAATTCCCCTGTTCTATGCTTGGGATTTTGTCTGACAGTCACCCTGGACCTTGTTCATGCTGTCAGCATTATTGCAAATTCCTGCTGTTCAAGCGTTTTATTCAATCTTTCTCCATTACCTCCTGTTCTAGTTCATTTTTCTATTGCTGTGACAAAACACTCTAACCAATTCCAACTTGGAGAGGAAAGGGTATATTTGGCTCCCATCTCCTGGGTCACGGTTCATTACTGAGGGATGGATCAACAGACCTAGAAAGAGCCACTGACTTTCCACCATGGAGGATAAGATCAGTTTCTCAAAAATTACGTGCTGGTCTCACCTCACTTGGCTTTACATTAGGTCACAAGGCTTTTTCTCTCCCAGCCCTCTCCACTGCCAGCCAATAGTTCCAGGGCCATCCATACAGATGAGGAAAGAAACACTTCCACTTGAATATCTGGCCCATTCTTTCTAGTCTGGGACCCAAGTTAAATGGAGCTAAAATGCTAGAGAGAAAGGTGGAACTAAGAAGGAGCTGATTCTGGTGCTGTAAACCACAGAAATAGGGGTTTGGGCAGAGGGGGAGAGAGGTTAGGCACAGTCCACCCAAATGAAGAAGGCGGCTGACAACATTACCCAAGGAAAATGCACAATCTTATCATAAAGAATCCTTTTGAAATGGAAGACTACAAAGAACAGTTTGTAGTCTTGTTATTGCAGGGAAAGATAATAGCAAACTTGGAGACCAATGTAACTAAAACACTGTCTTATCCAACATCCCTGTGGAAGTGAGCAAAACACAGAACTTTCTGCAATGCACAAATACATGTTCTCAGTCATCCCCAAATTGGTCTTCTCCTCCCTGTCCCAGACTTGATGACATGCAATTGGAGATATGAAGATACTCTACACCATGGAGGAGACTTCACCCGAGGGACATCTGCCCATTCTCCTGGGCCTCAGGGAAATCCAGGGCAAAAATACAAAGAGTTCTGAGGGGAGATACACAAGGAAACTGCCAGAGCCTTCAATGGGCTACTCTTATTTCCATATTCGGGAAATCAGATCGGGGCTGGAGAGGTAGCTCAGGCATTAAGACCACATGCTGTTCTTCTGGAAGATCTGAGTCCTATTCTCAGTATCCATATGGAGGCTCTGTTGCCTCTTTCCTTCCTTTAAAGACTATACACATATGTGTAAAGAAAACAACAATTAAAACACTTCTGCAAATAAAAATAATTTAAAAGAAATCAGATCAGAATCACTCATCAATGGAACACATGGTCACATGTAGAGTCATATCAAGGAAAATCTTGAAAAAGAAATCATGGAAGCCTGGTATTATTATCCTAGGTATACAAGCTAGCCCCACCTCCAATCCAGAGATTCCTAAGGAGAATAAGTATGTAGAAGAGGCAGAACTTAAGACACTGAAGACAGACTATCATGGTTGAAAGTGGAAGTGGAGGAATGAAAGCACAGCCACAATGGATCAAATACTCTCTCAGTGCCTGAAATAAGAGCAACTGTCAGGACTGAGTGGCAGGGATGGGAGCTCATGTGGTCTAGTTCCAACTGAGATGGACCTCCCGAACCATAGGAATGGGATGCTGGGTCTTCTCTTCCAGAAGGACATGGACTGAGGAAATCCATCTTGGAAATCCCTGTGCTTTCTGTTCCTTGCAACAAAAGGTGTGAGGGCAAGACAAATCCTTCAAACCTGACTATTCCAGCTCCTTTGATCAGCTATAACTTCAGCTCCTGCATCAAAAGGAGAGAAGGAACTGGAACTCATTGGAAAATTGTCTGATGAGGCTTCTTTTCCTTTGAGGAAAACTGACAACTTGTCAACCTGAGAACTACCAAGGCACATATGTGTTGACATTGTGGTGGACTAATACTAGAGGCCTTACTGTCCAGTTGTGGAGGGAACTGTAGTTCTGTCCTAGTGGCTCTTTCTTTCACTACTGAAGGTTACTCAAGCTTAACCTCAACTGTCTCATGGAAAAAAAGACCCTGACACAAAGAGGGACATTTGACACTCATGTGGATACAATTTCATTAAACAGGAGCACCCGAGTGCACTATGGTTACATCAAGGACCTGCCAGGACCACCGGAGGAACAGGGATGCTAAAAACTCCACCAGGAAACTCCTAGAAATGATTAAGAGTTTCAGTAAAGTGGCAGGATACAAAATTAACCTAGAAAAATCAGTAGCCTTTCTTTACACCAACAACAAGCAACTGAAGAAGGAATACAAAGAGACCTTCCCACTCACAATAGCCTCAAAAACAATAAAATTACCTAGGAACAAACCTAACCAAAGACACCAAAGATTTCCAAAAAAAAAAAAAAATTTAAACTGCTGAAGAAGGAAATTGAAGACATCAGAAGATGGAAAAACCTCCCATGCTGATGGATTGGGAAAATTAATACAGTAAAAATGTCCATTCTACCCAAACTCTTGTACAGATTTAATGCAATCCCAATTAAAATCCCCAAAAGTTTCTTCACAGACTTGGGGGGGAAAAAGTCCTTAATTTCATTTGGAAAAACAAAAGACCCCGAATAGCCAAAGCAACCCTGAGTGAAAAGACCAATGGGTGGGGGAATCTCTGTACCAGACATCAAACTATATTACAGGGCTATAGTCATAAAAACAGCTTGGTACTGGCACAAAAACAAACATGTTAACCAATGGAACAAAACTGAAAATCCAAACTTGAGCACATACAATTTCAGCCATCTCATATTTGACAAGGGGGCCAAGAAGACACAATGGGGGAAAGACAGCATCTCTAGCAAGTGTTGTTTGCAAAACTGGATCACCACTTGTAGAAGAATGAAATTAAACCCCTAACTTTCACCCTGTACAAAGGTCAACTCCAGATGGATCAACGACCTCAACGTGAAACTCCAACCTCTGAAGGTGATAGAAGTTGGCAGCAGCCTATAAGACATAGGCATAGGAAAAGACCTCCTAAATCAGACAGCAGCTGTGCAAGAATTTATGTCGACAATTGACAAATGGGACCTCATTAAACTCAAAAGCTTCTGTATATCAAAAGAAACAATCAAGGAAGTGAAGAGAAAACCTACAGAGTGGAAGGAAACCTTCACCTCAGATACATTGGACAAAGCAGTGACTTCCAGAGTATATAAACTACTCAAAAAAAAAAAAATGAATCACTCAAAAGATGGAGCAAAGAGCTAAACGAAGACTTCACAAGTGAGGAATTAGAGATGGCTGAGAAACATCTTAAAAAGTGTTCAATGTTGCTAATAATTAAGGAAATGCAAATGAAAACCACTTTAAGATATCATTTCACTCCAATGAGACTGGCTAGGATCAAGAAAACAAATGATACCAAGTGCTGTAGAAGTTGTGGGGAACGGGCAACACTCATCCATTGCTGGTGGGAATGTAAACTTGTACAGCCACTATGGAAAGCAGTGTGGAGAATCCTTGGGAAGGCTCAAAATGAGCTTACCACCTGACCCAGTTGTACCACACCTGAGTATATACCCACAAGATTCTTCTTACCACAGAGACACATGCACAGCTACATTTATTGCAGCTCTGTTCACAATAGGAAAAAGCTGGAACCAACCCAAATGCCCATCAACTGACAAGTGGAAATGTGGTACATCTACACAATGGAGTTCTATGCAGCAGTAAAAAAAAGACATCATGGCTGGGCATGGTGGCACACGCCTTTAATCCTAGCACTTGGGAGGCAGAGGCAGGCGGATCTTTGTGAGTTCAAGACCATCTTGGTCTACATACTGAATTAGAGGACAGCCGGAGCTACAGGGAAACCCTGTCTCAAAAGGGCAAAAAAAAAAAAGACATCATTAACTTTGCAGGTAAATTGATGGAACTAGAAGATATTATGTTAAGTGAAGTAACGCAGTCCCAGAAAAACAAATGACGAATGGTATCCCTCATCTGTGGATGCTAGCACCAATAACCTAGTTGTAAACATTTCTTGTTGGGAGTGATGCATATTGGAAAGAACAACACCACCACCAACAACAGAGGGGACTGCATCAAAGAACTGACTGAAAGGGTGAATCTGGTAGGGTGAAGGGGTTGGGAGGTGGACAAGAGTCTGGATTTGATTTGTAACATAATCTTGTACCACACAAAAAATATATATGTAAAACAAATATTTAAAAATTTTAAAAAAGGAGCATCCTAGGAGTTTAGGGTTTGAAACCAGACTTGTCTAAATTTTTATAATTTATTTAGGCACATATGTGAATGTTTTATACCCTGAAATGTCAATGCTTTGTGTCCTGATATGCAGGGTAAGTTAACTTCTTCCTATGGCACTCTGGCAATGAGAATTATGATCATGAGCTAGATTCCTTTATAACTAAAGGATTCTAGATTCTCAGGCAGTTTGTTGAGATGATATTTAAAAAGAGTTGTTTAAGTAAATTATAGGGATTGGAGAGAATCTAAAAAGCTGGATTGTATGAACTCTTCCCTCCAAAATTTTCAGGCCTGATAGTCAAATGAAAGAGAGCCCACAGTTAAACAGTGCCAGGTTATTTTAACACTACCTTTTCTGAAACAAAGATCTCCGTAAAAATCTGAAATCAATCCATACAAACAAAGACTTACCTACGTGGTCCCACTATTAAATTATAGAAAGCAGTTCCACTATCAAAATTATACAAAGCAGTTAAGAAGACCTCAAGAAAACACAGTCCCATATAGTTAATGCACATTTCATAGTTTCATTTGTCTGTCAATAATTTTCACATGATTAGCTTTAAAAACACAACCAAATACACATGACCCTCCTTCAGCCACCCCCACACACACAAATTGGTCTTTGTTCATTCTCAGATGACAAGATATCCCAAGAATGACAAAAAGCTGGGGTGGTCAATCCCCCCACAGCCATTTTTTCAACCATCCTATCAACAGCTCCCTGTTTCTTGAACTGCTTTTCCAAAGAGGTAATGCTGAAATCAGTGAGAAAGGCTTTCTGAAAAGACTGGTGTGCTGGATAGCTTTAGTGTCAACTTCACACCTGGGTTAAGGGAGCCTCAATTGGGGAATTGGCTCCACTGGATTGGCCTGTGGCCACATCTGTGGAGTATTGTTTTGATGGTCGAGCAGTTTGGGAGGGCCCGGCCCACAATGAGTGGTGCCACCCTGGGCAGGTTGTTGTGTACAGTATAAGAAGGCAGGCTGGGCATGGGCCAGGGGAGCAAGCAAGTGAACAGCATTCCTCCATGGCTTGTGCTTCAGCTCCTGCCTCCAGGTTCTTGCTCTGAGTTCCTGCCTTGGGCTCCCTGAGTGAGAACTGTGACCCCAGGAGATGTAAGCTGAATAAACCCTTTCCTCCCCAAGTTGCTATCGGTCAGAGTGTTTTGTTACAGCAATGGAAGACAAACTAGAACAGAAATTGGTACCCTGAGGGTGGGGTATTGCTGTGACAGACCTGACCTTGGTATTTGGGGGAAGGATTGTGGAGGCGTTTGGAACTTTGGGCTGGGAAGATCACTGAATGCCTAAAGATTCTTGCTGTGGAGCTTGGAGCAGTTTTGCTGAAGGATTTGTAGAAGATGGAGGCCTGGCTTGTGAAGTTTCTAGTTTCAAAAGGAAGCAGAGATCATCAGGACTGTGTAATCTGTGGGTTCTGGTCAGCTGGGGCTGAAGAATCAGCTGTAAGTAACAAGAGACCAGAACCTGAAGTGAAATCTTTGTTGTACTGGGACAATTGATGCTGGTTAGCTGAGCTGAAAAAATAGATGTAAGTAACAAGAGACCAGCATCACTGTGGTGAAATCTTCTAGGAAGAATTTCTTCAGGGTCAGCACACAGAAGCTGTGATCCAGAAGGGGCCTGTGCCTCCATCTCGAGCTAGAAGCAGGACTTGGTAATGTGTAAGAGTCTCCTATATGGTTCTGGTGTTGAAATTTGAGGGGGTAACAGAGAGCAGCCGAGGCTTGGCACTGTGAGAGGTCAGGAAAGACCATTGGTGGAAGTGCACCTCGGTTGCACTTCCCAGGATTGCAGGGCTCATGGAGAGAAGCTGAGGCTTTGCACCAGGAGAGGTCAGAAGAGGCCATTTGTGAAGGTGCTGCCTCAGTTTCAGTGGTGACCCAAGATTTTTGGAGATGCCGGGACCGTGGGATGACCATCAAGAGCAGCCGCAGGTGTGGAATGGAGTCGGCCTGGGCCTGCGAGATGAGCTGTGTGTGCCACGGATGGCAGAGTCAGAGAAGGGGAGCTGCCGAAACCCTTTGGAGCCCAGAAGATCGTGAGTCCCAGGTGTCCAGCTTTGAGCTACTTTGCTGGACTTAGGTTTTGTTTGAGTGTGCCTGATTCTTCCCTTTGAAATAAGACAGTACTTGTTTTGGATTTTACAGCACCCACAGTTAAGAGACTTTTAATAGACTGTGAACTTTTAAGTATTTGAACATTTGAAGGACTGTGGGGTTTTTAAGGTTGTACTGTCTTAGGTTGTGATTGATGTTAACATCATACTTGGGGATAAGAACTGGAAAGGTGGTGGTTTATTAGTGATGTGTTTTGTGTGTCAAGTTGACAAGGGGTCAATAGTGCTGGATAGCTTTAGTGTCAACTTGACACACCTGGGTTAAGGGAGCCTCAATTGGGGAATAGGCTCCATTGGATTGGCCTTTGGCCACATCTGTGGAGCATTGTCTTGATGGTCGAGCAGTTTGGGAGGGCCCAGCCCACAATGAGTGGTGACACCCTGGGCAGGTTGTTGTGTACAGTATAATAAGGCAGGCGGGGCATGGGCCAGGGGAGCAAGCCAGTGAACAGCATTCCTCCATGGCCTGTGCTTCAGCTCCTGCCTCCAGGTTCCTGCCCTGAGTTCCTGCCTTGGGCTCCCTGAGTGAGAACTGTGACCCCAGGAGGTGTAAGCTGAATAAACCCTTTCCTCCCCAAGTTGGTGTAAGTCAGAGTGTTTTGTTACAACAATGGAAGACAAACTAGAACAACTGGTTTGGATTTCTGGGTCTGTGCCAGTCAGCTCTGTTCCAGTGATTTATCATAAATGAAATTCCGGACTAGAATGCATACATACATACATACATACATACATATATCATTACACATTATAGCCAACACAAATTTGTGCATTACACTAGACACACTACTAACTCTACTGAAGATCAACTGAATGCCACCAGCAAATGGCAAGGGAAAATAAACTATCTCTATGCATGATGTGACCAGAACTGTGTGCATGATGATAGGTGGTCAGTGCTGTCTTTTCATTCCTCATAATACAGGATCTGCTGGTAACATTACGAAGGCTCTTCAGGAACAAACCATTTGGTTCAATGAGCTACCTGAAAATTTCAAAATAAATTATCCCTTTTCTGATCTTAAACAGTGGGTTGCCAAGTGGAATGGTAAGAGTATAGTCCTAGAACTGGTGACTAAAGCTGGCTGTTGTGTAATCCCATGCTTCGGTGATTAATTGAAGATTACTTGAAACAGTAACAACTGAAAAAATTCCTACACCTTTTCCCAATTTGTTAGTAATTAGAACCTCAGAGAAAGAAAGTTAGGCAAGGCTAATTGAATTTTTAAAACTCAAATGGTATTGTAAAGGAGGGGATATCTTGGGAAATGGCAATGAATTTGCATTAAATGGTTAATACAGTAAGGAAATTCCAAGTATAAGAAAATCCATAAGGATACCATAAGGAAAGTGACTGCATGTCAGTATTTTTCTATGATCAATGTACACCCTCAGGATTGTATCCAAGTGTAAGAAAATCTGTAAAGATACCACAGGCAAAATGCCTGCATGTTAGAATTTTTCTTTTTTTATTTTTATTTTCGTATGCGTATGAATGTACTGTCTGCATGTAGGTTTGTGCACCCGTGTCATGCAATGCCACGGTCAGAAGAGGCACTTGATTCCCCTGGAACTGGAGTTAAAGATAGTTTTCAACCACCATGTGGATGCTGGGGATCGAACCCAGGTCCTTTGGAAGACCAGTCGGCGCTCCTAACCACTAGGCCATCTCTCCATCCCCATGTCAGAATTGTTCTATGATCAATGTACTCCCTCAAGTTGGTACCCTGTGCTCAAAGTCACATCTTATTCTCAAAAGCTGAACTTTGCTTATCAACTGGGCTATTTTGAATTAGTCAACCATGTAAGAATGGGAGGCCAAACTCTGGCCATTCAGAATTAGGCACGGGACCCTATGCCTTGAACTTAAAAACCCTATTGAAGCTCTGCCTAAACTGCTTGCCTGCTTCACTTAAGGTAGATTGACAGCCTTTTGTAGAAGTGAAGCACTTCTAACACTAGCACATAATAAACACCCAGTCCACTGAAGAGGGAGACTATTATTTAGTAACTCTAGATGGATTTTAGCTGGCAGTACTGTCTTATGTCTATGTATAATTGACATGCATAAGACTGAAATGTGATGCATTATGGGACAGGACTTATATAATGAGAAAGCTGTATAAATGGCATAAACTGTCAAGGAAAGGGGACCCACACACACCACATACAGTAACCACAGTCTAGTATTTTTGAACCCCATAAAAGTTCCACACAATAATCCAGCCTTGAGTGCCTTCAGTCATGTGTCAGTATTGACAGTGCCTACCTCTCTACTCTGTTCTATGGTTTCCCTTCTTAGCAAAGGACTGAGCTCTTAGTTTAAGAGACCAGGAATGTGAAAACACTCAGTCCCACAGCAAAAATGGGGAAATTCTGTTTGTTGGTTTTGTGTGTATGGGGGGTTTGGTTGGTTGGTTGGTTGGTTTCAGAAACAATTTTTAATGTGGCCAAGGCTGGCCTCCAACACAAGTGTAGGGCTGGAGAGATGGCTCAGGGGTTAAGAGCACTGGATAGTCTTCCAGAGGAACTGGGTTTGGTTTTCACCACCCAAGCCTGGTATTCTGGTTCAAAGTGACCAAACCTCTGGGCTCTTACATACATGCAGGCCAAACACTCACATGCATAGAAGAAAAAGAAGAAAAGTCTAAAAGGAAACAAAGAAGATGGTTTGTACCTGGGCATGGCCTTGATCTCCTGGTCTCCTAACCACCTCCCAAGCGCTGGCCTTGCACAGATGCCCCCTCCCCTTCCTTATGTAGAAAGCAGCACTATGTGGATGCAAGGTAAGCTCTCTTCCCTGAGCTACAGCTACAATGGCCTGTAACTATATCTCCATGAACTCTGCCACCCTGCTCTGGCCTCCACAGACACAGTAGTGCCCATGCTGACACATGGTCCCATTCTCTCTCTCTCTCTCTCTCTCTCTCTCTCTCTCTCTCTCACACACACACACACACACACACACACACACACATTCCTAGAACCGAGCCTTAGGCAAGGGTGTACACTGGTGCAGTCCAAGGCCTGGAGAAGGAATACAAGGAGAACCTCACATTCACAACAGCCTCAAAATTAATTAACAAACTTTGGAACAAACCTAACCAAAAACACCAATGAAAAATTTTAAACTCCTGGAGGAGATTGAAGATACAAGAAGATGGAAAGACCTCCCATGCTCATGGATTGGAAAAAATATACTAAAAATGTCTATACTACTCAAAGTAATATAGATTCAATGCAATCCCAATCAAAATCCCCATGAGTTTCTCCTCACACTTAGAAAAAAAAAATCCTTAAATTCATATGGAAAAAAAAAAAGACCCCAGTTGACCAAAGTAACCCTAACCAAAAAGAGCAACAGGGGGGAATAACCATACCAGACTTCAAACTATATTACAGGGCTATAGTCATAAAACCAACATGGTACTGACACAAAAACAGATCCATAGATCAATAGAACAAAACTGAAGATCCAAACCTGAGCACATTCAATCTCAGCTACCTCATATTTGACAAAAGGGGCAAAGAAGACATAATGGAGGAAAGATATCATCATCAACAAATGGTGCTGGCCAAACTGGATCACCAATTGTAGAAGGATGAAGCTGAACCCCTAACTTTCACCATGTACGAAAATCAACTCCAAATGGATCAAAGATCTCAACGTGAAACCAGAAACTCCGAAAATGATAGAAGAAAACATCAGCAGTATCCTACAAAATATGGCTGAGGAAAAGACTTTCTGAATCAAACAGCAGCTGCGTTGGAAACAAGGTCAAGAATGGACAATGGGACCCAATTAAAATCAAAAGCTTGTGTATGGTGAAACAAACACTCAAAGGAGTGAAGTAAAAACCCACAGAGTGGGAGAAAACCTTCGCCAGTGATACATCTGACAGAGGTTTAACATCCAGAATATAGAAATTACTCAAAAAACAAAGGAGCAACAAAAAAAAAAAAAAAAACAAAGGAGCAAGAAAACAAATGACTCAATCAAAGTATGGAGTAAAGCACTGAACAGACTTCAGAAATGAATAAGGTGGCTAAGTGTTCAACATTGCTAATAATTAAGGAGATGTGAATTAAAACCAGGTTGAGATTTCATCTTACCCTAGGTAAGTCTGGCTAAGATTAGGGAAAAAAATGACACCAAATGCTGGAGAGGTTGTGGGGAAAGGGGACACTCATTCACTGCTGGTGGGAATGCAAACTTGTGTAACCCCCATGGAAAGCAATAAGGGGAATACTTAAAAGACTCAAATTAACCTATCACTTGACAGAGAGACCACTCATGGGTATATACCCACAAGACAACCTGTACCAGACAAATATGCAAAACCATATTTATTGCAGCTCTCTTCACAATAGCAAAGACATGTAAGGAACCCAAGTGTCCCTCAACCGATGACTGGATTAAGAAAATGTTGTAGTACATCTACACAATGGAGGTCTATGCAGCAGTAAAGAGAGATGACATCATGAACTTTGAAGGTAAATGGATGGAACTACAAGCCATATGCTACGTGTAGTAACACAGTCCCAGAAATAGAAACGATGAGTGGTATCCCTCATTTCTGGATGCTAGCACCAAATCCCTAGTTGTAAGGCAAACTGAACAACATTAACGTTATACTTTTTTTAATCTGAAAGCAACTGTACTCTTAAAATGTGAATCCCTTAATGGGCTCTAGAATTAACCTATCACTTATTTTCAGACTCTGTAGTTTTGATAAATTTTGGTGGAGGGTATGTATGCATATTTTAGAATTACATTTATTAAAGGGAAAAAATGTGAATTCCGAAAAAAAAATGAACTCACAACATTAAAAGAAAAACAAAACAAATATATATAAAAACCACTTAACATGAAAAGGTTCATAGAAACATCCTTGTCTAATAATGCATCTTTAATCAGCTCCAGTGGCTCCATTTTATTTACAGCAACTCCTAATTCCTGAACTTCAAAAGAATTTTTGAGACACCAAGAGAGCTCAGAGGACAAAACATCCTGCCACAAAGACAAATGAAATGAGTTTAAGCACAAGGACTTATATGGTAGGAGAGAACCAATTCCACTATTTTGACTTCTGCTCTGCACACAGGCACACAGGTATTCAAAACACAAACATGAAATAAAACAAATTGCAATTATAAAGATTTTGGAAAAAAAATTGGGTGGGGGAGAGAATCAAGGCTGGAGATATATCTCAGAGATAAGAATACTAGATTCCTGGTGGGCATGGAGGCACACACTTTAAATCCCAGCTCTCAGAAGGGAGAGGCAGATAGATATCATGAGTTCAAGGCCAGCAAGGTCTTCATAGTGAGTTCCAGGACAGCTAGAAACACAGGGGGACTCTGTTTCAAAAGACATGAGACAGAGGGAAGGAGAGAAAACTTGTTTCCCCTCCAAAAGACCGGGGCTCATTTCCCAGCACAATCATGTCAGGTAAAAATCATCGAAACCTATAACTCCAGGGAATTAGAGGCCTCTACTAGTCTCTGTGGACATATACACATGTGGTGTATTTATATCCATGGAGGGAATACATTCATACACAGAACATAAGAGTAAAATATTTTAAAGACTTTGAGTTTCCTAAGTTATTTGATAACTGGTAATATGGGACTTTTTAAATGTGTTTTCTGTAATCCTTAGATTGATAGGAGAGGAGGGAGGATACAGTCCGGGGAGGAAACGCAGGGTATGGCGGCCAGATTATAGGGGGCCACAGATGGGAAGAAAGTGGTGGGGAGAGATGAGAGAGCGAGAGAATAGAGAGAGAGATGAGAGAGAGAGTAGAGGAGTGTGGAGTTGGGGGGCTCATGCCATCCCCCAAACTCCAAGCCGAGCCAACCTCTAGCATGAAGACCCAGTTGTTCAGGGATCGAAAGCATGTAATAATATACTTCACTAAATGATTTCTTGTCACAGTGTGGCATTCAATGAGGTTTGTAATGTAGAGGCCAGTGTTTCTGAATCTGTAATAAATCAAAGTCACCTGGGAAGGAGGAACCTAAATTAAGGAATTTGCTATAAAGGACAGAATTTGCCTGGTCTTTGAGGCATTTTTCTTAATTAGAAATTAATACTGGAGGGTCCAGACCACCGTGGATGTTAGTATCTCTCACACCTGTGCCTGGGAGGAAGAAGAAAGGTGCCTGAAAGAGTCATAGAAATCAAGCCACACATCAGCCATTCATCATAATTTCTTTTTTAATTTTGTGCTTGAATTCTTTCTATATCGACCATCAACTACTATAAAATGTAAAGCTTTTCTTCCCCATGTTGATTTAATCAGTGTTTTATTACAGCAACAGAAATCAACCTAGGATAAGGCCTGAGTCCTGTTTTTCAAATAGCCAATTAAATTTTTTTTTCAAAGCTTCTTTTATGTGTACTACTTTTCAAAAGTGCAGTGATGACACTGTTAGGAAATTTTCCCATATTCCTTACATATACAGAGCTACTACCTACATTCATGCTTCATACAATGTTTTCCCAGATTTCTTAATTCCATACTTTTTAACATGGATGTATTCTCTATATACAGAAAGTATTTTGTCACAATGATATCCAGCAATCTTGAACTTTGATGGTTCATAACTCTATTGAGTTGAGTCAGGTCAGGTTTATGGGACAAAGTTCTCTCACATACTCTAGATTTCTGAGTGTCCTCATCTGCAAACAATGTCTGCTGAAAACCTAGGAATGGATAGCTATAGTAAATTTTCATGCATTCTTACTTGAGAACTATGATGTTCAGGGTTATTTCTTATAGCATTAAATATTTCTTGTAACAGAAAAATGCATGGGGAATCTACCACTTTTCAGCGGGGTGTGATCTGTAGAAGATAGCTTTCTTTAATTCTGTAGAATGAGAGGACTTTGCAACTGTATGTGTTCTCTATGTTCAACAAGATGTGATTTGAGGGAAGAGCTTTCCTCCTTTCCGTATATTCACTGGATTTTGAGCTATATGAATTCTATGACTCTGAGTGAGATGTAACTTGTAGTGGGATTTTACATGCAACTTATATTTACAGAACTTCACACTTGTTCTTTTTATATATGTATAAATTTTTATTGTTATTAAACTTTTTCATACATTATTTCTCAGTCCAATTTAGACTCATTTCCCTTTTCATGTCCCCAACCCCAGCCAACTTCATGCATTCACCCATACGTGTCTTTCATCATTTTCTGAGTCTTTCCAAAGTTTTTTTCAAAGCAGAGGATTATTATTTTGGGGAGAATGTCACTGTTTCAGTCGTTTATTTTGTCTCAGTTCTTTTGTTGTTCCCTCCAACTTTTATTGCTTCATCATGTGATATGTCATTTGAAAACAAACTATGTTATTTCAAAATCATATTTCAGGATTCACATTTTTCCTTTTTGATTTTATATTACTCAAAATTATGCATACATACCCTTCACCAGTATAACAAAATTCCAAAGTCTGAAAATAAATGGTAGGTTTAATTCTAGAACCTGTTAAGGAATTAACATTATAAGAGCACAGTTGTTTTTAGGTAAACAGGAATATAATGTTAACATTGCTCAGTATGTCTTACAACTAGGTATTTGGTGCTAGCATCCACAGATGAAGGATACCATTCATTGTTTGTTTTTCTGGGACTCTGTTATTTCACTTAACATAATATCTTCTAGTTCCATCCATTTACCTGCAAAGTTCATGATGTCATCTTTCTTTATCACTGCATAGAACTCCATTGTGTAGATGTACCACATTTTCTCTATCCAATTGTTGGTTGAGGGGAACTTGGGTTGGTTCCAGCTCTTTGCTATTGTGAAGACAGCTGCAATACACATGCTGTGCATGTATCTCTGCAGTAGGATGAGTCTTTTGGGTATATACCCGAGTGTTATGACTGGGTCAGGTGGTAGGCTCATTTTGAGTCTTTTAAGGGTTCTCCACACTGCTTTTCATAGTGGTTTTATGGGTTTACATTTCCACCAGCAGTGGATGAGTGTTCCCTTTTGCCTACAACCTCTCCAGCATTTGGTATCATTTGTTTTTGTGATCCTAGTCAGTCTTATCAGAGTGAGAGGATATCTTAAGGTGGTTTTAATCTGCATTTCCTTAATTATTAGTGATGCTGAACACTTTTTAAGATGTTTCTCAGCCATCTGTATTTCCTCACTTGTGAAGATTCTGTTCAGCTCTTTACTCCCATCTTCTGAGTGAGTCATTTGTTTCTTGCTTCTTTGTTTTCTGAGTAGTTTATATATTCTGGAAGTTAATGCTCTCTCAGATGTATCAGTGGTGAAGGTTTCCTCCCACTCTCTGGGTTTTCTCTTCACTTCCCTGATTGTTTCTTTCGATGTACAGAAGTTTTTGAATTAATGAGGTAGCACTTGTCAATTGTTGACCATATTTCCTGCACAGTTGCTGTCTGATTTAGAAAGTTTTCTCCTATGTCTATATCTCATATGTTGCTGCCGAGGATTTCTTCTATTACCTTCACAGTTTCGGGTTTCACGTTGAGGTCTTTGATCCATTTGGAGTACAGGGCGGGCGAGAGGGTAAAAGTTTAACTTTATTCTTCTCCAAGTGGTAATCCAGTTTTGCCAACACCATTTGCTGAAGATGCTGTCTTTCCTCCATTGACTCTTCTTGGCCACTTTATCAAATATGAGGTGGCTGAAACTGAAGTGCTCATGTTTGGATCTTTAGTTTTGTTCCACTGGTCTACAAGTCTGTTTTTATGGCAGTACCAGGCTGTTTTTATGACTATACCCCATAGTATAGTTTGAAGACTGGTATACAGACCCCCCATCCCCATATTGCTATTTCTGTTCAGGGTTGCTTTGGCTATTCGAGGTCTTTTCTTTATCCATATGAAATTAAGTTTTTGTTGTTTTTTTGCGAGCCTGTGAAGAAACTCTTGGGGATTTTAATTGGGATTGCATTGAATATATATGAATTTAGGTAGAATGGATATTTTTACTATATTAATTTTTCTAATTAATGAGCATGGGAGGTCTTTCCATCTTCTCATGTCTTCTTCAATCTCCTTCAGGGGTTTAAAATTTTTGTGGTAAAGGTCTTTGGTGTATTTGGTTAGGTTTGTTCCTAGGTGTTTTACTGTTTTTGAGGCAACTGTGAGTGCAAAGGTCTCCTTGTATTCCTTCTTCAGCTGCTTGTTGTTGGTGTAAAAGAAGGCTACTGATTTTTCTAGGTTAATTTTGTATCCTGTCACCTTACTGAAACTTAATTGTTTCTAGGAGTTTTCTGGTGGAGTTTTTAGCATCCCGTAGGTAATCTATCATATTGTCTGCAAAAAGGGATGGCTTGACTTCCTCTGTTCCAATTAGTGCTCCTTTAATTTCCCTTTCTTGCTTATTGTCCTAGCAAGTGTTTCAAGCACTGTATTGAAGAGGATTGGCAACAGGGAGCAGCCTTGCTGAGTTCCTAACTTTAAGGGGAATGCTTATAACTTTTCTCCATTTAGGATGATGTTGGCTGTGGGTTTCTTGTATATGGCTTTGATTATGTTGAGGAATGATCCCTCCAGTCCAATTTCCTCTAGGACTTTAAGCATGAAGGGATGCTGGATTTTGTCAAAGGCTTTTTCTGTGTCAACTGAGATGATCGTGTGGTTTTTGTCTTTCAGTCCATTAATGGGTTTTGTGATATTTATTGATTTTCATATGTTGAACCATCCCTGAATCTCTGGTATGAATAGAACTTGGTCATGATGGATGATCTTTTTGATGTGGGTCTGTATGCAGTTTGCGAGTATTTTGTTGAGAATTTTTGCATCTGAGTTCATTAATGAGATGCACCTATAGTTCTCTTTTTTGGTTCTTTCCTTGCCTGGTTTTGGTATTAGAGTGATGCTGGCTTCATAGAAGGAGGTTGGGGAATTTCCCTCTGCTTGTATCTTTTTAAATATTTCCATTAATAATGGTTGTACGTCTTGTTTATACGTTTTGCAAAATTCTGCCGTGAAACCATCTGGGCATGGGCTTTTCTCAAATTTAGAGCAGTATGTTTTTGAAGTATTCCCGTATGATTGTCTGGATCATTTCTTTGTCTGTTGTGCTATTTCCCCTTTCATCATGAATTCTATTGATTTGGAGTTGCTGTTTCTTTTGGTTAACTAGGCTAGAGTTCTATCTATCTTGTTTATCCTTTCAAACAAAAAACTTTTGGATTCATTGATTCTTCATATTGTTTTCCTTGTTTCTATTTCATTGATTTCTGTTCTCATTTTGTTATTTCTTCCTGTCTGCTGGGGTTAGGGTCCATTTGTTGTTGACTCTCAAGTGTTTTTAGCTCCAGTGTTAGATCGTTTATTTGTGCTCTTTCTGTTTTTTTCACGTAGGCACTTAGGGCTATAAATTTCCCTCTTGGGACTGCTTTTAAAATATCCCATAGGTTGCGTTGTGTTGTACTGTCTTTTTCATCTAGTTTCAGGAATACTTTTATTTATTTCTTCCTTGACCCACTCATTATGCAGTAGTGTGTTGTTTAGTCTCCATGTGTTCTTGTAGATAGTAGGGCTTATCCTGAGCTTTATTGAGCTGTGGTCTGATAGAATGCATGAAATTATTTCAATCTTTTTGTATTTGTTGAAGATTTTTGTGTCCCAGTATGTGGTCAATTTTGGAGAATATTCTGTGGGGTACTGAGTGGAAAGTGTATTCTCTGGTGCTTGGGTGGAATATTCAGTAGATGTGTGTGAGGTCCATTTGATGTATTGCATTGTCCAGTTCAGATGTCTCTGTTTATTCTTTGTCTGGTTGACCTGTCCAAAGGGCTCAGTAGGGTATTGAAGTCCCTTACTAGGATTAATCTGTATCTTGAGGTCTTGGAGAATTGTGTTTATAAAGTTTGGTGTACCAGATTGGTGCATACATATTCATGATTGTGATATCTTCACGGTTAATTGTTCCTTTGATAAGGATGTAATGGCCCTTGTTGTCTCTTCTGATTACTTTTACTTTGAAGTCTATTATGTCTGATTAAAATAGCAACTCCTACTTGTATGATATACTTTGTGCACAATAAGTAAAGACTTCTTAGAAGGTTTCCATTTAGTTTATGTTCATAGGGCTCCTGCCTGTATGAATTCTTTGATGCACCCTGATAGTGGATAATTTGGAGAAGGCTTTTCCACACTGTTTACATTCGTAGGGCTTCTCTCCAGTATGTGTTCTTTGATGGACAGTGAGATTATACTTGGTGTAGAATGCTTTTCCACATTGTTTACATTCACAGGGCTTCTCTCCTGTATGAGTTCTTTGATGGCGAGTGACCTGAGACTTCTGAGAGAAGGCTTTTCCACACTGTTTACATTCATAGGGCTTCTCTCCTGTATGAGTTCTTTGATGGCGAGTGACCTGAGACTTCTGAGAGAAGGCTTTTCCACACTGTTTACATTCATAGGGCTTCTCTCCTGTATGAGTTCTTTGATGGACAGTGAGGTTACACTTGAAGTAGAAGGCTTTTCCACATTGTTTACATCCATAGCGCTTCTCTCCTGTATGAGTTCTTTGGTGAACAGTGAGCTTATCCTTGAGGGAAAAGGCTTTTCCACACTGTTTACATTCATAGGGCTTCTCTCCTGTATGAGTTCTTTGATGGCCAGTGAGGTCATGCTTTTTAGAGAAGGCTTTTCCACATTGTTTACATTCATAGGGCTTCTCTCCTGTATGAATTCTTTGATGGACAGTGAGCACAGTCTTCAGAGGGAAGGCTTTTCCACACTGTTTACATTCATATGGCTTCTCTCCTGTATGAGTTCTTTGGTGGACAGTGAGGCTCCCCTTAGAACAGAAAGCTTTTCCACACTGTTTACATTCATAGGGCTTCTCTCCTGTGTGAGTTCTTTGATGGACAATGAGATGAGGCTTGGTGGAGAATGCTCTTCCACACTGCTTACATTCATAGGGCTTCTCTCCTGTATGAGTTCTTTGATGGACAGTGAGGTCATGCTTTTTGGAGAAGGCTTTTCCACATTGTTTACATTCATAGGGCTTCTCTCCTGTATGAATTCTTTGATGGACAGTGAGCACAGCCTTCAGAGGGAAGGCTTTTCCACACTGTTTACATTCATAGGGCTTCTCTCCTGTATGATTTCTTAGATGGACAGTGAGGCTTCCCTTAGAATAGAAGGCTTTTCCACACTGTTTACATTCATAGGGTTTCTCTCCTGTGTGAGTTCTTTGATGGACAGTGAGATTAGGTTTGGTGGAGAATGCTCTTCCACAATGCTTACATTTATAGGGCCTCTCTCCTGTATGAGATCTTTGATGGACAGTGAGATAAGACTTGCTAGAAAAGTGTCGTCTGCACTGTGTACATTCATAGCGCTGAGCTTCTTTGTAAGTTTTTTCATGTACACTGAAAACAGACATGTGGCCGAATGATTTTCCACAGTGCTTACAATCATAGGAATTCTCACCTTCATGAATGAACTGATGTTGCATGAATTCTGTGTTGAAGGAGAAAACATTTCCACAATCTGTACATTTAGAGGACTTCCCACCTGTATAACAGAAACTTAGTTGTAACTTGAAGAACATATTCTTGCATTCTTTGTGTCCAGTGGACATACTCTGATTGAAATGTGATTTATAAATGACACATTTCTTACCTGAGTGCAACATCTGAATCCTGCTTTGGTATGATTTCTGGTATAACATCTTCACACATCCTTTCCCTTCATAGAAGAGTCTCTGCTGGATTTTCTGTTGAACTTGTAGCTCTTCCTAGAGATAGAAGTGGCTATATTTAGTTATCCAGCTTTTCCTGACATTTGATCTCTACTATTGCTTATGGGTGATATCCTGAATCACTTTCTAAATCTCAGTGACCTCCAAGCAAGAAAATTTGGATATACTGTCTCATCAGGGTTCCTTTCTCTCCATTTTCCATAATTTGGGTTCAGCTGCATGCCAAATTAGTTAGCATTATACAGGGGTGCTGGTTATACAAACTGACGTCACCATGCTGGTATACCAAGGATTTTGTTGATTAACCTACCTCCCCAGCCCATATTAAATACTAGAGGAAACATTCCAAAGGGGCTCTAATCTTTGTTTACAGCTTTAAAATGTTAAAAGCCCACATTATGTATTTTACTCACTTTAACAATGTCTTCAGTAGATGTCTTTCTGTTCATGATTCCATCTTTCCACAAATGTCTTTTGTCATTTTTATAGATAATCTCCTTTGTGGCAGTAACTTTATAAAGATCAGAAGTAAAATTATAAATGTCATTTTCCACCAATCACCCTTACATCTTTTTTACAGTTACAAAAGTAAAATGTGCGGGGGCTGAGAGATGGCCTAGCAGTTAAGAGCACCAACTGCTCTTGCAGAAGACCCAAGTTTGATCCTCAGCACCCACATGGCAGCTGAGAACCATCTTTAACTCCAGTTCCAGGGGAATCCTACACCCTCTTCTGACCTCCGAGGCATTGCAGGACACAGGTGCACAAACCTACATGCAGACAGTACATTCATACATATAACAAATAAATAAAATGTAAAAAAGACTTCTCTTTTTAAAGGAAAAGGCTTCTATAGAAAATTAGCACACACAGCTGGGTGTGGTGGTGCATGCCTTTAATNAGTTCTCTTTTTTGGTTCTTTTCCTTAGCCTGGTTTTGGTATTAGAGTTTGATGCTGGCTTCATAGAAGAGGTTTGGGAATTTCCCTCTGCTTGTATCTTTTTAAATATTTCCATTAATAATGGTTGTACGTCTTGTTTATACGTTTTGCAAAATTCTGCCGTGAAAACCATCTGGGCAGGGGCTTTCTCAAATTAGGAAGAGTATAGTATTTTGAAGTATTCCCGTATGATTGTCTGGATCATTTCTTTGTCTGTTGTGCTTATTTCCACTTCATCATGAATTCTATTGAATTGGAGTTGCTGTTTCTTTTGGTTAACTAGACTAGAGTTCTACTATCTTTATCCTTTCAAACAAAAAACTTTTGGATCATTGATTCTTTCATATTGTTTTTCCTTTTATCTTATTTCATTATTTCGGTTCTTCATTATTTATTTTTTCCTGTCTGCTGGGGTTAGGGTTCATTTGTTGTTGACTCTCAAGTGTTTTTAGCTCCAGTTTTAGATCGGTTTTAATTTTGCTTGCTCTTTCTGGTTTTTTAATGAGGTCACTTAGGGCTATAAAATTTCCCTCTTAGGGGACTGCTTTTTAAAAATATCCATAGGTTTGCTTTGTTTGTACTGTCTTTTTCATCTAGTTTCAGGAATACTTTTATTTATCTTTTCCTTGACCCAGTCATTATGCAGTTGTAGGTGTGTTGTTTAGTCTCCTGTGTTCTTGTAGATTAGCTAGGGCTTATCCTGAGCTTTATTGAGCTTGTGGTCTGATAGAATGCATGAAATTATTTCAATCTTTTGTATTGTTTGAAGATTTTGGTTGTCCCAGATGTGGGTCAATTTGGAGAATAATTCTTGTGGCGGTACTTGAGTGGAAAGTATATTCCTCGATGCTTGGGGGAATATTCAGTAGATGGGTGAGTCCATTTGATGTATTGCATTGTCCAGTTCAGATGTCTTCTGTTTTATTCTTTGTCTGGTTGACCGTCCAAAGGGCTCAGTAGGGAACTGAAGTCCCTTACTGGGTTTAATCTGTATCTTGAGGTCTTGGAGAATTGTGTTTATAAAACAAGTTTGGTGTACAGATCTGGTTGCATACATATATATTGATTGTGAGATCTTCATTGGTAATTGTTCCTTTGATAAGGACATGTAAGGCCCTTGTTCGTCTCTTCTGATTACTTTACTTTGAAGCCTATATTGTCTGATTAAAAAAATAGACAACTCCTACTTGTATGTACTATACTTTTGTGCCACAGATAAAGTAAGACTTCTTAGAAGGGATTTCCACTTATTTTATGTTCATAGGGTTCCTGCCTGTATGAATTCTTTGATGTACTTTGATAGTGGATAATTTGGAGAAGGCTTTTTCCACACTGTTTACATTCGTAGGGCTTTTCCCCAGTGTGAATTCTCTGATGACAGTGAGATTTATACTTTGGTTGATAGAAAATGCTTTTCCACATTGTTTTAAACATTCATAAGGCTTCTCTCCTGTATGAGTTCTTTGATGGCCAGTGACCTGATACTTCTGAGAGAAGGCTTTCCACACTGTTTACATTAATAGGCTTCTCTCCTGTATGAGTTCTTGGATGGACAGTGAGATAAGACTTCTTGGAGAAGGCTTTTCCACATTGTTTAAAGGTATAAGGTTGCACTCCAGTATGCACTCTTTCATGACTTTTAAGATACCTATTACATATAAATGCTTTACCACACTTTTTACATTCATAGCGGCTTCTCTCCTGTATGAGTCTTGATTGGCTGAGTGACCTGAGAACTTCTGGGAGAAGGCTTTTCCGCAGTGTACACATTTATAGGGGTTCTCCATTGTATGTGTTCTTTGATGGACAGTGAGGTTACACTTGAAGTAGAAGGCTTTTCCACATTGGTTTAACCATCCCATTTGTAGGGCTTCTCACCTGTGTGAGTTCTTTGGTGAACAGTGAGCTTATCCTTGAGGGAAAAGGCTTTTCCACACTATTTACAATCATAGGGCTTCTCTCCTCTATGAATTCTTTGATGGCCAGTGACAGGTCAATGCTTTTTAGAGAAGGCTTTTCCACATTTTGTTTACATTCCCATATGGTTTTTCTCCTGTATGAATTCTTTTGATGGACAGTGAGCACAGTCTTCAGAGGGAAGGCTTTTCCACACTGTTCAAATTCATAGGGCTTGCTCTTCCGTCTGTATGAGTTCTTTGGTGGACAGTGAGGCTCCCCTTAGAACAGAAAGCTTTTCCACACTGTTTACATTCACCCCCTTAGGGCTTCTTTCCTGTGTGAGTTCTTTGATGTACAGTGAGATGAGTCTTGGTGGAGAATGCTCTTCCACACTGCTTACATTCAAAGGGCTTCTCACCTGTATGAACTCTTTGATGCACAGTGAGGTTATTGCTTTTTGGAAAAAGTTTTTCCATACTGTTTACATTCTTAGGGCTTCTCTCCTGTATGAATTCTGATGGACAGTTGAGCACAGCCTTCAGAGGGAAGGCTTTTCCACACTGTTTACATTCATAGGGCTTCTCTCCTGTAAGATTTCTTAGATGGACAGTGAGGCTTCCCTTAGAATAGAAGGCCATTTTCCACCACTGTTTACATTACTTAGGGTTTCCTCTCCTGTTCGTGAGTTCTTTGATGGACAGTGAGATTAGGTTTGGTGGAGAATGCTCTTCCACAATGCTTACATTTATAGGGCCTCTCTCCTGTATGAGATCTTTGATGGGACAGTGAGATAAGACTTGCTAGAAAAGTGTCGTCTGCACTGTGTACATTCATAGCGCTGAGCTTCTTTGTAAGTTTTTTCATGTACACTGAAAACAGACATGTGGCCGAATGATTTTCCACAGTGCTTACAATCATAGGAATTCTCACCTTCATGAATGAACTGATGTTGCATGAATTCTGTGTTGAAGGAGAAAACATTTCCACAATCTGTACATTTATAGGACTTCCCACCTGTATGACAGAAACTTAGTTGTAACTTGAAGAACATATTCTTGCATTCTTTGTGTCCAGTGGACATACTCTTTGCATTGAAATGTGAGTATTTAAATTGACCACATTTCTTACCTGAGTGCAACATCTGAATCCTGCTTTGGTATGATTTCTGGTATAACATCTTCACACATCCTTTCCCTTCATAGAAGAGTCTCTGCTGGATTTTCTGTTGAACTTGTAGCTCTTCCTAGAGATAGAAGTGGCTATATTTAGTTATCCAGCTTTTCCTGACATTTGATCTCTACTATTGCTTATGGGTGATATCCTGAATCACTTTTCTAAATCTCAGTGACCTCCAAACATGAAAATTTGGATATACTGTCTCATCAGGTTTCCTTTCTCTCCATTTTCCATAATTTGGGTCCAGCTACATGCTAAATTGATTAGCATTATACAGTGGTGCTGGTTATACAAACTGACGTCACCATGCTGGTATACCAAGGATTTTGTTGATTAACCTACCTCCCCAGCCCATATTAAATACTAGAGGAAACATTCCAAAGGGGCTCTAATCTTTGTTTACAGCTTTAAAATGTTAAAAGCCCACATTATGTATTTTACTCACTTTAACAATGTCTTCAGTAGATGTACTTTCTGGTTCTTGATTTCCCTCTTTCCACCAAATGTCTTTTTTGTCATTTTTATTAGATAATCTCCTTTTGGCAGATTAACTTTATAAATATCAGAAGTAAAAAATTATAAATGTATTTTCCACCCAATCTCCCTTACACCTTTTTTTACAGTACAAAATAAAATAGTCGGGGCTGAAGAGATGGCCTAGCCACGTTAAGTGCACCAACTGCTCTTGAAGAAGACCCAAAGTTTGATCCTCAGCACCCCACATGCGCAGCTGAGAACCATCTTTAACTCCAGTTCCAGGGAATTCCTACACCCTCTTCTGACTCCGACGGCATTGCAGGACACAGCGTGCCAAAAAACCTACATGCAGACAGTACATTCATACAATAACAAAAATAAATTTAAAATGTAAAAATAAAAAAAAGTAAAATGTGCATACTAATCCTCATGGAAGCTGAGGATTACTTACTTAGACTTACTCTTTTCTATTTGCTTCCTACGAAGTCTTAGTGTATATTCCTGGTTGGCAGGGATCTTGCTACATAGATCAGGCTGGCCTTAAACTTACAGAACTTTACCTGTCTGTATATAATTCAGCACTATCATGTCTTTGTTTAACTCTTCTTGAAACATATGGGTATAAATGATTGCAGTTGTTAGTTTCTACATGGTAATTTTCACCTGATATTTCCACCTTGATTATCTATTATAATAACCATAAATTATCACTTTATATGACAACACCATCATGTGTGAGATAAGAAATTTTCTTCAATTAGTTATATTTAAGGTAGTGGGATCGTAAATATTCTGTCTTCTAAAGAGGACAGGGAAAGAATTAACAAATATGTGTTGTAATCTGTGAAATGAAGATAAAAATAATTTTAAAAAGAGCAGAGCCAGTGAGACAGCACAGCAAGGAGAGTATCAAACTTGTATCCTAACTATAATCCTGACAACATACCAGAAGTTGGATGAAGAGAACCAAATTCATAAAGTTGTATTCCAAATCACACATATTTCCCACAGGCCAAGACACTTCCTAATCTCTCTCTCTCTCTCTCTCTCTCTCTCTCTCTCTCTCTCACACACACACACACACACACACACACACACACACACGCAAATGAAACGTGGGTCTGGTGGCAAGCAATTTGTTCACTTAAGACTTAGTATTCAAATCCTCTGCACTGATCTAAACTCAGGAATATTCATTCCATGTCACAGAAGTTGCAACAACCAATCACTACATACTATGAGTTTGTTGGCTCTTGGGAATCCAAACTTGACCCTGATAGTTTTCATGACTCCTTTGTGGATTATCTCCTGCAGAGAAACCTTGTCTGTGTCCACAGCCCCCTGAATATTTACTATTTCCTGTTTTCTACAGAGGGTGTGCATATGGCATTGTATGATATGTGGAGAAATTAATCAACTTGTTCTTTAAAGCAAGAGTAGCATGAAAAAAAAAACTCTTTATACAATAAAGAGTGTAAAGATCCAGAGGTTAGGTTTGGGATGTAACTCTATTGAAAGAGGGACTGCTGAGCATGGAACTAGCTCTTGGTTTGATCTTCATCACCGCAGAAACCCAGGTGAGACGTGCATATCACACACCCCCACCCCAAATTTGGGAGGTAAAACCAGAAGGATAACTTGAGGCAAGCCTGGATGACATGAGACACTGCATATTTCAACTTCAAAAAACAAACATAGTATTTTAAGTAGTCCTGAATGTCAGTTCATTGGCATCTGTCCACTTTGAATTCTAGATGTTTGGAGCAACATGTTGGCTTTCCTTTTCCTTGTATCTTGGTCATGAGGTTTGCAGTGTGGAATGTTCCCTACTTTTCTCTGCATTATCTGTTGAATTTTTTCCTCTTAAACTGTCTTGATATCTCTTTCTTAAACTCCAGCAATCTTTCCCCTGTCTCTCCTTGGACTTTATTATTTCCTTTGTTAACCTTATTTTTCCAATCCATGTAATACCATGAAGAAAACTTCTAATTTCCCCTCTCACCTTGGAAATCATGGCATTCTACTCATTTCTTACAAATTCTGCAGGTGGACACAATAAGAACTGTATTAAATAATCCCTAGGCTACAGATGTCCAAATCTGCATTGACATTTTAACCACAGTCAGCATCAATCTTCACTTATATCCACCCACATATTATACACCAAATTTATATAAATCATCCCAAGCCAAAGTAAATGAATACTTTCTTTGTAACAGAATAACTTAAACTCTTTCTGAAAAATACAACTAGATATATTTTCTTCATATCCTCCTGGCAAATATTCTCTTAGCCCCTACCACTTAGGATACATGACATCTTTGCTTATTTTTCTGTTAATGGAATGTAATTATCTTAATGGAAGATGTATTTTTTGGTTGTTACTAATATCATAATTAAAACACAACTGTTGATAAGATCATCAGGAGTTCAAGGTTGGAAATAAACATTGAGAAAGCCTAATAAAATCTCTAGCATATAAAACAAGAAGATAAAGGAGGACATGTAGAATTTAGGTAAACATTCAAACCAATGAATTGTCTCATTATTTAGGTGCACCAGCAAATTTCTTTTACCCAATCAAATCGAATGTGGGGAAGGAAAATGATTACTCCAAGGCCAGCCTCAGCAGTCTAGCAATTATGAGACCACTTTGGATTACATATAGCCTATCTCAAAGAAAAACATATAGGGGGGCTGAAGAGATGGCTCAACAGTTAAGAGCACTGGATGTTCTTACAGAGAACCCAGGTTAAGTTCTTAACACCCACATGGCACCAAATAACCATCCATAACTCCAGTTCCAGAGTATCCAATGCCCCCTTCTTACCACAGATGTTACTCAATGACACGGGTGCACTTAAAACATGCACATAATACACTCATACACAGTGCAAAAAAAGCCAGGTAGAAAATGTCTCAGAACTACAGCAAATGAATTTTTAGCAAATGTAGAAAAATATATTTCAGAAAAAACCTTTAAGGAGATGAAATAACCTAGATTAACAGTAGAAGAACAGCAAAACTTAAGTGTCTGATCCAACACATCAGTTGTCATCTGGAAACCTTTGTGGGAGGTATTCTACATGAATGACCAATATCTAATGGCTTAGCTTCTTGCTCAGGATGGATTCACTGACCTGGAAGGTTCTGGGCAGATGCTTCTGACACATTCCATGGCACAATTCCATTCTCCAACTTGAAGATCAACTCAGGTTTGGACATGCAGTGCCCTATAAGTGAGAAAGAAAATGCAAATTATAACAGAGTTCTAAGTCAAATCCACTGGTGAAGAAAACTGGTGTGACTTGGGAATTATACATTGATCATTAGTCAGAAATTTTCATTGGAGACAGTTTTGAAGCACAATCATCACACAATGGAAAATTACTTGCAAGTGACCTAAAATTCCATAATATAGACACTAATTGATGATTTAAGAAAATGTAGAAAGGAAAGAGACAAAGCACAATTTTAAAAAATAGGAAAAACCAGAGTATGGTCATAAAAATGAATCTGATATAAATTTGATAGTTGATGACCACAATCAATGGAAAAAGAACTATAATGAAAAAAAAAAAGTCACAGTTGAACTCATAGGTTTGAGAAAAATTATTATGAACACAGAAATTTGTTATTTTTAGTGAATCCAGGTGGAATAGGAAAAGATATAGCTTTTCATATGCAGAAACCACCAGTAAAAATAAATAATAATAATTTACCACACAGATATTCCAGAAGAAAAAAAAACTCAAAAATACCTATTCAGTGAAAGAATTCTACAACACAGGAGAAACACACAAATTTATAGACCCTGGATTTTCACAGGAATCATAAGAGATTTCCCAAGCAAAGGACTCTACATTACATTACAAAGGTCATAATAACATGTAATGATAACATAGTAAAGTATGACCAGGGTTGGAAGTGCTTAGGATGGAGCTGTCAGAGACCCCTTTGCTCTCTAAGTACCACCATAAACTCATTCACATACCAACATGGGATTTAAGGACACTTTTTTGGAGGTATCCACTCCAAGCACACCTGTGAAGAGATGTTTTTCTATATCCATTCGGCCGAAAGCCAAGGAGAGTACTGTGGTGGTTTGAAAGAGAATAATGGCTGATAGATACATGTATTTGAACATGTGGTTACTACTTGGTACACTGTTCAGGAAAGTCATGGAACCATTAGTGCATTTATGGAGAATTGCAAGACAAAGTCCATTTGATATGGGGTGGGCATTAGCAGTTTATAGCCTGGTCCATTTCTAGTTGCCCTCCCTGCTTCCTGTGATGGAATCTGAGATCACAGCATCCTGAAGGCCAGGCATGCCTCACATTCCTGCTGACATGCCCTTCCCCACCATGATGCATAATGTCCTCTGGAACTGTAATTTAAAAAAAATTATTGCCCTGAAATTCATTTTTTATGGGAGAATTCTATCAGAGCCACAGAAAAGTAACTATTATATCATGTGACATGTGTCATGCAGGAAGAGAAAAATCATACATGTTCTATGGTACCTGCAAATGAAAGTTGACCTCCTAAGAGTATAGAAGAAAACAGTGCTGACTCAAGCATGGAAAAGGTACAGGGGAAAGAGGGATAGAAGGAAGATGAGTAGTATTTAGTGGGAAGGATATGGAAATGATGAGGAACTTATGGTCCAAAGAACAGAAATGAATACAGGTTGACAGCAAATAACCAAATATTTCAAAATGGCTTTCAGATTTTATTTTTAAAATGCTTCATTAAGTTCTTGTGTAATTCATATGAGTTCTTGATCAAATGTATAACCCCCCTTCCCATTCAAATTCCTCATAGCCCCTCACCTTCACCATATTCCATGCATTCTGTCAAATATATTATATCCTGTCTGGTCAAGTATTTGTATGCAGATGCCCTTTAGTATAAGTTCATCAACTGGATTCTAGTCAGCCTATCTATAGATCTTAAAGATCTACTCTCCCCAACCCAGCAGTAATCAGTTGTCAATAGCTCCTAGGCTAGGGTTGGGGCCTGGACCCATTTCCCTTATTCTCTGCTGGATTTCTGTCTGGTCGAGTTGGCCTGGGTCTTAAACATGCTGTTACCATTGCTGCACATTCATGCAAGGAAGTTCTCAGTGGCCTGAAAATCAAAATGGCTTTCAGATTTTAAATCCTACCAATACAGCAACACTGCATGAGGGACAGTGCTTTATGGGATCATGAAACATAAGTATACTGCAAACCATATTTTTCTCTATAATGTACATTATATCATGTGTTGATGAAAATGTAAACAATGAACTTAGAAGAGAAAGTTAGGAACAACTGCCTGGCATGGTGGCTCACCAGAACTCAGGAGGCAGAGGAAGCTAGTCCTCTATGAGTTAAAATGCAACCTGGTCTACACTATGTAACCCTGAATTTCTTGGGGAAATTCAGGGTTACATAGTGAGACACTATCTCAAAAAAAAATTGAGGAAAAAATACATTCGTCAGTCAAAAAAACCCTACTTGGAACTGACAGTTACGGGAGAGTGAGACTCACCCAAGAACACGAGGCTGCTGTAGTTCTCCAGCATCACATCCCTGTAGAGGGTCCTCTGCTCAATGGTCAGATCCTGCCACTCATGCCAGTTGAAATCCACAGCTATGTCCTCAAAAGACACAGAGCCCTGTAAGGACATAATTTTCTTCTTCAGTACAGATCCTCAGCTGTGGGAAAGAAAATGAGAGTCCACTCTGTTCTGTGTAGGAGTCTAACAGAGGGTTTCCCACAGAGGTTCCTACCTGGTTTGCACCCTGGGAGAAAGAAAAATCAATACAAATCTCTTACACTGACTACCTCAGTTTGGACATAGGGGATTTAAGGAAATGTAAGCTAAACCCCAAGTTCAAGGATTAAAGGAATCTGCAATCTCAGATAAACAAAGGGTTTTAAATGGACATATTCCTGTGGTTCAAAAACCCAGGAGTAATGGATAAAATGGGGAAAGAACACAAAGCTCTGATTATCCAGAGAAGAATGCTTATATTCTCGCTTCCAATTTCTTTTTGGCAGTCTGGATTATAAGAAATTTATACCAAAGATTGAATTAATCAAGAAACAGACTTCCTGGTTACTTCCAGCACAGCTGTGAGAAAGGAGAAATTAAAATCAAATGAATGAACAAAGAGAAAACAAGATTATAAGTGTTTATTTCAGAGGACAAGGAATGGTCAAAATGGAACTTTGTTGTTAAGAAGTGAGACTATGTTTATATCCAGATATCAGCACCACTCTTAGCCTTGATCAGAGAATTTTCTGTTTGCAGGGTGGGACAGATAGTAAAGACCCATAAATGTGAACCTTTTGAAAAGAAGGTAGTGTTAAGGGATAACTCTAAATGAAACTATATCACCAGCTCAAAGAATCTGAGAACTTCACAGAAAATGGCTGAAAAAATTCCTAGAGTGAAATGGACAACTGGTAGCAGAGCTGTGAAATGCTGTTTTCTAAATGGCATGGGTAATGTACCAAAGAACTCACGGGACTGTGGGATGAAAAACAATGGAAAAGCTCTTCCATTTGAGCACTGCCACTAAAGTACAGAGGAAGCAGTGTTTTGCTTCTGGCATCAAGAACTTTATTGTTGCTCTGGAGTGCCTAATCCAGACAATACATGCACACTGAATTCGAGAAATGAAAGATGAGCTGGTAATCATGTCCTACAAAGGACAAAGTACTTCAGCTAGGAAACCTAAGAAAATATCTCTACAAATTTTGTCATCAGTAAAACTGTATAGTAGCCAGTAACATGAACAAGCATTTTACCTCTCTTCACTTTATGACCTACTCATACAACAATGGATTACCTTCAAGACCACAGATTTTCTGCTCTTTCTCCTTTCTGTTATAGATCTCTATAATGATTACACTGTGATAAAATAGAATACAATACATTACTTCAATTATCTTCTTAAAGGCTTGTTCTGTGTCCCATCATATAAACTATTTTAAAGAAAGCTCTATGAGCTGCTGAGAAGAATGAGAACACTACAGCATTGGAACAGATGTTAGTAGGTACATTTGATAGGATGCATAAATTCAATCAAATGTTTCCCAGTTTCTTCAAGATTCCTAGTCTGTATTCTTTGCTGGGGGAATGCAGACCATTATAAGCTGGTTTATATGGAAAGGTGTGCACCGATTCTTTCCATTATGTCACTGATTCCATGTTTGCGTTTTCCAATTCCTCACTTGTTCATAGACTATTCTAGTTCACTCTTTTCTTTACTGTGTCCTCATGGGTATGTTCCATTTCTCTTTGGTGAGTAGACTCCATTGTCTTCTGTAATGCTGTGATAGTGGTTGAAAATTTTAGTCTCTGTCTGTCATGGAAAGTTTTTCTCCTGCAATTGTGGCTGATAAATATGCTGAATATAGTAATGTGGGTTGGTGATTTATTGGAATTATTTAATAATGTGGAATTATTTAAATAGATCGAATTTTTCCAGTTGGGGGCCACAGGGAGACTGTGTAAAAAAAAAAAAAAAAAAAAAAAAAGGCCAAAAACATAATAGATAGTGAAGGAAAGGGGTTCCAGAAAAGAGTAAAGACAGGGATAATAGGTAAGAACAAAATCTGACTTCAACAGATGGGATTGTGTTATTTAGCACAGCAAGGGGCAGAAACATTCCTAGAGGAATGGAGGATGTGGGAGGGAGGAGTCAGTTTTATAGGAGCCCTAGAAGGACACTACAGGGGCACAGGTGACTTTCCTGATATAGAACCAGATGCTCTCAGGGTAGGGTTTGGGGGACCACATAGTTGGTGGTAAGGGGCTCTCTGTTGTGCCAATTTCCTTCAGAGGAAATTCTTATAAGTTACATTCTCTCAGTAGAAGTGCTTGTAACAATCAATTTGGAATGGGTTGCTGGAGGGTTGAAGTGCTGATCCTCCTAAGTGCACTCACAGAATACATTAGTAGCAAAATTCTCAGTCCACATGTTCTGTGTAAGCATCACAATCTCCAACAACATTCTGAGAACTGAATATTAACTTCTGAAGAAACTACAACTGCTATACAGTTCACTGTGAAAAAAATCACAATAATCAGTTAAAATTTCATAATAATGTTTAACTTCAACAAGTCCTATGAGGTTGACAAGGTCATTAGGGTTGTACTGTTTCATTACCAAGGTTAGAACAAGGAGGAAAATTGATGAAAATTATTCAATACACAAGTTAATGTTAAGAAGTAAAATGAGTAATGGGTAGGGAAGAGAGAGAGTAAATGAGCAGGAAATAAAGGTAAAGTCCATGTGTTGTGTGCTGGGAAGCATAAAACAACATATTAATGTAGAGTTATACAGAATCAACTTAAATCAGAAATCCAAACTATGAAAATTAAGAATATTAAGATCTGGGGGCTGGAGAGATGGCCTAGCAGTTAAGAGTGCCGACTGCTCTTGCAGAGGAACTGGGTTCGATCCCAAGCATCCACATGGCAGCTTAGAAATGTAACTCCAATTCCAGAAGAACTCCAGTTCCAGGGGAATCCGACACCCTCTTCTCACATCTGTGGCATTGCACGACACAGGTGCACAAACCTGCATGTAGACAGTACATTCATACACATGAAAAATAAATAGCCGGGCATGGTGGCGCACGTCTTTAATTCTAGCACTTGGGAGGCAGAGGCAGGCGGATCTTTGTGAGTTCAAGGCCAGTCTGGTCTACAGAGCGAGTTCCAGGACAGCTGAGGCTACAGGGAGACCCTGTCTCGAAAAGACCAAAAAAAAAAATAAAAAATAAAAAATAAAAATAAATAAAATAAATAAAATAAAATAAAATAAAAAATAAATAAAATTTAAAAAAAGAGAATATTAAGAGCTATATAAGCAACAGTGCTTACTTTTTTTTCTTTCATTTTTGTTTTGTTTGTGTGGTGGTTTGAATGAGTGTCCCCCACAGGCTATAAGTATTCAGACATTTGTCTCCAGTTGGTGGCACTGTTTTTGAAGGTCTTAGAAGGTGTGGCCGTGCTAGAGAAAGTACTTTATTTGGGGCAGGCTTAGTGAGTTTAACAAGCCTCATGGTCTCAAGTTGCTCTCTCTCTCTGTATCCTGTGCTCATTGCGAGATGTGACCCTCGGCTTCCTGCTCCAGCTCCAGCTGCCATGCCTCCCGCCACAATGGACTCTAATTCCCTAGAACCGTCAATCGTAAGCTCAAATAAACTACCTTTTATAAGTTCCTTGGTCATGTGTTTTATCACAGCAACAGAAAAGTGACTAATACAGTTATTTGGTACCAGAGAGTGGGCTGTTGGCTGTGAAGAACCTGACCATGTAGATGTTTGGAGAAATGTGGAAGACTTTGGAACTTTGGCCTAGAAAAGCTGTTGACTACTGTAAGCAGAGCTTAAGGGGCCATTTTAGTAGAAGCCTGGAAGAAAGCATGGCTGCAAAAAATGTAGTTCCAGAGGAAAATAAAGACTTAGGCAGCAACCGGGATATTTTGATAAAGAGTCTGGCAACAGTTTGCCCACAGCCCAAATGCTTGCCTGATGTTAAGTTGAAAATCAATGGACTGATATCTTTGGTGGAGAATATTTCAAGACAGCCTAATGTAGAAATGGTGACATGGCTTTTAATGGTGAATATTATACCGATCGACAGTGAAAAAGAGCAAATGGGGCAGAAGGAAATGAAGAATGTACAGTTTGGATCTGAAAGGTACATTAGGAAGATTAAAGGTATGGCCAAGGCTTGTGAAGGAGAGGCTCCCTTTCATAAGGAAACTAAAGTGATTAAGGAGAGGCCTGGAGATTTACAAGTAAACAAAAGAATCAGTACCTTCAGGGCAAGACCACACCCAGCTAATCCTCCAGCTTTTCAAAGGAAAATACAAGTCCAGGGCAGAGAAAAATTGCAAATGTGGTTAAAGTAGGAGAGATTCCATCCCGAACTTGCAGCCAGATTCGGCAATTTCATTCACTTGGTGCTGGCTTTAGAGGCATGAAGTTTGCAAGAGTGAAGGGGTCATCAGTTCTTCCTCCATGGTTTCAGAGAGCTGCCAAGGTCAGGCAGAGTGCTGCAGGGGCGTCCCTGAATAAAGAAGGCCCGGATAGGTCATTGCGTGAAGCTGTGAATGTGAAGCCTAGTTGGCAGCGGAGAGCCCAAGAAGACTTTCGAGATGCCAGACCTGTGAGATATTTGCCAAGGAGAGCTGCATACAGGGAGTGGTACCAGCCTAAGAAAGAGATGTTGCAAGCAAAGCTGGAAGACCTGAGCCATCTAAGCCCTTTGGAAGTCAAGTCTCAGAAGTTGCACGTGGAGCTACTGGACTTGGCGTTTGCCCTGCTGGTTTTCGGTCTTGTTTTGGTCCAGTATTTCCTCACTGTGCCTCTATTCCTCCCTTTTGGGATGGGAATGTGTATTCGGGAGTTGGGAGTATGTAATTTCTCTTTTGATTTTACAGGAGCTTACAGTTTAGGAGATTGGCCTGAGTCTCAGAAGAGACTTGGACTGTAGACTTTTGAATGGCATTGAAACTGGTAAATACTATGGGGACTTTTAAGGTTGGACTAAATGCATTTTGCATTTTATATGGTCAGGAGCCTATGCGGGCCAGGGACTGGAATATGGTGGTTTGAATGAGTGTCCCCCATAGGCTGTAAGTATTCAGACATTTGTCTCCAGTTGGTGGCACTGTTTTTGGAGGTCTTAGAAGGTGTGGCCGTGCTAGAGGAAGTACGTTATTGGGGGCAGGCTTAGTGAGTTTAACAAGCCTCATGGTCTCCAGTTGCTCTCTCTCTCTCTCTCTCTGCTTCCTGTGCTCATTTCGAGATGTGACCCTCGGCTTCCTGCTCCAGCTCCAGCCGCCATGCCGCCCGCCACAATGGACTCTAATTCCCTGGAACCGTCAATCGTAAGCTCAAATAAACTCTTCCTTTTATACGTTCCTTGGTCATGGTGTTTTAACACAGCAACAGAAAAGTGACTAATACAGTTTGTTTGCTTGCCTTGTTACCCCAGCTGGCTTGGAACTTACTATGTTAGACAGAACAGGCTGACCTGGATCTCAAAGAGACCCATCTGCCTCTGCATCCTGCCTCCAGAGTGGTGGGATAAAAGGCATACCCTAACACACCCAGGAAGAGTGAATATTTCAAAAAGCAAAAATGAAAAGAAACTGAAATGAAAGCAACATAAAAAGCAGTATAACCTGTTATTTTTTCCTCATTGTGATGACTTGACTCCATCCCCTTATTATGATGTTTCATACATGAAACTATACTTGGGGCAGAGGTGCAGTTTGCCCCAAGGATTTGTTGGTAGGAGCTGCTCCAGCCTAATTTGAATTACATTGGGGTTTACTTTTGGCAGTGACCATCAGGTGGCAGCCCTTTCTTAGATTTTCTCAACTCTCCACATGGGATGTTCTTGCTTATGAGAGCTGTTGCTAAACATGTGCTGGACAGTCACACTTCTTTTGTCTAGTATCTGGATTTAAGGTAGTAATGTGGTTCTGAGTTGAGAAGCATCCTTCTCGCTTTCCACTCTACCCCTGGATATGGTGGGATGCTATCTTCTAAGGATATTCCTTCCATGCTGCCCAAGAGAATACAGTCTTAGGCTTTACATAGTGAACTATCCAAAGTCTTGTCTTGTTTTGTCTTGTCTTGTACTTTGCCCAGCCACTACTCCAGCCCCCATTAACCACATCCTGTTGAGCAGAACATTCACATCCAGCTACACCTCAATCTCACTGTTTTTGCAGTACTGGGAAATGTTTTTCCTAATGGAATCTTTTTGTTTCAGTTGACCTGGCACCAATATGATATAATCCTGGTTTTTGACTTTATAAACCCTACCCTGCCTTTTCTCAAGTGCTAATAAAAACCTAGAAAGAGAGTTAAGTTGGACTGGAAGGAACCATTCTTGTGTTGTGATAGCAGTGGTTATTGCTGAAATATGTTGGAAACATTACACCCAAATGAAGGAAGCTGTTGAAAGCAAAGTCCAAGAAAAATCCACAATCTTACCACCAGGGAACCCTCCAAAATTAGAACTAAGAAAGGGAAAATCAAGATGGCAGCTCCCTGGGCTGTGGGTCCATTCTGAGCTGCTAAAGCAAAGTTGTGGGAAGCGGACTTAGGGGTCCCCAAGAGCTCTGGGATGTGCCAGAGGTGGTCCAAGGACACTTGGATCCTTAGCAACTGCAATTCGGCACTACAGACATGGCCTGAGGGTGTCTGGAGACAGCAGGGATAACCCCATGTTGACTAAATCTCTCTCTCACTGGACCCAGGTACAGACCTTGACGGCTGGTCCTAGGAGACTGATGGGCAGACTACAGGTGGTGTGTGGTGATTCTGTGAATACATCTCACTGTGTGAGGGACTGGGGCTTGCCACACATTGGTGTGGGGGTCCCAGGCTGCACAGCAGCAGAGGTGTTGTGACTTCTTGCCCACAGGATGAGAAGCGCCTGGAGCCCTCAGTGTGTGGGTTCTGCAGGCCTGGGGATTCCAGCTAGCTTGGGTGTTGCATGGATCCAACCACTGGGCAAGCTATTAACTGGTTGAGTGAGTGGTGCTGGTCTGTCAAGTGCTAGGATAGAGATGAGACTTTAGAGCCTAAATTATCCACACCTCTACACCAATTAAGAACTTAACAAAAACACCTTTAGAATACAACCAAAATCAGTCTTAAGCTCAACAAAGAAACACCTAAGCTTCACATTAAAACTACAACCAACAAAACCAACCCAAATGCCTAAAGCTGAACGAAAAAAATAACGTAAAAAATCTCCAATGGACCTCTGCCAAATACTGTAAGAACCCTATAGTTAAGACTCCTTGGATATAACTCAGGATATAGGTCTTAAATGAACAATTATAAACATAATTAGAAAAATTAAGGAGTTGAATGAATTCAAAGAACATATAAACAAAGAAGACAGGGACCTAAAAGAAGATAGGGATAAATTAAAAGAGGACACTGATAAACTACAGAATGAAATTACAAAAGATTGAAAGAATGAAATTACAAAACATTGAAGAAAACCCAAGTTAAAATGAGAAAAGAAATGCAACAATCCACAAACCACTTGGAAAGCATGGGAGAAAGTTTCAACAGAATGGATGAAGTAGAAAATAGAATATCAAGATTAGAAAACACACACACTCACACAAAGAATGGAATAACCAGGATCTGTGGGAAAATATGAAAAGAACAAACATGAATCATAGGGATAGAAGAGGAAGAAGATTCACAGGATAATGGTATTCCTCAGATTTCCAGCAGAATTGTAGAGGAAAATTTTCCCAAATTAAAGAAAGAGACAAAAATACAAGCATGTAGAACGCCAAGTAGAGTGAACCAGAAAAGAAATTCCCTATGTCATAGCATAGTAAAAACACTAGATGTTCAAAGCAAAGAGAAGATACTGAGGGCAGGAAAAAAAAAGCCACTTATAAGGGAAAACCTATCAGAGTTACAGCTGATTTTTTTCATTGCAAACAATGGAAAGCCAGAAGAGTTTGGTCTAAAGTATTCCCAGTTCTAAATGATTATAGATGTCAACCCAGAATACTTTATCCAGCAAAAATGTTCTATGAGTATAAAAGAAATGTGCTATGACTATAAAAGGTGCCGGATATCAAAATGATTTTTGCCTAACCCATGTAAAACATCTCTGTACATCTGGAGAGATTTGGTCATGTAGAACCTACACCAAGACTTGCAAGGACACTTCAAAGTTGTTTTTTTATAGTGGTATATTCAAAATAATTGTACCATCTATAAAAATAGGTATAAGTGAGCTGGGTGAGTCGGTGACACCTTTAATCTCAGCACTTGGTAAGCAGAGGCACGTGGATCTCTGACAGTTCAAGGCCACCCTCGTCTACATAGAGAGTTCCAGGACAGCTGGAATTACAGGGAGATCCTGTTTCAAGAAGACCAAAAAAAAAAAAAAAAAAATGGAGGGAGTATAAATGTTGATTATATCATAAATTACAATAACTAGGGGCAAATCTCTCATGATATGTTATTTAGTTTCACAGCATTAACTAAAAGCCTTCTGTATAAGATTAAAATGGACGAGTGCCTCCTGAATAGAAAATAGTAACGTTTAAACTAATCAGTGATACAGAACTGTTAATTTTCAACCCATCCCTGATTTGTACTGGAGTCCCAGTTACAGCTATTAGAATAAATGGAAACAAATGTTCTCCATATTTCCCTGTATTATACAAGTGACAATTCTGTCACTTCTTTTCCATATAAAAAGATAATTTGGCTCAGGAAAACCTGGGTTCTACTTCCTTAAACCAGCAGTATGCAATCCAAAGGGAGACAGTCTAAAGGGGCATGGCAAATCCATCAGCTTGGTTCCTGTTTAGAGGCATGTGATATAACCCCTACCTTCTGGAAAACTATAAATCAGGATTTAGGGGTCTGGGAAACATGAATGGTTTCTCTGATTGTAGTGGCAATTACAAAAACAGAGGGGGAAGGAATACACCTCCTCCCTCTAGGATGAAATTTTGCCCTACAGTTATATAAAATGCACTGGTAGATAAAGGCTTCAGTGCCAGCTCTGGGCTGCCCTACCAGGAGCTGTTGGCCAGGGAGGCTTTAAAAGACCCCCAAACAAAGCCCATTAGTTTATACTTTTTGGTGCATATAAGAAATGGACAGTGGGCTGGAGAGATGGCCTAGTGGTTAAGAGCACCAACTGCTCTTACAGAGGACCCGGGTTCGATCCCCAGCACCCACATGGCGGCCGAGAACCATCTGAAACTCCAATTCCAGGAGAACTCCAGTTCCAGGGGAGTCCGACACCCTCTTCTGACCTCCGTGGCATTGCATGACACGGGTGCACAAACTTGCATGCAGACAGTACATTCATACGCATACATAAATAAATAAAATTTAAAAAACAAAAGTAAAAAAAAAAGTAAAGAAATGGACAGTAAGAACCTATTGCTGAATATATGGCATGATAAGAGCATGAAAAATGTATAACCTGCACTGCAAATCCATAGTTGATCTTCATGGTGTCAGAGAGCACTACACAAACTGCTGAAAATAAATCCCCTCTGAAGCTTTATTACACACTTCTTGTGATACACTTTTACATGCCAAAGAAGATCTAGTGCAATAGTGGCAGCCTGATAAATGTACACCCAGAGGGGAAAAAAATCCTTATTGGACCTGTGGCCCCCTCCTTGGTGGGCTATGACACATGGCTGGCACTGTAGCCTTGGTGCCTCCTAATGTCAGGAGGTTTTACTGACCACATTAGAAAGCTATAGGCATCCCTCTGTCAAAGAGTTATAATGTCCCAACTAAAATATCCAAACATATGTGTCTGTGCCCATAGAGTAAGATAATAATCTTTAATATTTATTTTTTATTACTAGAATTAAAATAAGAATCATAAACGAACGACCCACAAGTCCATTGCAAACAGAACATGGATAGTGCCAAGAGTTTGACATGCCAGCTCAGAAAAGTGAAAACAACAACAAAACCTGGATCTTCTAGCTCTCACTCACCCTCCCCTCCAAAGCCGAGGAATGCTCATGGAAGAGGTTGGTGTGTCAGATTGTAGGGGCCAAGGAGGGGGGATGAATTTATGAGATCACAGCAAGAATGGACTGGAGTTTTTTACAATTTTTTTCCTTCATTTTTTTTCTTTTTTATTTGATCAACGTTTGTGTAAGCAAACCTTTTCCACTGGACTTGGGGACCCTGGGTTGTACAAAAACTGAACTCAGATGTTACCTAATTGGGCTTATATGAACACACCTTATGTTTATTGCATATGTGTACTTAGTGGTCAAATAAAAATAAATTTTAAGAAAAGAGTAAGAAAGAACTGGTTTTAGTCTGTGTATTATAGTCATCGTGGTAATTGAAACAATGTTTCCTGCAACATGAATAGGACACATGTCTACTCTTACACTCTTCAAATTAGAAAATCAGAGCAGACTGTCTGGGATGGAAAAATATAAGAGTCTCATTGACATGGTGGGAGATACTCCATAGCCTGTACCCCAGGGACATATTCCCATGCTCCTTGCATGCTCCTTAGGGAAATCCAGGGCAAATAGGAGTAGTAATTAGGGGAGACCCTACAGGAAGCTATAGGAGTCTTCAATGTAACAATCAAGGCATCAGGTCAGAACCTGTTGATCAATGGAATGCATATCAGTCATACTGGAGAAACAGAGAACTAGGGGATGTTTTTCTATTATCCTAGTTCCCTAGCCTAGCCCCACCTCCAATGCAGGGATTCCTAAGGAGGAAAAAAAGGTCCATGTGGTAGAAATTGGACATTTAATACAAAATATAGAAGTCAAAACTGGGAGCAGAGAGTGCATGGCCAAGATGGATCAGATATTCTGTCAGCACATACAATAAAAACCACAGAAACAACTGTGTGGCAGGGAAGACAAAAGCTCAAAGTGATTCACTTCCCACTCAGATGGGCCTCACATGCCCTACAGATGGAATACATGGCCTTCCTCCTCCATTACAAGCTGGCCTGGGAAATCCCATTCTGTAAATCCTTCTCCTTCCTGTTCCCCACTCTAAGCACACTGAGGCTAATACCACCCCACCTCAACTATTCAAGCTCCCTTGATCAGAACCAATCATAACTCTTGCCATGAAAGCTGGGGAGAGGAACTGGAATTCTTGGGAAATCTGTTAAGGTCTCGTATTCCTTTGAGGAGAAGCAACAACATTCTAGTCTGAACAATGCCAGGGCACATAGCTGTTGGTCCTGTTGTGGAACATTACTGGAATGGTTAGAAAACAATTGCAGTGGGACCTCTACTGAGGTCCTATTAGGTATATCTTTCACAATTGCATATCATCAGATTACCCAAGCTCAGGTGTAAGTGTTTCATACAAAAAGGAACTTCTAACTCCAAGAGGATCATTTGACCTTAGTGTCTATATAGATTCCATTGGAATGTCAAAGGAATCCCTGATGAGTTTGGAGACCAGGAATTAAGTACTAGGATGTGAGTATTATTCCTGTGGTGTGCTATACAGAAGATTGTAGATGAAATTATTTATATGTATTTTATATAATTATAACCAGCTATAGTATACATATAATTCTATTATATGAATAATATATACTATATAAATTATATGTCTATATGCAGTATAGTAATTATATCAAGCACCTAGTATGATAAAATCCCTGACTCTTAAATTTAGTATTTAAGAATTGGCCCAAACTCTGATTCTCATTCTTCCAGACCTCCCTTAGAACCCTCTGTCTCCTCAACCTGGGATGAGGGAACTGTCTTGTTGGAACTCTGTCTCTGGAATTCTACCCTCAAATCAAACCCCAACCATGATTTAAATCAAAATGGTCTCTTCAGCTTCAATAAGGGAAGTATAAGTTTCACTCTACCCTAATTATAAAAGACCATTCACCGTTTTCATCCCTAGTTTAAGATATCTCATCCATACAAAATCAATGGTCCTTTCCAATCTTCATTATGTGCAAGGGATGACTGCACAGCCATTCAGCACTTTGATATATTAGTTCTCAACCATACTCACACTCATTCATTCATTACATTTTGGGGAAAAGTACCAAACTGAGATTTAAAAAAAAAAAAAATAGGTTGGGTTTTGGTGGGAAGCCACAGCTTACCATTTCTGAGTTTCTGCACATCCCCATCCTCACTAGGGTTTTCACCTCCCAAGAAGACATGGCTCCTAATCTAAGGCTCCTGGGCATATATGGCATAGAGATGGCTAGGGAGATGTAGAAGCCCCCTTTCTCTCTGTGAAGCTGACTGGATATTCATACACAAGTGCCTCTCCTTGCACAGAAGCTTGGGCCCCATCCTCTCACACCCTGAGTGACAGTGGAAGGCACCAACACCTGGGAATTGAAATAAGAATGAGCAGCTAGGGCCTACAACATAGCTCAGCAGGTAAAGCGTCTGCCCTCATGCCTGGTGACCTGAGTTTGATCCCCAGATCCCACATGTGGAAAGAGACATACAATTCCCCCAAGTTACCCAGTGACCATGATTTATGTCATATGGCACATGCATGTATCCACACACCTGACATACACATAAAATTAATAGATCAGAAGTTTGTACCTACAGGTTATATTAAGGCAGGCTTTCTCCTGGGAGATCCCAACATCTGTTGAATATTTTACCCATGAAGCCAATGCCTTAAGAACTCCATATAATAACCCTGGAGAGCCAGTAGACAGACCCCACATAGTGACGCAGTTCTATGGGTTCCACTCTCCCAGTGAGTGCATGAGGCCGACCTCTGCTCACTGCTGAAAGCCCCAAACAGCCCTGCATCAGCAGCATTCCAGACTCTTCCCAAACCCAGTGTGGGGCCCTGTGGATTGAAATATGCCTGTTTAAAACCTGTCTTGTGCCTCTGAAGGAGCTCTTGAGTAGCTGAGTGAAAACTAGCTGTTCCTTTTAGTACAAAATCAGGAGTGAGAACCTGAAGCTTAAGATGAACCAGCTTTTCATACCTTCTTATTAGAAGACAATGAAGGCACCTAAAGAAGGCAAAGAAAGTCAGTCTTCAGTTCAATAAGAAACACTTGAGCTTCATAGCAGAATCACAACAAACAAAAGAAATCCACATGCCAAAATAACAATGAGAAAAATAATAACATGAAAAACTCAAAATAATATGACTCCAAGAAATACTACCAATCCTGTAGCAGAGTGCTACAATGAGGACTTATATGTAACCGAGGACACAGAATTTAAAAGAACTATCAAAGACTTGATCAAAGAATTTGAAGAAGTTAACGAATACACAAAGAAAGAAATCAAAGAACTTAAAGAAGATAGGGATAAACTAAAAGAAGATAATGATAAACTTTGCACTGAATTCACAAAAGAGATAGACATACTGAAGAAAACAGGCTGAAATGAAACAGGAAGTGGAACATTCACTAAGCCATCTAGAAAGGATGGGAGAAAGCCTTAGTAACAGAATGCACGAAGAAGAAACTAGAATATCAAGACTGGAAGATAAAGGGGAAGAATTGGCCCACTCAAGCAAAGATTATGAAAAGTTTGAGAAAAACAGGAATGCAATATTCAGGAAATCTGGGACTCCATAAAAAGTCTAAACCTATGCATCATAAGTATAGAGGAAGGGGAAGAATCTAAGGACAAGAAGGACATACAACACCAAAAAGACAGGACCAGAAAAGAAATTCCCCACACCATATCACAGTAGAATTACTAGATGTTCTGAATAGAGAATATTGAAAGTTGCAAAAGGAAATAAGTCACATATAAAAGAAGACCCATCAGAAAAAAAGAAAACCCATCAGAATTACAGCTGATTAGGTGTCAGCACTGGGAAACTCTGGAACATTGGGACTGCTAGAGGAGGATTCAGTTTCCAAGTAACTTTCTCTAGGACTTGTTTCTTCAGTGACAGCTGCCTATGCAACCACAGGTGAGGGTGAAGGCAAACAAGAATCAGATGTTGTTTTGCAAGAAAAGTCATTACCAATCTCCAACAAGGACAGCTTTGATCCTGAAACCATGGCTGATACTGGGAAGTAAGGTTCAACCTGGAGACAAGACACTCTGAGGCTAGCCAAGCAAAGTGGGAAAAGGTGGAGGAGTTTAGTTAATGGTGGGGGGGAGGGGGAGTACTGCTGCTTTGCACATGCTGATGAACTAATGTGACTCTGAGTAGAACAGTGACAAGTGCCTAGATGTAATTCTCACCACAGAATGTTGGGTTAGAAAGCTAGGGTAACTCAAAATCAACATGAAAAATATTCCTGGCACACCAAACCTTATGCCATTATTTTAAGGTTCATGATATGAATAACAAAATGATAAAATCTTTTTACTCAATATTGTGCTCAGAAGATTGCTTTTCTTCTGCAAACATCTAGTACAAAAAAAAAAAATCCCTTCCACATTTATCTGACGGAAATAGCATGTTCATTTCAGTTTTCACACTAACCATAAGTAGGTCAACAAAAATGTTTATACAAAATACCGACTTCAACAAAATACAAAGCACTTTCTTTATCTTTCAGAAACTAAATATACAAAGCAATTTTTTCCAAAATATTTTCATAGGCAAAGGATTAAAAACGATTTTAATTACACACATATGTGAGCCATCCAGCGGTGCGAATCATCGGAGGCAGACGGGGAATTAATCACTCAGTCTACTTGTTCTCTGTAGTTTCTTTTAATGGTACCATTTTCTTCTTAACTTTTATACTTCCTAATGCTACTAACAATTGCATGCAATTACTAATGCTACTAATTACTAATGTTACTAACAACAGCCTAGAAACCAAGAATATTTATGCCAGTAATGAGCCAATCAGCAGACAGATTATATAACATAGTGGACCATAGTGGACCAATCAATAGATAAGTTTTGTGTCTATAGATACAATTTCTTATATAAGATATTATGTTCATGAAGTTGACAAGGTAACATATCATCTTAAAAGTTACTGAAGCATGCGCACTATGTTCTTCAGCCAGCGCCTTTTGGCCACAGACTAAACTCCATGGCTACACACCAAGCGCCATTTCTCTTCAGCCTGCCACTTCAGGCACTCTTTGTCTCCCACGGTTCCCCTTTTGTTTTACACAGGGGAGTAAGTCGTGGGGCTACTACACACTCAAGATAGACCGTGCCTGTCTTTAGACAGGCTGTGCCTGTCTTAGGTGTCTCTACATCTCAGGACTGTCTTACCCGTCATTGGAGTCCTAACTCTATGCGTCAGGATCCTGTCTTAGGTTGATCATCCTAGGATGTGGACTTACCCGTCTTTGTCTACCAGCCATCTAGTTGAGTGAGTCATTTTTGTCATTTTCTTCATTGTTTAAAGCAAAAGGCTCAACCGTAAGAGCAACCTGCGTGCACTGGCTGCTTCCACAGCTCAGTCCATTATAGTCCAGAAGAGCATAAATGACCAGTCCATTGTTTTCATTGTAGTATAGTCCATAGTTTTTCCAATTTCAGTACAATTCAGTCCATAGTTGATTAGTATTGTTTCAAATCAGTGACAGGTACTTAGCTCCTGGGCCTGTTGGGCACCAGAACCTGCCCAAGAGCCACCTCCCATAAGAACATCCTGTAGGTAAATATAGAAAAACAGTATAGGAGTCATGCCTTCCGCTATGCTTGATTTGCCAAGCATTCTGTTTCTCATAGCTACATTCAAAATGACCTCAGAAGAGCCTGCACTTTAAGCCATGTCTGAGTTTCCACAAGTTTCTTCTTTCTTAGTTTTTAATGTAAGAAGTTTCATGAAGATTAAATTTAGATTTTCTTGATTTGGCTTAATACAACAAAGGTAGAACAATCCAAATAGACTAATTACAATGGCTAAAACTCCAAACATGCCTCCAGCAGTATGAGTTATACTTTGTAACATTCCTTTTGGATCTAATCCTGTAAATTTATCAGCAAATATTTGTGCAACAGTAGCAGCATCCTCATTAAACATACTTTTAGCAAAAGTATCCTCAATTTCTCTTTTAAGTTTTATAATTTTTGCCTTGATTGATGCATTACCGTGTAAATAAGCTTGAAACTCCTTCCATTCTATAACAGTTTCATTGTATTGTAATTCAGTAATACAGAAAGTAGTTGAGTTCCAATCACATCTAAGATGCAATTGTTCCTGCAATGACAACATTTTCTTTCCTAACCACCCTACCATTTGTTTTAACACATCTATTTCAGTTTGTAAACGGGAGTCAATTTCAACTTGATGGGACCACATACTATAAGAATCTTGATGCCACTGTTCTACAAAATGCTTGGTTTGAATAGTAGTATGTAAAGCAATACCAGATACAGCAGTTGTAGTAACTGCAATAAGACTCAAAATTACAGCAACAACAATTCCTATCATACACTTAACATGCTTTAAAATCTTCTTAAAAAATTCCAAAATTACAGGATCTAAAGGATCATGAGCCCAAGGCCTACCAAGATTTATAGGCATCCAAATGTGAGTTTTTTGTTGCAAAATCATTAAAGATTCATTACCATTTAAACTACGAGGTATTAATACAGGAAAATAGTCTATATTCAATACAGGAAATAGATGAAAAAAAGAAAGTTCGTATAAGAATTACATAAGGCAAAGGTACACAAGCAGTAATATCAGTGCTACTAAATTTTCTAAATGTATAGATAGCAGCTGACACTGAAGTCCGAGCAAAACTTCCATTAAACATGTGTATTGGCTTGATAGCTGCAGCCAATTTCCACAGATGAGTCTGCACCGCAGCAGGAGATGTCAAAATGGCCAATCGATTGTCTGCAATAACACCATCACCCCAAGCCATTAATCACTGCCTACCATAGATGGTGTCTTCCTGTTTCGGGTCCTCGGTCATTCTGACTGTTTTAAGCAAATCACAAGTAATAGCATTCCATTCTGAACAAGTTTTAACAAAGAGCTCATATGGTCCCCAATTGACCGACCAATTTTTAATAATTTTTCCAAATTTACCTAAGCATTCAGACCATATAAATGGTTTTTATTTTAATCCAATATAAGTAAAATCAGGGCAATTTGGCAATGTCAATTTCATTTCTCTAATAACATTATCCCATGTCTGATTTATAGACCATGCAGAAAGTCGCTGTAAGCGTGTCCGGCTTCTGGTTATATTTATTCCTGACAATAACCAATGTTGGTAGGCCAAAGGCAAGCAAAATTCACCAGAGCCTAAACAAATGGGAATCCTTTCCATGGTATGAGTAAAATTATATTTAGTGCCATCATTAATATTTAAAGAAGTAAAATCATTCCATGGTGGGGAGAGAATCTTTGAAGTAGTATAAACTTGTAAATCCATATCTCCCCAATACATAGGTTCTAACATAGGAGGATTAGGAATATAAGCCCAATAATTTACATTTACTGCTTGGCCAAAAGAAATAGCAGAAAGTAAAACACACATGGCTAAAAACAAATTTTTAGTAGCTAAGGGTTTTACAACTTTTTTAGATGGGTTAGCAGCTAGGATCTGAGTTGCTGTCATCTCTGGCATCATCCTGATTATCTGTTGGAGGGTTTATATGTCTAATCAGCCATTCTGGAATCCACTGCGGCACCTCTTCATCCTGAGGAAAAAACACAAAAGGAAAAACACAAACACTGCCATGGCCCCAGATCAATACCGGATCTGGACCTTTCCATTTATTAAGCAATACATCCTTCCGTGTGACTAAAGGTTTTTCTGTCCTTGAAGGGTTCCAGTGACGCTCACCAGCAGTGTGGCCTTCCTTGTCCAAGGTTAAAAAATTTAAAGTAAATAAAGCAAGGTTTAGTCTCTCTCTAGGGGTTTTACACACATCTCCCACTTTTTGTTTTATAAGCATATTCTTTAGAGTTTGATGACTGTGCTCCACAATGGCTTGTCCTTGTGGATTATATGGTATACCTGTTTTATGAGTAATATCAAAAGTTTGACAGAACCGGGAGAAAGCAGATGAAGTATAGGCAGGCCCATTATCTGTCTTGATGACTTTGGGAACACCAAGTATGGCAAATGTTTGTAAACAATGAGCAATGACATCCCTTATTTTTTCACCCAAATGAGGGGAAGCATGAATGAATCCTGAAAAAGTGTCCACTGAAACATGTATATATTTTAAAGTGCCAAATGATGGCTCATGAGTGACATCCATTTGCCACAGAGGATTAGGTTGTAGTCCTTTAGGATTGACCCCATAATGAGGGACCGGCAGTAAGGGGCTATACTGTAAAAAATAATGTATGATCTGATGTGGATGGGGAAGCAGTCCCTGCGGTTTCTAAATGAGGAACAGCCTGAACAATGTATTTGCTGTCTGTAAAGATATTAAGGGGTTGTGTAGAATAAGTTTCAAGAACTATAATTACTGCAGTTAATTCAACTAGTTGTGCAGATGAATATGGAGTATGAAAAGTGTTTGACTCTCCTTGGGTAACAACTGCAGCAATTCCATTGGATGAACCATCTGTGAATACAGTCAAGGCATTAGGAAGCAGATGCTGTGATATAACCCTAGGGAAGATTACTGGGTGTTGACTAAAAAATGTAAGTAGAGGTGACTTTGGAAGATGGCACTCAATGGGAATATTAGTAGTGCATTTGAGGATGGCCCAACTATCAGAATTGTTATATAACCATTGGAGCTGAGTTGTAGTATAAGGAGTAATTATAACATCAGGATGTTTTCCAAAAACTCTTAAACATTGTGTAAGGCCATTGAAAACAGTCTGGAATATTGTCTCAGGACAGTCAGTGATATGTTTACTGTTAATAGATTATGGATCCACATTAAGGGTCCATTTTGCCATAATACTCCAGTGGGTGAATGTGGAGAGGACAAAATTATGAACTGTATTGGTTTTGTAATATCAATTCATATACAATGAGCCTTTTCAAGAGCTTGTTCTACTAAAGTTAAAGCCTTTTTTCCTTCTGGAGTGATTTCCCTAGGGGAAGTTGTATCGGGGTCTCCTCTTAAAATATCAAATAAAGGCTTGAGATCATGAGTTGTAAGTTTTAGAGTAGGTCGTATCCAATTTATGTCTCCCAGTAATTTTTGGAAATCATTTAAGGTTTTTAGATGGGATGTATTAAGATGGACCTTTTGAGGTTTAATTAATGTATTCATGATAGTGTAACCTAAATATTTTATAGGTAAGGTTTCTTGTACCTTTTCAGGAGCTATATGAAGTCCATGATGTTATAATTGTTGAGTATGGGTGGTAAAGGCTGTTTGTAATAATATCTTGTCTTTATGGGCTAAAAGAATGTCATCCATGTAATGGATTACCAATATTTGAGAAAATTGGAGTCTAAATGGTCACAAGGCAGAATCTATAAATACCTGACACATAGTAGGGCTGTTATCCATTCCTTGTGGGAGAACAACCCAATGAAATCTCTGGTTGGGAGTCATGCAATTAATACTAGGAACTGGAAAGCAAATCTAGGAGCATCTTCAGCACATAATGAAATACTAAAGAAACGATCTTTGTTTTTTGTTTTTTGTTTTATTTCTGTATGTATATGAATGTACTGTCTGCATGCAAGTTTGTGCACCCGTGTCGTGCAATACCACAGAGGTCAGAAGAGGGTGTCGGATTCCCCTGGAACTGGAGTTCTCCTGGAATTGGGAGTTTCAGACGGTTCTCGGCCGCCATGTGGGTGCTGGGAATCGAACCCGGGTCCTCTGCAAGAGCGGTCAGTGCTCTTAACCACTAGGCTATCTCTCCAGCCCCTTTGATATCTATAACAATGATATGAAAGTTCTTAGGAATTGCAGCAGGGTTAGGGAGTCCAGGCTGGGCAGGACCCATAAGAACCATTGTTTCATTAACCTTTCTCAAATCCTGGAGAAGATGCCATTTCCCTGATTTTTTCTTAATAACAAATATAGGAGAATTCCATAGGGAAGTTGAAGGCACTGTGTCCCCGTTTTAATTGCTCACTAACCAGCTCATGAGCTGCCTGGATCTTTTCCTGAGATAGGGGCCACTAAGGGATCCAGACAGGGTCATCAGATATCCAAGTAATTTTTAGTGGTTGTATTTGATCAGTGGCCCCTAAGAAAAAGGATATCCTATCCCATGCCTATCAGTTTTTTGTTTAGGAATAATTGGTTCTGTTATTCCCTGAAGACATTTTCCTAATCCTTTTCCAGGTACATAACCCTGTTGCTTCATTAATTTTGCAGCGACTGTAGGCTCATCTGTGGTTAAATGGACTCCCATTTGACTTAAAATATCTTGTCACCATAAGGTCACAGGCAGGGAACTGAGAACATAAGGTTGGAATAGGCCTGAATGACATTCGTCATCTTTCCACTGTAATATTTTGGCACTTTTATCAGGAGACTGGGAATATCCCAGGCCCCTCAGAGTGGCTGTTGATGTTTGTATAGGCCAGCCCTTTGGCCAATCTTTGAGGGCAATAACAGAAGTATCTGCTCCAGTACCTAAAGGTCCAGTAATTGGGATGCCTTGAACAATAAGCTTCTTTATAGGCCTATTGTTACAAGTCATAGAAAAAAAATCATAAATCATTTTCCTGTAGATCCTCAGGATTGGGGAATTGCTTTAGTTTGTGCTGCACTAGGCAGTAACACTAATTGTGCAAAGCGGTCTCCAGGATTAATGACAGATATGCCTTTTGGGGAATTAACCATAATTTGAATTTCACCTGTGTAGTCTGAATCAATAACCCCTGGGAGGACAAAAAGGCCAGATAATATTTTTGAACTATGTCCAAGAAGTAAACCTACAGTTCCTGGAGGCAGTGGTCCCCTAATGCCTGAAGCCATCAACTGTACTCCCATATCTTGTGTTAATATGAGTCTGGAGGTGGCACAGAGGTCCAATCCTGTGCTTCCTTGGGTTCCTCAGCAGAGGGAGTTAATGATAGGAAGGGATTGTGACGAGGGATCGTCTGTATTGGGTAAATTGGTGGAGTCAAGTCCATGGCTGCCCCATACATTTGGGGGGCCCAAGGCAGTGGGCCCATCTTTCCGTTTTTTGAAAACGGAAGAATAGGACGTCCCTCCGAATCAGTTTTTGATCTACATTCATAGGCCCCAATGTCTTCCTCTTTTGCATTTGGGACATACACCTGGGGGGGGGGGCAAAATTGTGACTAAGGGAAAGAATTTCCTCTATTTTGAGAGCAATCTTTTCCCATATGTCCAGGTCGTCCACAATTGAAACACTTAGACTTAGCTCTACTTCCTGATCCTACTGGAGAAACTCCACGTATTGCAGCAGCAATCACAGCCCCTGTGACTGTGGCATCATTAATATCTCTGCAGACCTTAATGTAAGCAGATAGATCTCTATTCTTACAGGGCCGAATGGCTTCTCTACACCATTTATTTGCCTGTTCATATGCCAACTGCTTAATCAGTGGCATTTCCTGGTCCACATCTCCAAATAGTCTACTTGCTGTTTGGATTAGTCTGTCTACAAAATCTGCATAAGGCTCGTTTGCTCACTGAATCATTTTTGACAGTTGTCCCTGTGAATCACCTATTCCTTGAATAGATCTACAAGCTTGTGTAGCAGCCACAGCAATTTGAGCAAAAACTCCTGGATCATATTGTATTTGGGCTGCTAGCACGGCATAATCACCTTCACCAGTGAGCATATTTGTATCTCTTTGCGGAACTCCTGCCTCAGTGTTTTTGCGGGCAGTCTCCATAGACAGCTCCTGCCAGGTGGTCTTCCAAACCAAGTAGGAACCACCAGAGAGGACTGCTCTACATATTTTCCAATCTTCAGGGCATAAATTCATACTAGCCAGAGTTTCCAGCATGCTAACAGTGAAAGGTGCCTGAGGACCATAAGTGGCCACAGCTTCTTTTAATTGTTTAATTGATTTAAAGTCTAGCGGCTGGTGATATCTTTGTTGATTCTGGTCCTCTATGACAGGCCATTCCCATTCCCTTTTGGAGTCACTGCTAACTTTAAATAGCCTCTTTATACAGGTGGTGACCTCATCAACATCACAAAAGGAAGGTAATGGCCTCTCTTTGTCCTGTTTAACCTCTCTCCATGGCCTCCTCTGTCTCGTTTTATCCTTTCCCATGGGGGAGGTGGAGGCGGAGGCTTCACTGGAAGTGGATCCTTTTCCAAATCTTGTTCTAACTCATCTCCACTTAATTCTTCCCCCTCTGATTCCTCTCCATTTCTCTGGATTCCCGCTCTCTTATTTCCTCCAATATTTCCTTCCCACGGGAGATTTGAGCCTTAACCATAGGCTTAGAGGAGCCAAGACATTCTCTAATTAACTGCCACATTGGAAATGTTCCCTTAGGAAGGGGCTCTAAATCTTCTTGTCTTTCTAAGTCTTTTTTATGTTGTTCCCAATGAGGAACGTTTAAAAAACCTTCTTCCAGAAACCATGGACTCACCTTTAACATGGTTTCTACATAAGTTTTTGCTGTACTATCTTTTATAGCAGTCCCACTGGAATTTAACAAATCTTTTACGACTCTAGTCATCTGATTTCTTGATATTTCTGAGCCCATTTTATTTATTTTCAAGCTCCCTTTTTCTTTTTTCTTTTTTTATTTTTCTACTTCTAGTTTTTATTTTTTTATATCTTATATCCCTGCTCCCTTAACACTCTGGGCCCAGAGCTTTTTTACCTGCAGGGTTCCTCAGTTGCTCCCCCATGCCAATGAAACTAAAGTGCTGCAGCAATGTTCCCGTATTCCTTCCATACCAGCCACCAGTTGCACCGTCCAGTGGCGCGAATCATCAGAGGCAGAACGGGAATTAATCACTCAGTCTACTTGTTCTTTGCAGTTTCTTTTAATGGTACCCCTTTCTTCTTAACTTTTATAATTCCTAATGCTACTAACAATTGCATGCAATTACTAACGCTACTGTTCTAGTTTGTCTTCCATTGCTGTGACAAAACACTCTGACCAACACCAAGCTTTCTTTTTATTATTGTGGAAAACTTTATTTTTTATTTTTATTTAAAAAAAATTTTTTTAATTAATTTTATTTATTTCCGTATGTGTATGAATGTACTGTCTGCATGCAAGTCTGTGCACCCGTGTCATGGTGGAGGAAAGGGTTTATTCAGCTTACATCACCCAGGTCACAGTTTATCGCTTAAGGAGCCCAAGACAGGAACTCTGGGCAGAAACCTGGAGTCAGGAGCTGAAGCACATGGAGGAATGCTGTTCACTGGCTTGTTTGCTCCTCTGGCTCATGCTCAGCCTGCGTTCTTATACAGTACACAACAACTTGCCCAGGGTGGCACTACTCATTGTGGGCTGGACCCTCCCACACTGCTCGACCATCAAGACAATACTCCACAGATGTGGCCACAGGCCAATCCAATGGAGCAAATTCCCCAATTGAGGGTCCCTCAACCCAGGTGTGTCAAGTTGACACTAAGCTATCCAGCACAGCTACTATTAATGTTACTAACAACAACAGCCTAGAAACCAAGAATATTTATACCAGTAATGAGCCAATCAGCAGACAGATTACATAACATAGTGGACTATAGTGGACCAATCAGTAGATAAGTTTTGCATCTATAGATACAATTTCTTATGTAAGATATTATGTTCATGAAGTTGACATGGTAACATGACATATCATCTTAAAAGTTACTGAAGCATGCGCACTATGTTCTTCAGCCAGTGCTTTTTGGCCACAGAACAAACGCCATGGCTACACACCAAGCACCATTTCTCTTCAGCCTGTCACTTCAGGCACTCTTTGTCTCCCACACATATGGTCACAATTTTGCTGAAAAGGATTGTTGGGAAATGGAAATAAGGCCACTTGTAAATGTACAACATGTTACTGTTATAATGTCTATGCCCAGAGAAAAAAATGTTATCATACAGATTTACTCTTACTTGGGAGTAGGCTACTCGAAAGTACTCTTCTGTACAAAAAAAAAAAAAAGTCACATCACATTAAAGATGGAAAAAGCATTGGCCTCCATGGTAACCAAATCGCAGTCCAATAATTTCTACTATGCACAATACCCTGACTTCAATTGAAAGTGATCCAAATCACAGCATGTCCATATTAACAGAGTCTACAACTATGTTATATATATATAGAGAGAGAGAGATGGCCTAGCGGTTAAGAGCGCCGACCGCTCTTGCAGAGGACCCGGGTTCAATCCCCAGCACCCACATGGTGGCCGAGGGCCGTCTGAAACTCCAATTCCAGGAGAACTCCAGTTCCAGGGGAATCCGACACCCTCTTCTGACCTCCGCAGCATTGCACGACACGGGTGCACAGACTTGCATGCAGACAGTACATTCATACACATACGGAAATAAATAAAATTAAAAAAAATTTTTTTAATAAAAATAAAAAGTTTTCCACAATAATAAAAAGAAAGCTGGTTCATACATGTGAAACCATATAAAGATAAAAAAAAATTTTAAACATCACTCTCAATTTGGAGAAATTTACATTGTACAACACTATATTGCCAGGTTAAAGAGGGTAGGGAAGTAAATGTACACTAAAATGCAAATGTTTCCCAAAGAGATAAAACAAATTTCATTTACAGCATAAAGGTTTACAAATGTACACCTGTACAACCAAGGAGAGTGTCACTACTAAATGACCAAGGCTTTTATAATAAACACTGAAACAAGATCTGCTTTCAAAGTGTCAACTCTTATCATCTACACCACACAATCATAATTATTAAAAACCATCATCCCTTAATTGTTTATTTTTAATCTCAAATCATTTTATTCTTATCTGTTGAGTTTATTTCTTTGCATGCATATGTCTTGACAAGATGCGCCAAGGTGAATTACCAAATACAACTAAATTTCTTTTTTAAAAAAAAAAACCAGAAGAGGGGCAAGAAAAGCATGCTACAGAGAAAAGCTGGAGATGTGAAAAACAGTTGAGACACAAGAATGAGCTGATTGTTGGAAAACATAGCAGAGGATCCACATTTCTCGAGATTCATATAGTAGCCACACAAGCGATCCACACACATCACACCCTAACAATAGAGAGAGAAGAGGGATGATATCATAATAACAGAGCACCAGTAAGGTTAAAGGATAGATCAGTAACAAATGAGCACATAAGGCAACAAGAGGTTCCAATTTCATTAAATTCAAACAGTGACGTCACAAAAGCACTCCGAGAAGCAACAGAATTACCCTTATCCATTATTTATATAGGGTCACACGCTCGAAGAATAGGATGATGACTCGCGGTCATCGCACCACGGGTATAGAAGAGGTGGGCTATTTAAAAGATCAGAGTGACCTCTCTCAGACAAGGGCGGGATCAACGAGTAACCTGTTTACTTCAAATGATGGTGGGAAGACTGCCTTTAGATAATTATAAGTTTCCAAGAAGGAGACCACCAGGAAAACCAGATATCAACAAAGATAATCATCACAGGCCCCAATAGTTTCAAACTCTCTAAGAACAATACTATTAAAACGCGATGAATTAAAAAAAGAAAAAGCTTAAGTTGTCCAACGCACACTTAGTGAGATCGTACAGGGGATGCGATCCTTAACGAGTCTTCGTTAAATATAAGCTACAATACTGGGAAAGAAGCCTCTACCTGGCTAAAGTAGTGTAAATTTTATGAGGCTGAGATTGGAAAATATGTGTAGAGGCGGTCCTTACTCGGGATGGATTCACGTCACGCCGATGAGTATTCTGGAAGAAAAACCCTATGCCTGAAGGACAGTAGATGAGCAGTCACATTTCCAGTGCCGGAGGACTGCCCGCCAAAAGAGACACAGACATTGATAGGGCAGGGAGAGTTCCGGCATTTAGATAGCTTGACAGAATGTGGAGTGCAAATGCTGTTCGTGTTTAGTAGAAGCTTGATGAGAGAGACAGGTAAATCGTCTTCGCTATGAATAAACTAGCCTGTGTTCATCCCCAAAGTACAATATCGATCAGGAAGTTTTGTTGCGTCTCAATTATTGAAGATCTAGTGGCGTAATAGACCCTGACTACAGAGCACCAAGACATTGATTTGGCAACTGCCTAGGTCAAAGTATAGTAAAGAGTGAATTGTACCAAACTATTTACTGTAAGTATAGGTAGGATCAATCTCAACACTGACCTAAGACTGCCAGAAATCATAGATGAATCAAACAGAACACGTCAACCATACCAAGTAATTGAGCTGGACAGAAGTCCTGATCGCGGGATGAAGCTGGGTAACACTCGCCACTTTCCCTGGTGGGAATGTATAACTTGTTAACTTAAATGTTGCCACTTGTGGAGCGAGAAAGCCTGACTCAACCAGAAAGTATGGACTTAAATTTGGAGATGGCGGACGGAACCCTGGATTTAGGTAAGGACTCAAAAATGAGCTTTCCGCACATTCTGACCCCCGAATTGAAAGAGTAAGACTACACCCGGTTTAGGGTAAAAATCTAAATGACCCCAGCAGAGGACCATCCTTACTAGCTAAGAAAAATAACTGGATGCACAGCTTATATTTTCCCAGCTGCTGTTCATCAATAGCTAAAGAGAGCATGGAACCAGTACCCAAATGTCGCGGCCCACCTAGTACTGATACAGTATGAGAGAAAGAGAAATGTTCTATCATGCTGTGTAACCATTTACCACAATAGAAGGACGTTCTTATGCAGCGAAAGGCTAATAGACTATCAATCAGATTAGAGCTTGCAGGCGCGTAACCATGAATGGAGAGGTCTACAGAAGGAGCCTTAGTCACTTAAGTGAATTGCCTAGCCAGTGAGCACACTAAACGTGAAGTCGCCAGAGAGAAATACATTACTCGCACAGGAACGAGACTATTGCCGGATAAACGCGCTACTACCGCTCATATGTGTAAAGATTTAGGGTAGAGCCTTAAGCGGCAGTCCTAACCAAAATGTATCCCATTACTAAATGAGTTTCTTTTACTGGTAGTTGGCCCGCCACAATGACATATTATAAGGAACAACACCCAACAAACTGAGGCACATCTATTCAGCCGAATTACGACTGAGAGAGTGTGAAATCTGAGGAAAAGACTTGCCTTGTCCTCAAAATAGAGGAAATTCTTTCCCTTAGTCACAATTTTGCCCCCTAACCCGCAAGGGAGCAGGGGTTAGGAGAGGGCCACGGTCTCTATATTGGATAATGTATATTTAATTGAAGTGAGTTCAACAAGTATTCCTAGTTTTGCCAAGACTCATGTCTACAGGTTACATGGGTGTTTAGGAACTTATGGTGAAAAATTAAATTGTGATATATTAAAACAACATGGTGTTTTAAAGAGCTTTCAGATAAAACCACCAGTAAGCACCTGAGTTAATGGGAAATATTAAACTGTTGTTTGTTCCACATTTGCATTTACATTAAAATTAAGTATAACAATAACTTTGGGATTGGCACATACAAGTATTCTCTATAATTTCCCTGCTGTACAGTATCATCTGTTACATTCTTTTTTACCTGTAGGATGACTTAACTAAAAAATTAAGTTTGCTTCCAAGTTAACCACAAAAGTCACCAAAACAGTATGGTGGAATTGATGAAATTGTGCCCTTGATTCCAGCCTATAGGTATGGGTAACACAACTGCCTTTTGAGACTCGTGTCAAAAAACAAAAACCTAAAATAAAAAAGGGGGATAGAGAATATATATAAAAAACCTTTGCCAAACTTTGCAATTCAAATCTTAAAAACTAACTACAGGAAAATTTCGTATAGTTCCAACAGGTCAAAATGTCACCAACTAAGGCTGAACAAGAAAAGATACAGCTTTGCATTGTGTAGGTGTACTAGGAAGTGCAAGCAGAAAGGTTGGCCGTCTGAACATTGAAAGGAAGAAAAGCCTCAGACTCCTACAATCATCAAACCCCTCTGTGGGATCCTACTGTAACAACTATTTATAATGAGTCCTAATGAACTTACCTTCTAGGTGCTGGCAAAGTTTAAATACGAGAGACTTTTCTTACCTCCCCTCCATAAAAAAAGGAGAAAATGATGATGATGAGGTCATTCTATAACTGTAAATTGGAGCCAACTGTTATAGAGGTAATCTCTACACCAAAACCGGTAAAAATGCCTCTTTAATTGACTAATGACATAAGAAGGTGAAAAGGATTATTCCTATTCAGAACCAAAATAATACTAAAGTCCCTTAAGCTATGCACTTAAGCAAAATACATTAACTACAGGAAGCTCTGAATCACAATGAATATTCTACCAAGGAATGTTGGCCAGGGGAACCAATCCCCCCCCCCACAAAAGGTAAGGCATCTTGCCTGTAAACTGGGATACCTGCAAGAAGAGAGGCAATCAAGACACTGCTGTCGAAGACCTGATGTAAGCATGGGAAAGATCTATTGAGACTGCACCTTGCAAGTGTACAGTTCTTGGTCCCTGGAATACCAGAGAGTGTTACCAAAGGCCACAAAACAATCAAAGCAAATATGGGTCCCTGAGTCAAGCAAGACTCTCCATCAGACACCACTACACACTCAACCTGCCTGGAAATACTGTGCAGCAGTTGGCAGCCTTATGCTGATATCCCAAATCTAATTGGCTATTAGCTCTCTCCTTGAGGAATAACCCCGGCTGATGCCACAAGCTTACATCCTTCAAGTGGTTAGGAGATGTTATAAAGCCACAGTAAGACCCTGGCCATACTTTACAAAAACCCGTAATTCATGGAATAACTACCACCCGCTAAACATTGTGTCTATACCAAAGTAAACCTACCATAACAATTAGTACTGTTTAAATACCTATATATCTAATTGCTTGTGCTTCATCAGTAGGATTGAAAGGTTATTCCTGGACAAACTGTCAGCCCATGAAAGGAAACAGCCAGAATTGACCAGAGTCCAAAACAACAGCTCCAGAGAAAGTAGACTGTTTTGCTTCTTGTCCACCTGTGCCCCTTTTCTAAGCCTAGGGAACAATCTGCGGAAGAGGTAGCATGATAGACTCTAAGAGCTGCAATTGGGGAGAATGGTGAAACTACAGCAATATAGTCTGGACACTTATTTGATCAACTTGATTGAACATACAAGCCCCCCCAGCTGGATGGTGGGACACTTGGGCTGTGTGGGTTTGGGCACAACTGCTTGTAAACTGGTTTTACATGAAGGATACTTGTACTCATAAATTATTACTTATTGTTAAAAATTAAAAAATAAAGAAAAAATGTTAATATTTATGTAGTTGATTATGTTATAAAGGCTTCACACAAAGGAAAAAAGTAAGGACTATAATTCTATATACATCTCTATAAACCTGTTGTGCTATGGGGTTATAGACCTACCAGACTGCAAGCCAGTTTATTAAAAGAATACTGTATTTTTTTTCCTTTAAAAACTATTTTTGTGACTTTACAAGGCAAAAATTTACAAAATATGTGACAGCTTCCTTTTCTTCTTTTTTGGGGAGGGTTTGGGGGGTTACGTTACATCATATACAGGCATTCTGTGCTTTGTCAGCAATTCAATCTGATAGGTCTCTACTCAGGGCTGAATATAATTTATCATTCACTACCCCACACCTTAAATATATACAAGAACCTTAAAAATTTACAACTGGATGAAGAAAGTCAATAAATAGTTTTCCTTAAAAAAAAACCAATGATTCATAGTTGAGTTGTGTTTTGATAATTCACAAAGAAAATCCATTCTTTAAACATGGTTAAATCATCTTCTTTCTTCTTTTCGTTTTAGCATTCCATTTGGTGGTCCTCCAATAGGCCCTAGATCTGGGCTATTTTTCAAATAATATTTTTCCAACTTGGCCAGTATATGTTTCCCATATGTATATTTGTGCATAGTAGTAATGTGGGGTCGAATCTTGTGCATGATTATCTTTCTCTGAGCAGGTTCAGCCATATCAATCATCTTCTGAACCACATAATTGGCATACTGATCCTTCATCATGGTGTATAAGGCACTGTGAGGACCATCATTCCGACAGCAAACCTTGTCAATCAGTAGAGCTCTCTCAGCATGGAAGGCATGAATAACACACTTTTCTACAACATTGCTGGCAAACTTGTGTTGACTGAGGGCTAAGATCTTTCCTCTGATTTCAGAAACAATTTTGCTCTTGTCTTCATTCGACCATGTTCCAGTACATGGTGAATGACATAATTACCATACCAATCCTGTACCAACTGCTCTGTATGTTGGTGAAGTTCTTATAAGATAGGTAAGGTTTGCTCTGCAGTACAATGCTCTAGGATATGCTGAATTACTCTGCAACCATAAGGATGGGTTGAAAGTACAAGCACTTGTCCTTTAAAAGCATCAATGATGAACTGCAAAGACTGTGGCTGAACACATTCAATACATTTTTGTACCACATGGTTTCCGTTCTGATCTTTAACACATTTGAGCACATGACCATCTAGCTCCTTTACCATTTCACTCTGCTGATCAGAAGAAATAGACGCCAATGCTTTCTGAATGACATGGCAGCCATACATCTGTAAGGCTAAGGGCAGAACATGACCACGAATACAAGTAGCTAGGGATAACTTTTGATCTAAACTCGAAAAATTTCTGTATAACATAGTTTCCAAAACATCAGTCATTAATTGATAGGCTGCCTGTAGAATTTCATTAAATACCATCTCTCACTCAGCTGGAGTAGCTCTCCCTAGTTTTTGTTGTATGAATCTAGAACCATGCTGGTCTTGAGAAAACTTAACTATATGTCCAATTGAGTCTCTGAGCTGAAGGTTTGGGAAGCAGTTGTTTCTGAAATCTTACAATAAATTTACTGTGGCCAGAAGGCATAATATCAGATCTGTTATATCGGAGCCGAGAAGGAGGAAAGAGTTGGCTGCTGGAACTAAACAGACTGCAAATGCTTGAAGTACTTTGGTACCTTGCTTCTACTCCAGGTGCTGCTCCAGAGATATACTGACCACTACCATTTGTCAGTCCTCCCAAAGAACCAAATCCACTGAGTGCTGAGCATATAGCAGCTCCCAAAGAACTACCACTTCCAAAGCCAGGTCCGTGGGAAAATAAAGAAGTGCTCCCATAAAATGAATTTGACTGCAGATGAGTATTTGGCTGCTGCTGCTGCTGCTGTGGCTGAGTGCCAATTGGCCGAAATAGACCATTTGTGCTGCCTGTAAGACTACTTACAGTTCCTCTGGCTGCTGCTGCTGCAGCTTGTGCTGCTGCTGAACTAATTAATTAGAACAGGTGTTGGAGCCATTAATCGTACTGGAGCTACAAGGCCAGTTCTTGCTCCAGGGCCAACCACTAAGGCACCAGTCTGGTCATAATAGGCAGTTGGAGCTAGTATTTGATAGACTGGCATGCCTGCAGCAAGACCCTGACCAAAAGCCAGTGTTGGATTTGCAGCTGCTGCAAGTGATTCTGCTTGCTGCCCCTACTGGCCCTGATTAGGAGTAAGAGGACACTGACTTGCTCCAGTACGAAGAACCTGTTGCTGTCCAGGCTGAGTTTGTGATGCTGCTTGCTAATTGATTGTGCTGTCTGCCGCAGCTGCAGCTTGTTGCTGAAATAAATTGGCTGGATATACCCTCCATGGAACACCATAATACTGAGGTAGAACCACTGCTGGACCTGCTAATGTTGCAGCTGCAGCCAACCCTACTGCAGTATATGGATCAGTCCCTGGAGAAACAGCACTAATAATATATGGATTTGGCACAAATGCAGTGGGAGCAAGGCCTACTGAAAATACACCAGCTATATGTGGCTGCTGAGCCGCTGCTAATTCATATTGCTGCTGTTGAGCTGCAGTTAACTGCTGAACTATAAGAGCATTTGTCCTCTGAAAGAGCTGCTGTTGGGAATTGTAGTCAAAAAGGCCTACAGTAGCTCCTGAAGAGTCCATGGGTACCTGATTACCAGGATAGTCAAATGGTAAGGAACCCAGATCAACTTGTTCCATGGCATCTAGATTCTGAGTTTCAGGATTTGAAAATTCTTCAACAAGTGGCTTATTAGCTGTAGAATTAGGAAGCAGACCCAGTCCTTCTGGGGGATTAGTATTGGGGCCAAGGCGCTCAACTACTTCAGCTGGAGAGGCTTAACGACTTCCAGGGGTACGAAAAAGTTCCTTTCCTAAATCGAGAATCCAATTTATCAGCAGGAGAGGAACTTAATACATATTCTACCATGCTCACACCAAGGCCTCCACTTTCTGAATGCAGAGAAAGAATTGCATTTACTTCACTGTTTCCATGAAAACTCTGTCCAGATCTTCTCTGTACCATAATAGGCTGGGACAGTGAATGATGAGAAGTTCTCCAAACAGTCTCTCTCCATTCATCATCCCAAAGAAATATGCTCTTTTGTCCATCTTTTGTTGAATCATCAGGTTCCCAAAACTTTTTGGTAGGCAAAAGCTCTCCCATTGCCCAAGATTCTAATTCATGATTCATTTTATCCACAGATCAAACAGGGCTGCTGTGGCCGCACTGCCTCAGCTGGGGACCACTGGGCACCTGCAGCAAAGATATCAGCCATCCAACCTTCCCCTCCTCCACCTCAGGTGGTGGCAATGTCTTCTTTCTCCTCCTACCTCCCTCTGCCCCCAACCCCACCTCCTTCCTCTCCTCTCCCTCCTCCTCTGAACCACCAAAGTACCAAGGATGAGGCACAGAGACTCACAACATGGCTGCTGCCACCGCCACATCCACAGCTGACTTTTCAATGCAATGAAAGCCAGAAGAACTTGAACCAAACTATTCCTAGTTCTAAATCATGATAGATGCCAACCCAGAATTCTTTACAAAGCAAAAATGTCTATGATAGTTAAGGGGGAAGCCACCTCTTTCATGACATAAATAGGTTGAAAGAATTCATGTCCAAAAAACCAGCCCTTCAGAGAATACCTGAAGCATACAAAGAGCAGAAGAAAGGAACAATTATACCCAAGTCGGAACAGAAAATGGTCAATGAAGGTACAACTGTGGAAAAACAGGATAAAAGGATGCAAACAGAAACTAAAATGATAGAAAGCAATATACATCTCTCAATAATAACTTTAAATAGCAATGAACTGAATTCTCCAATCAAGAGGCATAGACTAGTAGAATGGATTAAGAAACAAAATCCATCTTTTTGTTGTCTGCAAGAAAGCCATCTCAACTTCAAGGACAGGCACTATCTTAAGGTGAAAGGGTGAGAAAAATATTCCAAGCAAATGGCACTAAGAAGCAAGCAGGGGTTGCTATTCTATCAGACAGAATAGACTTCAAAGATATCACAATCATGAATATATATGCACCAAACTCTGGTGCACCAAACTTCATAAACAAAATTCTACAAGGCTTAAAAGCACAGATCAATCTCAACACACTAATAGTAGGGAACTTCCATAGCCAAAGAATAAACAGACACCTGAACTGAACAATACAATACACTAAAAGACATCTACTGAATATTCCACCCAAGCACAAAAGAATTCTATTCAGCACCCCATGAAACTTTCTTCAAAATCAACCACATACTTGGGTACAGGATGTGCCTTAATAAATAAAAAACAATAATTCCATGAAGTTTATAAGACCACAGTGCAATAAAAGTTAGTATCAACACCAGAAGAAACCCTAGTAACTACATGAATTCATGGAGATTAAACAACAAACTCCTGAATAATGGATCAAAGGAGAAATTAATAAAGAAATATAAGTATTCCTGGAATTATATGAAAAGGATACTACAACACAACAAAACCTCTGGGACACTTTAAAAGCAGTCCTAAGAGGGAAATTTATAACTCGAAGAGCCTACATTAAAAATAGATAATAAAAAAAAAAAAACAGAAAGAGCACAAATAAATGACTTAACATTGCAACTCAAGATACATGAAAGACAACAAATGAATCCCAAACCCAATAGACAAGAAATAACAAAAATCAGAGCAGAGATTAATGAATCAGAAACAAGGAATCAATGAGTCCAAGAGCTGGCTCTTTGAATGGATAAACAAGATAGACAGACCCTTAGCCCAGTTAACCAAAAGAAAGGAAGAGCAACTCCAAATCAACAAAACTAGAGATGAAAGGAGAAACATCACAATAGACCACAAAAAAGATCCAGAATATATGGGAATGCTTTTTTTTTTTTTTAAGGGATCCTACAATATAATGACACAGTTGTTTGCAGATAACATTGATGTTACTCAGTATGTCATATATTCAGGTAATTGGTGCATTTTGCAAGTATTTATGTCCAAATTTTGAACAACCTAAGGTTCCCATAGTCCAGTTGGAGAAGCTTGTATGCACAGGCATGTTGATCAGTTAGGAGTCCAGACTATATTCTTGTAGTCTCATGATTCACCCCTGTCTCTCTGCAGCCCTTACAATCTACCACACCTTCTCTTCCTCAGTTTGTTCCCTGGGCTTTGGGAAAGGGGAACAAGTGGGTGAGAAGAAAACAGTCTAATTTCTTTGGAGTTGTCATTTTGGACTCCAGTCTGTTCAGGTTGTTTCCCTTCATGGGTTGACAGGTTTTCCAGTGATACCCTTTTTAGTCATACTAACAAAGCACAAGCTATTGGATGTACAGGCATTTAAGCAGTACCAATTATTATGTCAAGCTAAGCTGTGAGCATAGACACAGATGCCTGGATGGTATGCTAATCCGCAAACTGGTTTCTCTATAAAGGGTGACAAGTTCTTATTGTGGCTTATAACATCTCCTAACCACTAGAGGACATAAGCTTGTGACATTCGCTGTGAGTTATTCCTCCAAGGAGAGAGCTAATAGCCAAATAGATTTGGGATATATATAGACACTTGGCTGCCACTGTTGCACAGTATCTCCAGGCTGTTGAGGTGTAGCTGATATTGACGGAGGAGTCTTGCTTGTCTCAGGGGGGGATCCTTTAAAAAACCTATATTCTATTAAATTTGTAAACCTAAATCTGAAGAATACCTGAAAACATGGGACTCACCAAAGTTTAACCAAGAAGAGATTAACAACTTAGACCCATAACGTACAAAGAAATTGAAAGAGTAACACAAAGCCTCCCAACTAAAGAAAGTCCAGGCCAAATGGACTTAGCGCAGAATTCTACCAGACATTTAAAGAAGACCTACAACAAATATTACTTAAGTTATTCAAAAAGAATAGAAACAGAGGGAAATCTCCCAAATTCCTTCTACAAAGCCAGCATCACTCTAATACCAAAACCAGGCAAAGATACAACCAAAAAAGAAAACTATAGATCCATATGCTTAATGAATATAGGTGCAAAAATTATCAACAACAAAAAATACATACAGGCACACATCAAAAAGGTCATCCACCATGATCAAGTCGGATTTATTCCAGAGATGCAGGATACATAAATCAATAAATATCAAATATCATATGAAGGGACTCGAAGACAAAAACCACAGTCATCTCAACTGATGCGGAAAAGGACTTTGATGAAGTTCAACATGACTTTATATTTAAAGTCCTAGAGGGAACAGTTCTCAACATAAAGCTATACACAACAAACCCACAGCCAATATCATTCTAAACGGAGACAAATTAGAAGCATTCCAAAAAGTCAGGAACCCACCAAGGCTGCCCACTATCTCCACTCCTTTTCAATATATCACTCAAAACTTTTGCTACAGCAATAACATAAGAGAAGTAAATTAAAAGAGTACTAATTGGAAAAAAAAAAAGAGCTCAAACTATCCTTTTTCACAGATATGATACTGTGTCTAAGGGATGCCAAAAGTTCCACCAGAAAACTCCTAGAAATGATTAACAGATTCAGTAAAGTGGCAGGTTACAAAATTAATCAACAGAAATCAGTAGCCTTTCTATATGCCAGTAACAAGCAACTGGAAGAGGAGTACATAGAAACCTGACCAAAGGCATTAAAGATCTCTACAATGAAAAATATAAATCTCTGAAGATAGAGATTGAGGGAGACATGAGGAAATCAAAAGACCTCCCGTGGTCATGGTTAGAGGACTTAATATAGCAAAAATGACTATCATATGCAAATTAATATACAGATTCAATGCAATCCCAATCAGAATCCCATGACTTTCTTCACAGAATTAGAAAAGAAAAATCCTAAAATTCATATGGAAACACAAAAGACCCCAGGATAGCCAAAGCAACCCTAAGCACAAAGAAATTACTATACCATATTTCATTGTCTACTACAGAGCTATAGTCATAAAAATAGCATGATACTGGCACACAAATAGACCCATAGATCAATGGAAGAAAATTGAAGACCAAAACTTGAGTACATGCAATTTCAGTCACCTGATAGTTGACACAGGAGCCAAGAACACTCAATGGGGAAAAAGGCAGCATCTTCAACAAATGGTGCTGGCAAAACTGGATCACTACTTGTATAAGTATGAAACTAAACTCCTACCTTTCACCTTGCACAAAAGTCAACTCTAAAAGTCAACTCTCCCCCCCCCTCTCTCTCTCTCTCTCTCTCTCTCTTCTCTAATATATATATATATATAATTATATATATGCATATAATATTTATATGAGATTTATGTTACTTATCAAATCTAGACCATGTCCCCACCCTACCCACACCCCCGCCCCAGGGCTCATACATTCTGCCAATACATATTTTCATCTTTTTCTCATCTTGCTCAAAATTCCCGATGTGGAAGTTGATGTTTTGAGCAAAAGTTCACTGTTTCAGTCAGTTCTTTGACATAGTCTTTTCTGTTGTTTGCTGTTTGTTCTTTCCAATATTGCATACTCCCAACTGCTTGGACGAAGCTCAAGGGGCCATGCAAAAAAACTACAACTAGTAATTGGTGCTAGCATCCACAGATTGAGGGATACAAGATGTTTTTATGACTACAGCCCTAGTATAGTTTGAGTCTTGTATAGAGATTCCCCTGTATTGCTTTTTTCAATCAGGGTTGTTTTGGCTATTCAGGATATTTTGTTTTTCCAATATGAAAAAAAAAAAAAAAAAAAAAAAACTTTCTTTTTTTTCTTTCTTTTTTTTTTTTTTTTTTTTTGTTTGGTCTTTTTGAGACAGGGTCTCCCTTAGTCCCAGCTGTCCTGGAACTCACTCTGTAGACCAGGCTGGCCTTGAACTCACAAAGATCCGCCTGTCTCTGCCTCCCAAGTGCTAGGATTAAAGGCATGCACCACCACGCCCAGCCCAGGAAAAGACTTTCTAAATCCAACAGCAGTTGCACCAGATCTTAGGTCAACAATCAACACATGGGATTTCATTAAACTAAAAAGGTTCTGTACAGCAAAAGAAACAATCAAAAAGTGAAGGGGAAACCACAAAGTAGGAGGAATCTTCACGGTGACATATATGACAAAAGTTTTACATCCAGGGTATAATTACTCAAAAAAACAAAGGACCACCAAAAATGACAAAAAACTGAAAAGGCAAGAGACTTCCAAAAGAAGTAAAGATGGCTAAGAAACATCTTAAAAAGTGTTCAACTTCGGGGCTGGAGAGATGGCCCCTAATCGGTTAGAGTGCCAATTGTCTTGCAGAGGACCCGAGTTCCTCCCCACACATGGTGTGCTAAAACCATCTTTAACTTCAGTTCCAGGGGAATCCGACACCCTCTTTGACCTCTGTGCCACTGCACGCCATGGTGCACAAAATCTACATGCAGACAGTACATTCATACACTACAAAAATAAGATTTTAAAAAGAACGTTCAAGGTCATTAGTATTAAGGAAATGCAAACAAAACCACTTAAGACTGGCTAGGATCAGAAACAAATGATACCAAATGCTGGAAGTTGTGGGAAAAGGGCAACACTCATTCACTGCTGCTGGGATTGCAAACTCATGCTCACCTCTAAGGAAGCAATGTGAGGAACTCTTAAAAGAACTTAAAAAGGGAGCTGGAGAGATGGCCTAGCGGTTAAGAGACCCGACTGCTCTTGCAGAGGACCTGGGTTCAATCCCCGGCACCCACATGTGGCTGAGAACCATCTGTAACTCCATCTTCAGGAGAACTCCAGTTCCCGGGAATCCGGACACCCTGTTCTGACCTCCGCAGCATTGCATGCATGGGTGACAAAAACTGCATGCAGACAGTACATTCATACAACTATAAATAAATACATAAAAATTTTTTAAAAGACTAAAAACGAACCTACCATTTGACCCAATCCATGTTTATTGCTGCTCTTTTCACAGCAGGGAAGAGCTGCAATCAACCTACGTGTCCCTCAACTGATGAGTGGATAAAGAAAATGTGCTACATTTACATAATGGAGTTCTGTGGAGGAGTAAAGAAAGACATTGTGAAATGTGTAAGTAAATAGATGGAACAAGAAGCTGTTATGTTTCAGCAGAGTGTGGTGGTGCACACCTTTACTCTCAGCACTCAAGAGGCAGAGGCAGGTGGATCTCTGGGAGTTCAAGCCCAACCTGATCCACAGCTTGAGTTCTAGGCCAGCTGGGGCTACAGGGAAACCCTGTCTCAAAAACACCAAGAAAAGAAAAAAGAAAAAAGAAAAAAAAATCCAAAACAACAACAACAACATGAAGATGTTATGCTAAGTGAAGTAAGACAGAATCAGAAAAACAATGTATGTTGTCCCTCATTTGTGGAACCTGGCACCAAATCCTTACATATGAGTATATGTACCCTGATATAACTGCAGGAACCAGGTAAATTAAAAACAACCAGGGAGGTAAAGGGAAAGAAGAAACCTGGGACAGAAGGGTAGTAGATGACAGGTGTTACTAAGAGAGAAATGGATAAGTCATGGTATCTGAATGAGAGGGGAGTGGAATGGTTATAGAAGGAAAAGAGGTGATGGGGGGAGAAAAAGGAACCCAAGAGAAGTGGGGCCACAGAAGACTGCCAGTATCAAGGGAGAAATGAGGACACTTTAAGTGGAGAAGGCATGGAGGGAGGGCTAGACAGGTGAAGAGAGCAAGGAGAACTAATGCCTTGCTAGGGGAAAAAATAAAAAAAAAAAAAAAAGAGGCTGCATATCAAGAAACAGTACCAGACAACAGAAAAACCTCCTTTGAGTTCTTGGCCAGGGTGGTCCAAAAGACTCCCAAAATTACACAGGCTCTTAATTGCCTCCTAGAAGTTGAAGGTAAGACCCTATTGCTGAAAACAGGTCATACTCCATAGACTGGATCATGAGCAATAAAGCTGGATCTGACCTGGAAGCCACCACCCCTGAAGGTTAGCTCTCATGGCTGTGGCAAGCACTATGCAAGCCACTAAGAAATATCATCAATAGATGGTCCAACATCAGCCTCAAGACCAAAATTCTACATCGGTGACCAGTACAGCAATGACACTGATGCAATAGCAGCACTTCGATCTTCTGGAAAATAAAAGGCTAACCAATTGGACCTAAAGCCCACTCAGTGGAAAGAAACTCATGTGTGTACTGTTAACAGAGCCAGATGCCCACATCTGGAGAGGTCATAGATCTTAGACAACTTCACAAGACAGACACATCCCTAGGCTAAGGTAACATTTTACTAACTACAAAAGAAGCATCCTTATATTTACAGACAAATATCCTAGATAACACTCAGAAAACAAGCTTCTTTCGCTCCAGATGACAATTGTACAAAGTCCCATAACCGGACATACACAGACTTGGTCTATGAATGGCTCCTCTTCTGTGAGGCAGTTGTAGTTACTCCTAAGTAAAAAAGCTGGAATAGTTGGGCTTGAAGCATTGTCTTACCCTCAGGCTTTTTGTGTCAAGGAACAAAAAGGACAGGGATTTCCAAGATGAGTTTCCCCAGGCTATGTACTTGGAAGAAAAGACCAAATGTCTCATTCCTAGGGCTCAGTGGGACCACACTACAAAGTTATAGCACACCTAAGTCAGGGATTTCAGGAGGCCAATTGAGGAAGACGTTCTGAGAAATAATTATCCTGGAAAAGATGCCACAACATCATGCAATACTGCCTCACTGGCGCCCAGAACCATTCTCTCTCATCATGCTCCTTCCCATACCAGACACAGACCCACCTATGCCAATTCCCCCATCTCCTTGCCCTCCCCTTCCTTGTAACCTCACTTCTTTGTATGCCTGGATATAAAACTGCCACTTGGGGGATATTCTAATGTTGGTCATCCTAATCCCAATTTAGGCAGGCCAGTCCCCACCCAATAAACCCGAATTTCTTTTCATCAGATTCCTGACTCTCTCCTCTCTTCTCCCTGTGCCAGGTCTCACCACAAAATGAACCTAACACACATGAGCTTCTCCCATCCCTACAACTCGGTCCTGACAACTGCTCTTATTTCATACACTGAAAGAGTAGTTGATCCATTGTGGTCATGCTTTCACTATTACTTACAATTTTCACTTTCACTTTCAACCACCATAGTCTGTCTTCAGCGTCTAAGATATGCCCCACCTACCTATTTTGTCTACCTTTTTATCCTCCGTAGGAATTTCTGGATGGGAGGCAGGGTTACCTTGGATACCTAGACTAATAATACCAGGCCTCTGTGGTTTCTTTTTCAAGATTATCCTTGATATGACTTATATACACCTGGACCATATGTTCTATTGATGAAGGATTTCTGACCTGATTTGCTTTTTAAAATTCTTTTTTTTTTAATTTTTATTGGCACAAGTGTTTCAACTGTTGTTATGTTTACTCATATGTGTATAGTTTTTAAAGGAAGGAAAAAGGCAACAGAGCCTCCATATGGATACTGGGAATAGAACTCAGGTCTTCCAGAAGAACAGCATGTGCTCTTAATGCCTGAGCTACCTCTCCAGCCCCGATATCTGATTTCCTGAATATAGAAATAAGAGTATCCCATTGAAGGCTCTGGTAGTTTCCTTGTGTATCTCCCCTCAGTACTCTTTGTATTTTGCCCTGGATTTGCCTGAGGACCAGGGGATGGGCACATGTCCCTGGGGTGAAGTCCATTCCATGGTGTAGAGTACAAATACCAGCCAGAGATTCGTTTCTCTCAAGATGCTCCTTCCCATACCAGACACAGACCCACCCACGCCAATTCCCCCATCTCCTTGCCCCCCCTTCCTTGTACACTCACTTCCTTGTACGCCTGGATATAAAACTGCCACTTGGGGGGTATTCTAATGTTGGTCATCCTAATCCCAATTTAGGCAGGACAGTCCCCATGGAGGCTCTGTTGCCTCTTTCCTTCCTTTAAGAACTATACACATATGAGTAAAGAAAACAGCAATTAAAACACTTGTGCAAAAACAATAATTAAAAAATGTTAAAGAAATCAGATCAGATCAGAAATCATTCATCAGTGGAACACATGGTCACATGTATAGAGTCATATTAAGGAGAATCTTGAAAAAGAAACCATGGAAGCCTGGTATTAGCCTAGGAATGCAAGCTAGCCCCATCTCTAATCCAGAGATTCCTAAGGGGAATAAATATGTAGAAGAGGTAGAACTTAAGACACTGAAGACAGACTATCATGGTTGAAAGTGGAAGTGGGGGAATAAAAGCATGGCCACAATGGATCAAATACTTTCTCAGTGTATGAAATAAGAGCAACTGTCAGGACTGAGTGGCAGGGATGGGAGATGTTGGGCCCTACAGGCTCTCCAAAAGTATGGTCTGTTGGAAATCTCTAAGCCTGGCTCAAGTCTCACCGACTGTCCCCCACCTACCGAATAACTTCAGCAAAAGAGTTACGTAAACCACTGTAACTACAACGGTCACTATAACCATGAACTGAAAAGGGGAGGAAGAAAAAGGGGAGTTCTGATAGGCTCAGAGGTACTTCCCTACTCGTGGACAGCTCGCGATCAGTACCTCTTTCCCATTAAGTTCTATGGAATAATCATTACATACAGCCTGCGTGCTACCTGGCCCTTTGAAATAATTGGCTGCCCGCTTGGCGTCATGGAAACCCCTTTGTGGTTTTTGCCTTTATAAACTGCTGCGTTGCCCACAATAAACAAGACCTTGCATGACTTGGCTCCCCGCTGGGTCTGATTGTCTCCTGGGACAGGGAGGCTGGGGAAGCGGGCAAGCGGACGCACCTGACCCTCCTCAATCCAGCCAGTCCCGCGGGCCCGGGGCTGGCTAAGACCCCCGGTGAGACCCCTGCAGGAGAAGCTCATGTGGTCTAGTTCCAACTGAGATGGACCTCCCTAACCACAGGAATGGGATGCTGGGTGTTCTCTTCCAGAAGGACATGGACTGGGGAAATCCATCTTGGAAATCCCTGTCCTTTCTGTTCCTTGCAACAAAAGATGTGAGGGCAAGACACATCCTTCAAGCCCAACTATTCCAGCTCCTTTAATCAGCTATAACTACAGCTTCTGCATCAAAAGGGGAGAAGGAACTGGAACTCATTGGAAAATTGTCTGATGAGGCTTCTTTTCCTTTGGGAGAACTGATACCTTGTCAACCTGAGAACTGCCAAAGCACATACCTGTTGACATTGTGGTGGACTATTACTAGAGGCCTGACTGTCCAGTTGGGATGGGACCTGTGCTTCTGTCCTAGTGGCTCCTTCTTTCACTATTGCAGGTTACTCAAGCTTAACCTCAACTGTCTCATAGGAAAAAAAAAAAAAAAAGACCCTGACTCCAAAAGGGTCATTTGACAGTCATGTGGAGACAATTTCATTAGAAAGGAGCGCCCTAGGAGTTTAAGGTTTGAAACCAAATAGCAGCAGGACTCGAGTCAGCTCTGTTCCAGTGATTTACCATAAATGAGATTCCAGACTGGAATACACACACAAACATACACATCATTATACAATATAGCCAACACAGATTTGTGCATTACACTACACACACTACTAACTCTACTGATGATCAACTGAATGCCCCCAGCAAATGGCATGGGAAAATAAACTATCTCTATGCATGATGTGACCAGAACTGTGTGCATGATGATAGGTGGTCAGTGCTGTCCTTTCATTCCTCATAATACAGCATCTGCTGGCAACATTACAAAGACTCTTCAGGAACAAACCATTTGGTTCAATGAGCTACCTGAAAATTCAAAATAAATTACCACTTTTCTGATTGTAAGGAACAGTGGGTTGCCAAGTGGAAGGGTAATAGTATAGACCTAGAACTGGTGACTAAAGCTGGCTGTTGTGTAATCCCATGATTAATTGAAGATTAACTGAAACAGTGACAACTGAAAAAATTCCTACCCCTTTTCACAATTTGTTAGTAATTAGAACCTCAGAGAAGGAAAGTTAGGCAAGGCTAATTGAATTTTTAAAACTCAAATGGTATTGAAAAGGAGGGGAATATCTTGGAAAATGCCAATGAATTTGCATTAAATGGTTAACACAGAAAGGGAATTCTAAGTATAAGAAAATCCATGAAGATACCATAGGCAAAATATCTGCATGTCAGTATTTTTCTGTGATCAATGTACTCCCTCGGGATTGTATCCAAGTATAAGAAAATCTGTAAAGATGCCATAGGCAAAATGCCTGCATGTCAGAATTTTTCTATGATCAATGTACTCCCTCAAGTTGGTACCCTGTGCTCAAAGTCACATCTTATTCTCAAAAGCTGAACTTTGCTTATCAACTGGGCTCTTTTGAATTAGTCAACTATGTAAGAATGGGAGGCCGAACTCTGGCCATTCAGAATTAGGCACAGGACCCTTTACCTTGAGCTTAAAAATCCTGTTGAAGCTCTGCCTAAACTGCTTGCCTGCTTCACTTAAGGTAGATTGACAGCCTTTTGTAGAAGTGAAGCACTTCTAACACTAGCACATAATAAACACCCAGTCCACTGAAGAGGGAGACTATTATTTAGTAACTCTGGATGGATTTTAGCTGGCAGTACTGTCTTATGTCTATGTATAATTGACATGAATATGACTGAAATTCGATACATTGTGGGACAGGACTTACACAATAAGAAAATTGGATAAATGACATAAACTGTCAAGTAAAGGAGACCCACCCTCACCACATACAGTAACCACAGTCTAGTACTTTTGAACCCCATAAAAGTTCCACACAGTAATCAAGCCTTGAGTGTCCTCAGTCATGTGTCAGTGTTGACAGTGTCTCCCTCTCTATTCTGTTCTATGGTTTCCCTACTTAGCAAAGGACTGAGCTCTTACTTTAAGAGACCAGGAACGTGAAAACAGTCCCACAGCAAAAATTGGGAAATTCTGTTTGTTGCTTTTGTGTGTATGGGGGGGGGTGTTTGTTTGTTTCAGAAACCATTTTAATGCAGCCAAGGCTGGCCTCCAACACAAGTAGGGCTGGAGAGATGGCTCAGGGGTTAAAAGCACTGGGTAGTCTTCCAGAGGAACTGGGTTTGGATTTCACCACCCAACCCCGTTACTCCAGTTCAAAATGACCAAAACCTCTGGGCACTGCATGATATGGCTGCTCTTATATACATGCAGGCCAAACATTCATATGCATAGAAGAAAAGTCTAAAAAGAAACAAAGAAGATGGTTTGTACCTGGGCATGGCCTTGATTTCCTGGTCTCCTAACCACCTCCCAAGCACTGGCCTTGCACAGATGCCCCCTCCCCTTCCCTATGTAGAAAGCAGCACTGTGTGGATGCAAGGTAAGCTCTCTTCCCTGAGCTACAGCTACAATGGCCTGTATCTACATCTCCATGAACTCTGCCGCCCTGCTCTGGTCTCCACAGACACACAGTAGTGCCCATGCTGACACACGGTCTCTCGGTCTCTCTGTCTCGGTGTGTGTGCGTGTGTGTGTCTCTGTCTCTGTCTCTCTCTCTCTCTTAGAGCCGGCCTTAGGCGTGGGTGTACACTGGCATGGTTCGCGGCCTGGGGGAGGCTGATTGCCTCCCTGCAGAAGGCAGCAGGGCCGGGAACCCACCACCATCCCCAGCCGCGCTCTAGCCGCCCCAGGCCCCGGGGCCGCAGACTAGAGACTGAGAACCCGGCAGCCCCGCGCTGCTGCCACTCCACAAGCCCTCTTGCGCCCACCTGAGCCCCAAACCCAGGACTCCTGCGGACAGCGCTGCAGCCGGGACTTTAAACCACGAGCAGGACGGAGAAGGACGCCCCCGGCTCCCAGAGCAGACGCACACAACCACTGCCCGAGGAAGGGCGGGAAGACCAGGGAGTGGACACAGCCTCCTCCCCGTCAGGACGCCGCTCACCAGCTCCTGATTCCCCGACATCCTCACGGTGTTTCTCCTCCTGGCAGAGTTCCCCTTGGACAGGAGATACAGACAGGCTCAGAGCCGGTGGACAACCTCGGAGCAGACCGGATCCCGGGGACAGAGCCAGAGAAAAAAGACTGAAAGCTCCAGGAAGCCCGCCCTCCAGTCTCTGTGAGCTTGATTGGACTGGGAATGCTACAACCGAGCCTCTGATTGGAAGGAAGTTCAGGTCCCGCCCCCTCACCCCCTGAGTGACAGTGTGTCCTACAAATGGGAAGAAAATGAACCTTGCCAAGCTCAGGGCTGTCCAACATGCCTCAGAGGAAAAAAAAAACCTTGTAAGCCCTTTAGCGTTTCCTGACTTCTCTCCAGGATCCCACATGGTGGGAGTAGAGAATTAATTCCTCCAAGTCCTCCTGTGACCTCCAGAAGTGCCCTAGGTCTCGTGTGTTTTATACACAAGCACACATATTAATAAATTGAAATTTCCTGCTTATATTTAATTTCTAATTAATTTTAACGTGTATGAGAGGTTTCCTGCATGTATGTAAGCGAACACATGCATGCAATACCCTAAGAGGCCAGGAGAGGGCATCAGATTACCTGGAAGTGGAGTTCTGAAGAAAGGAAGTTATGGAGATCTAGCATTGGCAGGGAGCTTGTAACAGAACCTGTAACAGAGCCTGTTACAAAGCCTGTAACACCAAAGACAGGTTGAAACCAGCCAAGAAGCAAGAATTCCAGTACGATTCATATTAGCTACGAACTTTGCCAAGATAGGGATAATATTCCTTTTATCTAGATATATTTCATTCTAAATGATAACAAACCAGGCCTAAAGCCTCAATATGAAGACACGGGGTAGGAGCTCATTCTCCTCTCCTGGCATTACTGACTGTCTTGAATAGGAGCATCAATAATCCTTCGCACTGGCTAGTGCTAAAATGGCTTTCTGAATCAAAGTCTGGACTTCCAGTTTGGCCTCATCGGGGTGATAGTGTCTCTCCAGGATGTTAGCTGTTTAAATAGCTGATGTTGCAATTCTAAGATCTGACAAAATAAGTTTCACATTAAAACTAATCAGAAGAGATAAAGAGATTCACTACATTCTGACCAAAGGATCAAAGATAAAGACCGCGAAGCCCAGCACTCCCTCACGGAAGCAGCGAGCTGAGAAGAAAGGGTGGAACCTGGAAGGCTCGCATTGGTTTGCCGCTCTAAAACCGGCTTTATTGTTGGACTGACAACACGTCAGTCTACCCCGAAGGTTTGCCGCGCTCTCTGGCTGGACATTGTACGCATGCGCCGTGCGCAGGGAGCCTTAGGAGTTCTAGTCGGTTCCTAAGCTGGTGCACTTACCTAATGAAAGCAGACGCAAAGAGCTCTTGATACTTCTTGCTCCATGGGTGGGACGCTTTCTGACTTCTCCCTCCTATGTCTCCAGAGGACTGCGGTGACGCAGCGCTGCCCTTTTGTGACGTCAGCCGCGAGGCCCAGACTCAGTTCGATTACGTCACGGCTGCTTGTTCACCCCAGTCCTGGAGGGTGTGGAGCGGCTGCCAGCTGCCCTAGCCCGTTGAATCTCTGTCCCCGCGCCACGCCTTCCGCTCTGCAGGCCGCGAAAGGTCACTTCGGCTGGTGGCTAGGCTATCTCGGCTCTGCAGGCGGCGCGACAGCCAAGAAAGGTCTTGGGTAGGCGGGGGACTTAATGAGCGGCCTCCACCACGCAGCGGATAAGCAAAGGTCGGCGGCCAGTCTGTATCCAGATCTTCCTGCCTCTCCTGGCCTCAGTTTCCTCCAGGGGACCGGAGAGCTGCAGACAGAAAAGGTGAAACAGAAGAGCCAAGACTGGACTGAGCGCCTCGAGCACATCAAGATAATATGCAGTATTTTTAAATGTCAATTAATGAGAAAAGTATATCCACAATGAGCAAAATGTCAAATGTCAAATACAGACAGTATGCCAGCGCTAAGATTAGGGTAACTGCCAGCCCAGGGTTGGATCTTTTCTTCAATTTTTTTGTTTATGGGTTGAGGATTTTTTTTTCTCTAAATGAAATTGTAGCTGCTCTTTTTACAGGGAAACATGAGTAAATATGGGAGATGATGAACTTGTTCACCTATAGTAACGATTTACTCTACCATACATGTCTCCTAACCTCTTATCTACCTCAAAAACTTACAGAAAGGAATAGCTACTCTTCAGGCTGAGGCAGGGAGTTTACTTGAGCCCAGGAGTTTGAGGCCAGCTTGGGATATTCAGCATGCCCTGTCTCAAAAAATAATAAAACTATATATATGCATATATATATATATATAATTTTTTAACACAATCTCTAGCCCAGATGGGCCTCAAACTTCCTCTGGAGGTGAGGATGCCCTTGAACTGATCTATCACCCCCTTAACCTGAGCCACCACCCCCAGTTTATGCTGTTTGCATGGAGCCCAGGCTTCCTGGATGTTAGACAAGCACTCTGCCAACAGGGCCCACCCCCAGCCCTGTTACTTGCTTTTTGTAGTTGTTTGCTTGCTTTTAATTTTATGGTCATGTGCCATATGTATGGCTTCTCCAGCCACAACACATGTATAGAAGACAGAAGACAGCTTTCAGGAGTTGGTTTTCTCTCCTTCCACCACGGCCTCCAAGGATTAAACTCAGTGGGTCAGGACATGGGTGCAGTGGCTCACACTTGTCATCCCAGCACTCAAGAGGCTGAAGCAGGAGGACTGGGAGTTCCAAGCCACTCTGACCTACAGAGGGAGACACTGTCAAAATGATACGTCTGGCCAGAAAACTAGGTCTGATTCAAACCTGACATCCTCACAGCTGGTGACCAGTTCACAGGAAGTAAAAGGGGCAGAGAAGGTTAGTGACATTAAGAAGCCACAGACAGCTGGAGCATGGCTCAGTGGTAGAATGCTTACCTAGCATGCTTAATGCCCGGGGGTTATCACTGGCACTGAAAAAAGGGGCATGTTGGGGCTAGGGAGTCTCCGTAGGTATAGTGATTGCCCTGCAAAGAGAGGGCTTGAGTTTGAACCCCAGAACCCACATAAAACTGGGCATGGTGGTACCTAACCATAACCCAGCAGTGAGCAGTATACATAGGAGCGTTCCTAAAGCTCCTCTGCGAGCCAGCCTAGCCAAATCAGTGAATTCCAGGCCAGTAAGGATCTCAAGAAACAAGTGAGTGAAGAGACGGCTCAGCAGTTAAGAGCATGTGCTGCCCTTGCAAAGAACCCAGCCAAGCTTGGCTCCTAGGGCACATCTGTTGGGCTCATAATCACTCAAAACTCTAGTGCCAGGAATCCAACACTGTCTTTTGGACAGACACAGACACGCTTTTAAGCAAATTTTTTTAATCCAGGTATGGTAGCACACACTCTTTTNACCAATCTCTGGTGCATCCAATTTCATAAAAACAGTACTACAGTACTTCAAGAGACTGATTAATCACAATTCAGTAATAATGACTTCAATACCCCACTGTTCTACTTTGCCTTCCATTGCTGTGACAAAATACTCTGACCAATACCAACTTGGGGAGGAAAGGGTCCTTACATCTCCCAGGTCAAAATTCATCACTGAGAGAGCATGCACAAGACCCTGGCCAGCTCAATCAGACAAAACCATAGCATAGAACTGGGGAAAATGGGCATCAGGCTCCAATTCTAGTCATGGAACTATTAGCAACTGGTTACTATGGGGTAAAGGAGAGGAGACATTTATTTCCTGAGGCCCCAGCTGGAATTCACTATGTAGACCAACGATGGCCTAGAGCTCACAGAGATCTACCTGTCTCTACCACCTGAGAGCTGAGGGGTAGACATTCTTTAAGGGAGAAACTCTAGATAGGCTGACAAGGCTCTAGTGGATGACCTTGGATTGATGGACATCTCGATAGAAATGCTTGACCAAATAGAACTTAACATATATGAGAGACTGCATAAAATCTGGTGGGGAGGGGAACTTTGGGGCTCGTGGATGGGAGAGGGGTTCTAAATTTGATTAAAATATATTGTATGAAATGCACCTAAACTCAATGGAAGTAAATATGTTACAGAAAAAGGAAAAAGTATTTTGACTACTCCACAGTTAGAACGCAGCCTCAGTAGACTAGCTCCACTGATGCCCATTGCAATCTTTAGATCAGTTTGTTCCTTAAATCAAAAATAGAAAAATTAGAGGCTTATTCAGAGGAAAAAATTTCACACTATTAGATAAACACTGATTTTAAAAAAGTACATGTTCTAGTTTGTCTTCCATTGCTGTGACAAAACATTCTGACCGACACCAACTTGGGGAGGAAACGGTTTATTCAGCTTACATCTCCTGGGTCACAGTTCATCACTTAGGGAGCCCAAGGCAGGAACTCAGGGCAGGAACCTGGAGGCAGGAGCTGAAGCACAAGCCATGGAGGAGTGCTATTCACTGGCTTGCTCTCTTGGCTCATGCCCAGTCCGCCTTCTTATACAGTACACAACAACCTGCCCAGCGTAGCACCACTCATTGTGGGCCGGGCCCTCCCACACTGCTTGACCATCAAGACAATACTCCACAGATGTGGCCACAGGCCAATCCAATGGAGCCAATTCCCCAATTGAGGCTCCCTCAACCCAGGTGTGTCAAGTTGACACTAAAGCTATCCAGCACAGTATGTTTTGAAAAAATTAAGATCTGGATCTGTCTTTTTTCACTCTGAAGTAAATAACCTGTTTCAACTCCTTATTTGTTATTATTGCATTGTTTAAGTGGTTCTCTTCTTGGTTTTCCTTTGGTGGTGTGAATGACTCTAAAAATTCATTCATTCTTTTAATGTTTGGGAACTTAATGGAGTCCAGATGCTTAAAGTATTCCTTTATAACTTTCTATATTTCTTTGCTGTAATACCTCTTCTTTAGTTTCTGATGCTATTCATTTACTTTCCTCTTCCTTCTTTCCTTCCTTCTTTCCTTCCTTCCTTCTTTCATCCATCCTTCCTCCCATAGGACTAGGCATTGTGGAAGAGGGGTATTAAAATATTGTCTTGGCCTTTCATATGTTTGTATTTTTATTATTTGACCTAAATGTGTATACTTCTTTTGTTGTATGAGATTCTAGCCTATCCCAGTTTAGCAGAAATTTGACTTCATTCTGTTGTTGACCAAGCTTGGTAGATTTCAGATCAGGTGTGGAGAGTTGTTGGATCCATCCTTCAGATATTCGGTATTGATTTTTGATCAGAGGGATGAGGGTAATTCCAGTTCACTGATAGCCAAAAAGACCTATAAGTGTGATTCTTAATTGACTTTGCCTAGGCTGTTCCACATGTTGTTTAACTCCAGCTATGCCTGGGAGTATGGGAACAGCAGCAAGTGTGGAAGGCTCTGGAGAATAGATCTATCTACCTTGGCCAGGTCATGAGCTGTGCAGCCCAAGCCAGCCCTGGGACTGTGAGGACAGTGGCGCAGGTGACCTAGGTTCTGGGACACTCAGCAGGCTGGCCTGTGTCCAATGGCATGAACTGACTTGAGCCTTGTGGGCTGGAGTTGGCAGCAAAGACAGACTTGGATCTGAGCAACTCATCAAACTGTGCTGTTACCCAGTTGTGAATTCTGTGAACTGTAACAATGACCACTGTGTTAAGCCATTCCCATTGGTGAAATATTGGCAAGAATGTTCTAGGGGTAGCCAACTGATTTCTGATTAGATTAAGGGCTCACTCCACAAGAGGGAACACATGTCTAGTATTATAAATCTGGCTAGCGACCTTTGCATGGTGAGCTCACAGGCTACAAGTGTGAGTGTACTACAATTATTTTGTAACTAGTAGTATCAACTCTCCCTCTAAATTCATCTCTCTCTATTCATAGATTAATGTAGCTTCCAGACCTCATTAGCAAAGCATTTCATAGTCACTTACTATCTGCACTTTGTGCCGTTCAGAGTCTCTGTATTAAACTTCCAAGGAAGTTTGACCTAATGTCTATTTAGCAGCTCAACTTCTGTGACTCTCCCATCCACAGCACACACAGCTTGCCTCACAGGCCCAGGCCAGCTCCCTTACACACCTGTTGCTGACTTTACCGGTTGCCCCACAGTCCTGGCATCTCCAAAAAGCTGGGGTCTCCACTGAAACTGAGGCTGTACCTTCACCAATGAGGTCTTTCAGCCTCTCAGGGTGCAAAGCCTCAGATTCTCTCCATGACTCCTGAAATCCTGGGGGGTGGGGGAGGGTCTTCACTGCAACCAAGACTGCACTTTTGCCAATGGCCTTTCCTGGCCTCAGCTGGTCTCTGTGACATCTTTCATGTTACCAACACCAGAACCATGCAGAAGACTCTTACACATTGCCATGTCCTGTTTCCAGGTTGAGATGGAGCCTCAGGTCCCCTTTGGAGCACAGCTTCTGTGTAATGACTGAGGAAATTCTTCCCAGAAGCTTTTGCTGGTCGTTGGTAACTTATATATGATTTTTCAACCCCAACTAACCAGCATCAATTTCCCCAGTAAAATGAAAGTTTCATTTCAGGTTCTGGTCTCTTCTATCTCTTCTAATCACGGCTGATTCTTCTGCCCCAGCCACCAGAACCCACAGATTCTCAATTCAAAATATCATGCAAACAGCCCTGATGATCTCCATTTCCTTTTGAAGCTTCAGAAGCCGGGACTCCATTATCTACAATTCTTGCAGTATAACTTTTCCAAGCTTTACAGAAACAAGCTCTAAGCATTCAATGGCTTTTCTAGCTCAAAGTTCCAAACGCTTCCATAATCCTCCAAACAACTGGGTCAGGTCTGTCACATCAATTCCCCATGATGCTGATACTAGCTTGCTTTCAATCACTATGACAAAACACCCTGACCCATATCAACTTGTGGAGGAAAGGGGTGTCTGTCTGTTTGTTTGTTTGTTTTGTTTACAACTCCAAGGTCACAGTTCATTGTTGAGGGAGCCCAAGGTAGGAACTCAGGGCAGGAACCTGGAGGCAGGAGCTGTAGCATAGGCCATGGAGGAATGCTACTTACTGGATTGCTCCTCTGGCCCCTGCTCTGGCCCCTTTCTTATACAATACACAACAACTTGCCCAGGAGTGGCAACACCACAGTGGCCCGAGTCCTCCCACATTACTCAACAATCAAGAAGATGTTCACAGACCAGGCCACAGGCCAGTCCAATGGAGGCAGCTCCCCAATTGAGGCTCCCTCAACCCAGGTGTGTCAACTTGATACTAAAGCTATCCAGCACACACACCCACAGAACTCGTAAGCTGCTTTGGAACAGGTAGGCGTAACCTTGCAGGCAGTTTGGACTTATAGATAATAAGATTCACAGAGAGGCAAAATCAAATATGGATGTTCTCCCCCCTGTGCTCTACTCAGCACCCTCCACTGGCTTTAATGTCAACCAGTATGAAGAAGATTACAGCTCAGTGCCAGCCTGGTACTCTGTATTTTACAAACAAGGTGTGTAGTTGTATAACATACTCTCGACCTCTAGTTCTGGTGCACAACCTGAAGGACTGGCAGGAGCTTAAATTGCTTTTCAGGCTTCCTGGGCCTCACTGACCCATTCCTGTGGAGATTTCTCTTAAGATAGTGAATTATGTTCAGTAAAAGAATATATTAATTATAATACATCACAAGTAAATGCAATTGCACTATGATAACAAGTTTAAGTGAACAAAGTTTAAATGCATCCTTAGCTAATGATTTGTGAAAAATAATATATTTAAATGATCTAGGATTAATATTAACACCTTAACTGTTTATCATTCTGTGATTTATACCCTCAATTAGAAAAACATAAGGAGAGAATAAGAATAATGACTGTTATTTGCATTAACTTCAAATTTATTTTGGACCGACAGTTGCCACAGGTAGATTGTACTCTCTTCATTAGTTACATCACAGTTTTAATCAGTCCAGTGCACTATTAAAAAGAATGCTATACAACATGCTTCCTTACGTCCATCTTTCTGGATGAATCTTGAATTGAGTTCTACTTGTAAACTTCTTGTTTCTTGTAGCTCCAGTTGAAGAAACATCCAGCAACTTTTTTTTATTGTAAAGTCAAAGAAAGAAAAAAAGAATGCTATGGAATAGATAGCTAAAGTAGCCATTTTCTGTCTTTCTTCTTTCTTTTTTTTTTTTTTTTTTTTTTTTTTTTTTTTTTGGTCTTTTCTGAAAGCAGGGTTTCACCTGTAGCTCCAGCTGTAACTGGAGCCTGGAACTCATTCCGTAGACCAGGCTGGCCTTGAACTCACAGAGATCCGGCTGCCTCTACCTCCAGAGTGCTGGGATTTAAAGCATGCGCCACCACAGTCGGCCTTTATATTTCTTAATAATTTCAATTCCAGGATAAAGACAGAGCAGATTCACTGTATGGGAAGCACCTGTTTTTATGCTCATGGGTGACACTTCTGTTCATGTCACGATCTCAGGCAAAGGGAATGAAGCTTTTATGTGATGTTGCGCACCAAATTCCTCAATCTGATTGTGATCAACATGTTTTTCCTTTTTTTTATTTTTTATTTTTAATGGGATTCTTACAATATAATGACACAGTTGTTTGCAGCGGGATAGCATTCAATTACTCAGTTATTGTTCATACAATTAGGTAATTGTGCATTTGCACGTATCTAGTTCCAAATTTTGAACAACCAAGGTTCCCATAGACCAGTTGGAAAGCTTGTATGCACAGGCATGTTGATCAATCAGGAGTCCAGGACTATATTTCCTGTCGTCATCATGATTCACCCCTATCTCTCCACCGCCCTTACAATCTACCACGCCTCCTCTTCCGCAGTTTGTTCCCTGTGGTTTGGGAAAGGGGGGCACAATGTGGGTGAAAAGAAAACAGTCTCCTAATTTCTTGGATTGTCATTGGACTCCCAGTCTGGTTCGGTTGTTTCCCTTCCTGGAGTTGACAGCTTTCCCAGTGACTACCCTTTTTAGTCATACTAAAAAGCACAAGCCTATGGTATGTATAGGATTTAAGCAGTACCAATTATTATGTCAAGCTAAGCTGTGAGTTGAGCATAGACACAGATGCTTGGATGGTTATGCTCATAGCAAAACTGTGGTTTCTCTACTAAAGGATGACCAAGTTCTTATTGTGGTTTATAACATCTCATAACCACTGAGAGGACATAAGTTGTGGACATTTCGCTAATGTGAATTATTCTCCAAGGAAAGAAAACTAATAGCCAAATAGACTTGGGATATATACAGACACTTGGCGGCCTACTGTGGCACAATATCGCTCCCGCGGTTGAGTTGTGTAGCTGATGTTGACGGCGGAGCGTCTTGCTGTTTCAGGGAGACCAATATTTTGCTTGTATGCCTTAGTGGCCTTTGGTTAAGCCCTCTAGCAGTTCAGAGGTACAGTTGTACGCTGCAGCAAGTGACGTCTCAATACAATTTTTCATGCTCACACCCGGTTCTTTGACAACAGGGGACTTACTGCCTTTCTCCTTGCATATATCCCACTTATAGCAAAAGCTTTTATAATTTGGGGGGGGGGCAGGTTTTGAATCCCATAGCCAACATCTCCTAGGCAGAATAATTCATTACTGATGTCAGCAGCTTTCCTGTAGTAATTATTTGCTTAATTCACCCAACTCTAATAAACACTTTCCTATTTGAATTTGGCTCTAGTAGAGAAATATCCTTTACAGTTTATGTTGCCTGTTTATAGGAAATTACCACTGTACAATTGCGCTAGTTTTAAGTTAGTGATTGGTTTCACTTACCATCATGTTTTCTTTTTTCATATAAAGGGGAGAGGTAGGAAGGGTTTTCAGCTCTGGAAGGTAACTTCCTTTAGGGCCCATTATAAACAGTTCAACCCCAATATTACTCAGAGAGATTGCTCAGTGTCCGTGACTCAAGCAGTCTGAGGTTCCTCTTTCTTAATGTTCAGTGGGTCAACCTCTCTGCTGCATTCCCAGTCCATCTTTTTGACAGGCCATAAGTTGTAGGTTTTCAGGCACTTTAGATGGTATTTTTACCTGTGGCGACTGAAAATCTCCTGCCCATTGTGAGTTTCGGGATAGCAGAAAATGATAAATGGATCCAATGAGAGGGGAACACAGAGTTGGCCATTGGGGGATCCCAGAAAGGATAGTGACCCCACCTCCCACCTCCCTGCTTTGTTGTAGGGTTTAGTTTTGGACGCTATGAGAGGCCTGAAGTGTGATCTACACTTATCCAATATAAACAGGAGCCACAGGCATATTAAGCTTTCATAAATTTACCCAAATGTTGCGCATGGACTCAGTAGCACTTATTTGGGAAGGAGGAATTTAAGCTTAGTTCCTGTTAATATTTGTCCTACAGTAAAAGACAAATGGGAGAATGGTGATGGTGTATAATTCAGAAAAAAATATATAGGCCATTTGTATACCTTAACCCAATACAAATTATAAATAAAACAATTAACATTTTATATTCCCAATTAGTTCAATTGTATTACCATTTCCACCAAAACCTACACCTAAATTTAACTAATCTAAACAATTCACTAAGCCTTAAAATATCCTATACATCATATAAAAAAAAAATAGCCTCTACAGACATACCTGCAGAAGGTGTTTCCTTTCTGTGGTCTTAGGGCACATAAGCACCTGTGCTGTGATCAGGTAGGCCATAACTTAAACCCACCAGTGCTGTAACTGTTAAAGAATAGCCTAGCGGTTAAGAGCACCGACTGCTCTTGCAGAGGACCCGGGTTCGATCCCCAGTACCCACATGGTGGCTAAGAACCGTCTGTAACTCCAATTCCAGGAGAACTCCAGTTCCAAAGGAATCCGAGACCCTCTTCTGACCTCCGCAGCATTGCACGACATGGGTGCACAAACCTACATGCAAACACTACATTCATACACATAAAAAAAAAAAAGAATAGCACTGGCAAACCTTTAAAATCTGAGGGAACTAAACTAGGGCCTTGTAGTATAGCCAGGATGCTGAGAATTACGCATTCGCAGAGCTTGTCCCTCATTAACCTAACCTGCCCTAGGCAGGTGAGACCTGGGCCAATCACTAGCAGGAATTCAAACAGTAGATAACCCCTAATCCTGCCCTGCCCCCCAATAAATGAGTCTGAGATAGCTCACCCTCTGTCTGCATTCACCTTACTCCCAGGGTCTGTGTTTTGACTCTGTGCCTCTCACCCCCACTCCTTCTGTTGGACCCCAAAATTCCCCAGCAGGCCTGGGGGATTGACCACATCTGGCACCCAATGAGGTTTTACGGCACCCCCCCCCAGGTGCTGGCGAGGCACCCCCTTCATTGATCAGTGAGTAGGCCCCATTCTGTGTTCTTTACTTTTTTGACCTTGTGCTAGGGTGAGCGCCCAGCCCCCAACCCCCACCCCCTACCTGACCCCTCTCCTCCTTTACCATTTCCTGCCCTCATGGATAATAATAATTAAAAAAATATATCCTATACTTGGTGGATAAAGCTTAGGCAGAGTTGAGTACCTGATAACTAAATTTTACCCAATAAACACTTTGCTCTTTAACGCTATATGACTGGACTAAGACTTCTACTTATTTGGGAAGTAAAATTTAAGTTTAATTCCTTTCAATTGTCCTACAAGTAAAAGAAAGTGTTACACTGTGATGTTGTGTATTTCAGAAAAATATAGAGACCAACCCAATACAAACTATAAATAAAACAACTAGCATTTTATATTCCCAGTTAGTTCAAATGTCAGTATCTAGCTCCTTTTTTTTTAGCACAGCATTCCTTCTAATAAAACAATTTGCAAGCAGTTGTTGCCCCAGCCCACACAGCCACGGGCTCCCACCATCCAGCTGGAGTGGCTTGAATGTTCAATCAAGGTATCAAATAAGTTGTCCAGACTATATTGTCCTAGTTTTATCATTCACCCATCGCACCCCTACAATATACAACTCCCCCATTCCACAGACTTGTTCCTTAGGCCTAGAGATGGGGCACAGGTGGACAGACAGCACAACAGTCTACTTTCCGGAGATGTCGTTTTGGACTCTGCATATTCTGGTGTTTCCTTTCGTGGGCTGACCAATTGCCCAGGGATAAAGGCTTAAAAATTTCTACTACTGAAGCACAAGCGATTAGATAAATTAACGGTATTTAAACACTATCTAATTAGTTCTATGGTAGGTTTACTTTGGTATAGGACACAGAGGTTTGGATGGTGCGTTAATCCCTGGATACATTTTTTCCCCTGAGAACGATGACAAGGCCTATGTGGCTATAAATCTCATTATCACTAGAAGGTATAAGCTGTGGCAATCATCCATGAGTTATTGTCTCAAAGAGAGAGCTAATAATCAATAAGTTGGGATATACAGGACATAAGCTGCCACGCCTGTCACAGTATCACCAAGCAGTTGGGGGTGTATGTGGTGGACAGAAGAGTTTTGCTTGACCAAGGGAGACCAACATCTGCTTTATGGTTCATTGTCCTTTGGTAACACTCTCTGGTATTCCCAGAGACCAAACTGTATACTTGTAGTGCGATCTCGATACAATCCTACCATGGTTACATCAGGTCATTGACAGGCGGGGGCTCTTCCGGTCACCTCATTTTCTTGCAGATATCCACCAGTTTACAGGCAATAAGCCTTTAACCATTTTGCGGGGGGGGGGGGGGTCTGGGTCCCCTGGCTACGCATCTCCTTGCAGATAATCCATTGCTGCTATCAGTGCTCTACTTTTGTACTAATTATTATGTATACTACTTAAGAGACTTTAGTACTTATACTTGGTTTCTGATTAGACAATAATCCTTTTACGTTCCTATGTATATTATTTCAATTAGGAAATAGAAAGCAGTTTTTTTCCTTAGTTTTTATAAAGATGATTATCTATAACAGTCAGCTCTAATTTACAGTTAAACGGATGACTTCATTACCACCCAGTTTTTCTTTGTTCTATGAAAACGAGGTAGGAGGTCTCTCATATTGAAATGTACTGACCTAGAAGGTAAAGTCCTTAGGACTCACTGTAAACACAATGTCTACACCCATATGGTCCTCCGAAGATGTTTGATGCTTGTAGCAGTTGAGGCTTTTCTTCCTTTGTGTTAAGATGGGTGAATTTCTCTGCTGGTTTTCTTGTACAACCTACACGACGGAAAGACTGTATCCTTTCTTTCTCAGCTCTTTTGCAGTGGTTGAGTTTTACCTTTGTGGGAACTTATCAAATCTTTTCCATAGTTAGTTTTGTAGATTAATTGAAAATTTTTTGACAAAACAGGTTAATATGTAACTGAATCTCCCTTTTTGTAATTTTATTTTATTTTTTTGACCCGGGAGTCTCAAAAAAGAAGGGTTTGTAGTACACATAACCTATAGGCAAGGGATCAGGTAGTAAATTTCATCAAATTGTTCATGCTTTTTTTTTTTTTTGGATACTGCCTGTTGTTAATTTGGGAAGCAACTTAATTTTAGTTCAAATTATCCTACAGGTAAAGAGGAATGTTACAAGATATCCTGCATAACACAAAAATTATAAGAACTATTGTATATGTTAATCCCCAAATGTTATTGATATAAGTTTTGAGTAAAACAGTAAATTTTAAATTAATAATATACATTATAGAATATAGACCGTGTCCCTCTTCCACCCTTCCCACCTCCCACCCCTCCTGGTTTCACCATTTCAGTCAGTTTTGATGCAGTCCCCTGTTGTGTCTTTTATAGATGCATCCCTCTTCACAAGAATATTAATAACTGGGTTATTGATGATATGCATCCACATATTGAGGGATACATTCATCATTTTGTTTTCTGTGATTGTGTCATTCACTTAATCAATATCCTCCAGCTCCATCCATTTACCTTCAAAGTGCCTAATGTTGTCTTTCTTACTTGCTGCATAGAACTCCATTTGTGTACATGTACCATATTTCTTTCTATTCACTCTCAATATTGAGGGGATTTGGGTGGTTCCAGCTTTTCTGCATATCATGGGAATCAGAGTGCCAATAAATATAGCTGTGCATGTATTTTGTCACGTAAGATGAGTATTATGCGGTACTATACTCAGGAGTGGTATGGACTATGTCAAATGGCATAGCCTCAATTGAGTCTTCCAGGGTCTCCACATTTGCTTCCACAAGTGGCTGTACAAGTTTACATTCCCACCAGCAATGGATGCGGTTCCCTTTCCCCACATCCTCTCCAGCACTTGCGTATCATTCATTTTCTTGATTCTCCAGTTCTCTTATCGGACAGTGACGGTGATATATCTTTGGAGTGGTCTCTTAATTTTGCATTCACTAATTATTAGTGATTGTTGAACAGTTTTTTAAAGATGTCGTTTTCGCCATTCTAGTTACCCCCTCTAGTCGATAGTCTCTATTCCATCTCTTTGCTCCATCTTTTGATTGATTTTTTGTTTTCTTTTTTCTTTGTTTTTGAGTAGTTTGTTACTCTGGAAATTAATGCTTTGTTCAGATGTATCTGCAGTAAAGGTTTCTTCCCACTAGTGCGGTTTTCTCTTTTTACCTTCCTTGATTGTTTCTTTTGATGTACAGAAGCTTTTGAGTTTAATGAGGCCCATTTGTCAATTGTCGAACTTATTTCTCTGTGCAGCTGCTCTCGTGCATTTAGGAAGTCTTTTCCTTACCAACTATGTGTCTTGTAGTCTGCTGCCAAGTTTTTCTTCTCATTACCTCCAGGTTTTGGGTTTCACGTTGAGGTCTTAATCCATCTGGAATTGACTTTTGTGCAAGGCGAGAGGTAGGGGTTTAATTTCATTTCTTCTCACAAGTGTGATCCGTTTTGCCAGCACCACTTGCTAAAGATGTATGTTTCTCTCCATTGTGTCTTCTTGCCCCTTTATCAAATTATGACTGGTGCTGAAGTTGTATGTGCTCAGGTTTGGTCTTCAGTTTTATTCCATTGGTCAACTGTCTGTCTTGTGCCAGTACCAAGCTGTTTTTTATGACTATAGCCCTGTAGTATAGTTTAATCTGGTTATAGAGATCCCCCCTGTATTGCTCTTTTTGCTCAACGTTGCTCTGGCTTTTGGGGTCTTTGTTTTTCCAACGAATAATTGAGGATTTTTTTTCCAAACCCGTGAAGAAGCTCTTGGGGATTTGGCATTGGGATTGCATTAAATCTGTATACGAGTTGTGTTAGGTAGATGGACATTTTTACTATTATTTATATTCCCAATCCATGATGTGCTGGTGTAGCTTTAGTGTCAACTTGACACCCCTGGGTTGAGGGAGCCTCAATTGGGGAATGCTCCATTGGATTGCTTGGCCTGTGGCCACATCTGTGGAGTATTGTCTTGATGGTCGAGCAGTGTGGGAGGGCCCAGCCCCACAATGAGTAGTTGCCACCCTGTCGAGGTTGTTGTGTACTATATAAGAAGGCGGGCTGGCATGAGCCAGGGGAGCAAGCCAGTGATGAGCACTCCTCCATGGTCTGTGCTTCAGCTCCTGCCTCCAGGTTCCTGCCCTGAGTTCCTGCCTTGGGCTCCCTAAGTGATGAACTGTGACCCAGGAGATGTAGCTGAATAAACCCTTTCCTCCCCAAGTTGGTGTCGGTCAGAGTGTTTTGTCACAGCAATGGAAACAGACTAGAACAGAAATTGGTACCAGAGTGGGGTATTGCTGTGACAGACCTGACCTTGGTGTTTTGGGGAAGGATTGTGGAGGCGTTTGGAAACTTTGGGCTGGGAAGATCATTGAATGCCTTAAAGATCGTTGCTGTGGAGCTTGGAGCGTTTTGCTGAAGGAGTTGTAGAAGATTGGAGGCCTGGCTTGTGAAGTTTCTAGTTTCAAAGGAGAGCAGAGATCATCAGCGGGACTGTATCTGTGGGTTCTGGTCAGTTGGGGTGAAGAATCAGCTGTAAAGTAACAAGAGACCAGAACCTGAAGTGAAATCTTTGTTTGTACTGGGACAATTGATGCTGGTTCGCTGGGGCTGAAAAATCAGCTGTAAGTAACAAGAGACCAGCATACTGTGGTGAAATCTGGGAAGAATTTCTTCAGGGTCAGCACACAGAAGCTATGTTCCAGAAGGGGCCCAAGCCTCCACATCAAGCCAGAAGCAGAACTTGGTATATGTGTCAAGAGTCTTTCTATATTTCTGGTGTTGAAATTTGAGGGGGTCACAGAGGAGCAGCCAAAGTTTGCGCTGTGAGAGGTCGGAACAGGGACCATTGTGGAAGTGCACCTTGGTTGCAGTGGAGGACCCTGGATGCAGGGGTCATGAAGAGAAGCTGAGGCCTTGCACCAGGAGAGGTCAGAAGAGACCATTGGTGAAGGTCTGCCCTCAGTTTCAGTGGCATCCACAGCTTTTGGAGATGCCAGGACTGTAGGACGACCACCAAGAGCTAGGGCAGGTGTGGAATGGAGTACGCCTGGTCCACGAGATGACTGCTCGTGTGTGACATGGGTGGCGATCAGAGAGAGGAGGGAACTGCCAAAACCCTTTGTGGAGCACCTAGAATACTCGTGAGTGAATCCCATTCTATGGTGTCCGCCTTGAGCTACTTGCTGACAGGGTATTTGTTGAGTGCTGCTGATATTCCCTTTTGAAATAAGACAGTACTGTTTTGGATTTTACAGCAGCCCTGTTTAAGATTTACAGTTAAGAGAAACACACTTTTTTTCAATGAGAAACTTTTAAGGCATTTGGATAATTTTAAGGATGTTGGGGATTTTATGTACGTTAGTTGTGATTAATGTTACAAACTCATACTTGGGGATAAGAACTGGACATGGTGGTGTTTTAATTATTGATGTGTTTTTGTGTGTCAAGTTAGACAATTCCGGGGTCCAATGTGCTGGATAGCTTTCAGTGTTCAACTTGGCACACACCTGGGTGTGAGGGAGACCTGGGTTGCCCGAATTTGGCTCCATTGGATTGGCCCTGTGGCCACATCCGTGGAGTATTGTCTTGATGGTCGAGCAGTGTGGGAGGGCCCAGCCCACAATGAGTAGTGCCACCCTGGGCAGGTTGTTGTTTACTGTATAAGAAGATGGGCTGCCATGAGCCAGGGGAGCAAGCCAGTGAACAGCACTCTCCATGGCTTGTGCTTCAGCTCCTGCCTCCAGGCTCCTGCCCTGAGTTCCTGCCTTGGGCTCCCTAAGTGATGAACTATGACCCAGGAGATGTAAGCTGAATAAACCCTTTCCTCCCCAGGTTGGTGTCGGTCAGAGTGTTTTATCACAGCAATGGAAGACAGACTAGAACAGTTCTCTTCAAATTCTTCCTTATACATCTGTTATGAGACCTCATATATGCTAGGTATATAGCTCCAGTCCCTGGACTATTCATATGCATGAGACATTTTTTTAATTTTTTTATTTTATTTTATTTATTTATTTTTATGTTTATGAATGTGCTGTCTGCATGTAGGTTTGTGCACCCGTGTTGTGCAATGCCGCAGAGGTCAGAAGAGGGTGTCAGACTCCCCTGGAACTAGAGTTAAGATGGTTCTCAGCTGCCATGTGGGAGCTGGGGATCAAACCCGGGTCCTCTGCAAGAGCAGTCGGTGCTCTTAACTGCTAGGCTCTCTCTCTCCAGCCCCACATGAGACATATTTTAAGTTTCTAATTTTCCAGCAAAGTTTAGGCCCTGATGTTTACAAAGCTAATTTGTAGATGGGCTGATAAAGTCTTGGAAAATCATGGAGTTCTTGAAGGTATATGAACAACTAAAGCCATTGTTATTTGGATTTTTGTACACTTGGAGAATGCAATCCTAACTGATATATAGGAAATCTGTATTTCAAATTAATTCATATTTGCTACAGGAGAATGTGCTACACAACTTTCAACAAAGTCTCACCTGTGGATCTGGGTTTTGGGTATATGTGAAAAGGTGCTACATGAAAATCAATACAGAAAGGAGACTGCTGTGTTCAACTTGATTCCTAAGTTAGAGAAGTCACACAATGTGGACAGATACACACTTCTTCTCATTAGCAGTCAACTGTGGTTACTAAAAGGTAAAATGGAAAAAAAAGTTTAATTCTTTTGATGTGTTTCTGTTTTTAATCGTGTGTGTGTTGGGGGGTGGTGTATCTGGGCATCGGAGTTCACAGGTGTAGGATCCCCAGGACATGGTGTTACAGGTTATGAGCCACCTAATGTGGTTGCTGGGAATTGAGCTTTGGGTCCTTTGGAAGAGCAATATGTGCTTTTAACCACAAAGTCATCTCTCCAGCATGCTTTTAAATAATTCTGTTTATTTGGGAGGGGGCATGCAGGTGCATGGTGCACATGTAGAGCTTCGTTGAGTTGATTCTTTCTTGTACATTTACTTTGGCTCCAGAGATCCAAATTAGGTTTCTATACTTGAGTCACAAGCACTTTTACCTGTTGAGCCATCCTTCTCACCCAAAATTTCTTCAATTTATCTGTACTCTTTTTCTCTCCCAATGTTTATTAAGTTGCCAAGGCATAAATTTCATTAAATTCTTTGGACTATTTAATAAATTGAATTATTTCAGTAATTCTTTTGGCTTAGGATTCCTGTTACAAAAATTACTCTGATATTAAGTGCTTCATGATTAAGAAGGCTCGGGAACCTTTAATGTATACCAGGGTAACAACTAGACAGGAAAACAAAGTACATTAAATACAAAGGAATTATGCAAACATGAACAAGTGGAGTGAGAATAGGGTGTATTTCTCAATGAATTTTTTTTTTTTTTGGTCTTTTCGAGACAGGGTCTCCCTATAGCCCCAGCTGTCCTGGAACTCACTCTGTAGACCAGGCTGGCCTTGAACTCACAAAGATCCGCCTGCTTCTACCTCCCAAGTGCTAAGATTAAAGGCGTGCGCCACCATGCCTGGTGGGAGTTTTTTTTTTTTTAATATATTGTTGCAACACTGATTTTACCAAAAGTGGGTGGGGTGGGACCAAGGGCATCATGATTATAAAAATAATCTTTTAACTAAGTTTTCTAATTATAACTTCCAAAATTACAATCACAAGTTTACATTTCTACTATTTTTTTTGTATTAATAACAGAGATATTAGAATTTCTTATATAAAGGAGTAATTATTTCTCAAAGCATTCTTTTTAAAGAAAAATCATGTGAAAAAAGCCAGGGGGTAATGGAAGACCACAAAGAAACAAGAAGTTTCCAGATAGCTGGGAAGCTACTGAGATGAACTTATCAACAATAATCATAGTATACACAAGACCCATGCAAATACAAACTACACAAAAAAACAGCACAGAAGGGAGAAATGGGTGAGAAGGCCCAGTCTTAGCTGAGGAAATATTAGCAACCAATGACTAGTGGGAGAGAGAGGGTTGATTTTCTTTAAGGAGAGGCTCTAGACAGGGTGACTAGGCTCACACCAAGGGACATTTGGGACAGAAATATGGGTCAATAGGCCTTAACATATGCAACAGAGTACATGAAATCCAGCATTGAGGTAATAAGAGAGGTGCAGATAAGGGAGGGGTTAAATATGATCAAACTATATGGTCTGAAATTTGCAAAAAAAAAAACCAATTTAAACACACACACACACACACACACACACACACACACACACAAATCAGGCATGAAGAGTAAAATACCCTAAGAAAAATAATTATGTGCATGTGTATATGCCTGAGTATGTCTATGTGCACTACATGTGTGGCGATATTCTCAGAGAGCAGAACAGGATGTTGGATCTTCTAGGGCTTAATTATAAGGTAGGTACTGGGAACCAAACTCAGGTCTTCTTCAAGAGCAGCCAGTGCTCTTAACCACTGAACCATCTCTCTAACACCAAAGGCTAATAATTCTACACTTTATAGAACAACACCAAAGGCTAATAATTCTACACCTTATAGAACTTACACTCTAGCAGCAAAGCCAGAATCCAAACCCTAAACTTTTAACAAATACGTTTTTATAAAGGTGGTTCAGGTGATAGAAGGCCTTTTGTTTGTGTGTATGTGTGTGTGTTTATGATATTTATTTTTATGTGTATGAGTGTACTGTCTGCATGTAGGTTGGTGCACCCGTGTCCATGCGATGCCATGGAGGTCAGAAGAGGGCGTCAGATTCCCCTGGAACTGGAGCTAAAGACAGCTCTTAGCTGCCATGTTGGGTGCTGGGAATCAAACCCAGGTCCTTCGCAAGAGCAGTTTGCGCTCTTAACCGCTGATCCATCTCTCCAGCCTCAATATTTTTTTATACAAGATTATATTACAAATCAAATCTAGACCTGTGTCTCCCTCCCCACCTCACCAGAGCTCGTGCATTCTGCTAAACATGTTTTTCATCTTTTTCTCAGTCTCTCTCCAAATTCTCGATGCAGCAGTTGACCGTTTCAAGCAGAATTTCACCATTTAAGTCAGTTCTTTGACACGGTCTTTTCTGTTGTTGTTGCTGTTGTTGTTCTTTTCAATATGCATCACTCCCAAATACTTGGACAAAAGCTCAAGGAGCCCTGCACAAGAAACATTTACAACTAGGTAATTGGTGCTAGCATCCACAGATGAGGGATACCATTCATCGTTTCTTTTTCTGGGATTGTGTTACTTCACTTAACATAATATCTTCTAGTTCCATCCATTTACCTGCAAAATTAATGATGTCATCTTTCTTTACCGCTGCATAGAACTCCATTGTGTACATGTACCACATTTTCTCTATCCACTCATCAGTTGAGGGGCACTTGGGTTGGTTCCAGCTCTTTGCTATTGTGAAGAGAGCTGCAACAAATATGGCTGTGCATGTATCTCTGCGGTAAGATGAGTCTTGTGGGTATATACCCAGGAGTAGTATGACTGGGTCAGGTGGCAAGTTCATTCCAAGTCTTCCAAGGGTTCTCCACACTGCTTTGCATAGTGGCTGCACCAGTTTACATTCCCACCAGCAGTGGATGAGTGTTCCCCTTTCCCCACAACCTCTTCAACACTTGGTATCATTTGTTTTCTTGTTCCTATCCAGTCTTTTTTTCATTTTTTGTTATTAAACTTTTTCCATAAGTCATACATCATTTCTCAATCAAATCTAGAGTCTCTTCCCTTTCCATGCCCCCCACACCACCCAAGTCCCTACACTCTGCCATACATGTCCTGCATCTTTTTCTGAGTCTTTCCAGAGTTTTTTTTTCAGTTCTTTTGTTGCTCTCTCCAACTTGTATTGCTACAGTACATATACATATATAGAAAGAATTTTGTATATACAGACAGACAGACATCACTTATATTGGAGAATTTTTTTTCCTAAAAGATGTCATGTTTTCCTTAAGGAAGTGCTTGAGGTATCCTCCTTGGCAATCCCAAACAACCATCAATCCTGCACTTTTACTCCACATTGGGGTCTTTCTCTCCTATGGTCCCCCAAATGAAGTCCAGTAAGCACATGTCCTGTCTTGATCCCCCTGTACTGGCCTCCGTGATACAGCCCAGGTAGTCCAACAATGGCAATTTATGTTCTGACAAGGCTGAAATCCCCTTAGCTGTTTGGTCCACAAGCTGGGTATCTCTGTACTCCCCATCTGGCATTGAAGGTTTGGAGGATTCTTGGAGAGACATGAGCCTTCAGTCCATATTGGAGGGTTAAAAAGCTGTGTCTCATGTCTTTGAGGTGTTCCAAAAGCAGTGGCAGCCACAGAGTAGATGCACTTGCCAGAAAGAATTGAAGACAGGCCAAACAACAGTACACTCTCCTTTTTCCGTCTTTTTACTAAGATCTCAAGTTTTATGTCTGAAGTAGTTTCTCTGGTCTTACTGGTTATTTATTTCTGGTTGTACTTTCCTTTTGGATGTTTAAGTCTACACAGCCCAGATTAACCAAGGTTTTGTTTTCTCAAGGTCAGTTGAGGATCTGTTCCTCAGGGGTCTCTCAGGGATTTTTGGGGGGTAGGAAGGTGGGAGCACCTTGCTCCTTTCAGCTTTTCATTCACCAGTTCCATCAACTTGAGGACAAAATCAGGTCTTGCTAGACCAGGCTTCCTCTTCTGAAGCATGAGCAGACTTTCCTCTTTGTAGACTGGACACTGGGTGAAGTCCCATTAGTGGCTTTCCAAGATGACCCTGAGCAGGAAGACTGGTGACCAACATTTGCAAGACATTTCAAGAGATGCCCCCATGCATAATCCCCGAAGATGTGGTTGACCTCTGAGGGCAAGAAACAAAGTTATCCCTTAGGTCCCTTGGCCAAATTGGTATGGGCATTAAGTATGGTCATTAAGAACCCAGAAAGGCTAAGTTGCACCAGCCTATTACATTGCACCTATACTAAGATTGTATCCTTTGGAAACAAACTGTATGTTATTTCCAGATCATATTTCTTGATTAGCATCTTACCATTTTAATCCCATATTACTCTAAAAGATGCACACATACCCTCCATCATATACCAAAAATAAATGTTAGGTCTGAAAATAAATGTTAGGTCAGCTCTAGAACCTGTTTAGGGATTCACAATGCAAGAGCACAGTTGTCTTTAGATCATGAGGAATATAACATTAACATTGCTCAGTTTGTCTTACAACTAGGTACTTGGTACTAGCATCCACAGATGAGAGATACCATTCATCTTCTGTTTTTATGGGATTGTGTTACTTCACTTAGCATAAAATCTTCTAGTTCCAGCCATGTACCTGCAAATTTTGTGATGTCATCTTTCTTTACTGCTGCATAGAACTCCATTGTGTAGATGTACCACATTTTCTATATCCACTCATCAGTTGAGGGGCACTTGGCCTAGTTCCAGCTCTTCACTATTGTAAAGAGAGCTGCAATAAACATGGCTGTACCTGTATCTCTAGCTGCAATAAACATGGCTGTACCTGTATCTCTGTGGTAGGAAGAGTCTGCTAGATATATTCCCAGAAGTGGTATGACTGGGTCAGGTGGTAGGCTCATTTTGAGTCTTTTAAGGGTTCTCAATACTGTTTCTATAGTGGATGTACAAGTTTGCATTCCCACCATCAGTGGGTGAGTGTTCCCTTTTCCCCACAACCTCTCCAACACTTGGTATCATTGGTTTTCTTGACCCTATCCAGTCTTATTGGGGAGAGATGATACCTTAAAGTGGTTTTAATCTGCATTTCCTTAATTATTAGTGATGTTGAATACTTTTTAAGATTTTTCTCAGCCTCCTCTAATTCCTCACTTGTGAAGTCTCTAATCAGCTTTTTGTGCCATCTTTTCAGTGATTCATTCGTTTTCTTTCTTCTTTATTTTTTGAGTAGTTTATATATTCTAGAAATCAATGCTTTGTCAGATGTATCTGCAGTGAAAGTTTTCTCCCAGCTGAGCCATATGGAAAACACATGCAGTAAAGCGCAGCACACTGACACATGTTAAAGTGTCCAAAAACAGAGAGAGCTTTATTCCAAAAATGGCCAACTTATGTAGCTAGCATGACTCAACTTCCAGGGCTAAATCCTAAACCTTTGTCACTGCATCCCACCTCATGGGTGTGACCAGGGAGGTCTCATTGGTTTAGAATGCTACCCATCTGTGCTGGACAGGTTTAGTGTCAACTTGACACACCTGGGTCGAGGGAGCCTCAATTGGGGAATTGGCTCCATTGGACTGGCCTGTGGCCACATCTGTGGAGTATTGTCTTGATGGTCGAGCAGTGTGGGAGGGTCCAGCCCACAATGAATAGTGCCACCCTGGGCAGGTTGTGTACTGTATAAGAAGTTGGGCTGGGCATGAGCCAAGAGAGCAAGCCAGTGAACAACATTCCTCCATGGCCTGTGCTTCAGCTCCTGCCTCCAGGTTCCTGCCCTGAGTTCCTGCCTTGGGCTCCCTGAGTGATGAACTGTGACCCAGGAGATGTAAGCTGAATAAACCCTTTCCTCCCCAAGTTGGTGTCAGTCAGAGTGTTTTGTCACAGCAATGGAAGACAAACTAGAACACCATCTTAACTAAATTTTCCCACAATATTGCTGATGACTGTCCTGCTCCTCAGTGTTGAATGTGTTTTGTGTCTTTGTAAAAGTTTCAGGAATCTGACGACTTTCTCTTCTATGAGGCCATGATTAAAAGAATGTATGCCTTCAACAAGCAAGAGAGCAAGTCCCTATCAAGAAAGCATCTGCTGATGCCTTGGTCTTGGAATTCTCATTCTACAGAAATGTGAGCAATGTATGGCTTGTTCAGCCACAAGGGTTATATTGTTTTTATAACTTTGGCATCGTTGAGGGACTCATGACCACAGTTCATGCCATCACAGCTACCCAGAAGACTGTGGATGGTCCCTCTGGCAAACTGTGGTGTGATGGTCATGGGGCTGCCCAGAATATCATCCTAGCATCCACCGGCATTGCCAAGGCTGTGGGCAAGGTCATTCCAGAGCTGAATGGGAAACTGACCAGCATGGCCTTCCATGTTCCTACACCCAACGTATCTGTTGTGGATCTGACCCGTCGCCTGGAGAAAGCTGCTAAATATGATGACATAAAGAACGTGGTTAAGCAGGCATTGGAGGGACCCCTAAAGGGCATCCTGGGCTACTGGGCTACACCAAGGACCAGATCATCTCCTGTGACTTTAACAGTGACATCCACTCTTCTACATTTGATGCTGGGGCTGGCATTGCCCTCAACAACCACTTTGTCAAGCTCATTTCCTGGTATGACAACGAATTTTGCTATAGTAACAGGGTCGTGGACCTCATGGCTTACATAGCTTCCAAGGAGTAAGAAGCCCTGAACCATTCACCCCAGCAAGAGGAAGAGAGAGGCCCTCACCTGAGTGGTCCCTGCACCAACTCAGCCCCCAACACACTGAGTATCTCCCTTCACAGCTTCTATCCTAGACCCCTATAAGGGGAGGGAGTTAGGGAGCCCTACTGTCTTGAATACCATCAATAAATCTCACTGCACCCCCCCAATAAAAGCGTACTGGTTGCATCCAAGATGCAATAAATGAGAAAGTATATGCATTTCAGAGTATTTCAAATAAAATATCAATTCTACTTCCTCTTGATGTTTTGTTTCTTGTGCCTCTTTTATATTTTTTAAGTCTACATAGATGAGAATGCACTACATTTTATGACTGTATTAGTCAGGGTTCCTTAAAGTAACAGAATCTGTATAATGAATAATTAACTTAAAGGATCAAGTCTGAGCAGTCCAACTATGGCTGCACAACACTGGAGAAGATAATAATACTGTAGTCTTCAGTCTACATTCAAATCCAAGAAGTAGGTCACAGCAACAAGAAAAATTCACCAGTGAGAGAGAAGGCAAGTGCCAAAAAAGCCAGAGCAAATATGTGGGCTGCCAACAGAAGGTAACACTCACATTTGGGTGGGTATTCCAACTTCAACTAATCCAATCAGAAGGTTTATCCCTCATTTTAGTTCATCCAAGAACCAGTTAAGTTGAAACCCAGTGTTAGCCAATATAAGTCTACCCTTTCTCAACTTGAGATTCAATAAAATCTCCTTATGTCATGTTCAGTTTTCAAGTGAAAGCAATGACAAGGTTATAATTCCACCTAACATGATATAATCCCTTGCACAATCACAAATGCAGCATACTCTAAATATATAAATATATTATATATATATAATATATATATATAATAGTTGCTAAGGTCTTTGAGGAATACTTAGTCCTTTGGTATCTCATAACTTAAACATGATTACCTTAATTACACAAATATCTGCTTAATATATATGTATATATGCACAAGCATATTCTTAACCAAATAGGACAAAAAATGCCAGTGTTAATTACAATCCACATCTCTGCAACTGGGCATGTGGCCTCAGCTGACATTATATGGATATATAGATATATAGATATATAGATACATAGATATGTAGATATATATAGATATGTAGATATACATAGATATAGATAGATAGATATAGATATAGATATAGATATAGATATAGATATAGATATAGATATAGATATATTAGTTAGTTCCTTGACTAACTATTCTGTATTTCCACAACCCTGTGTAAGCACCTTTGCAGGTCTTGGCTCTTTCCCTGGAGGAGTGACCCATACCTTTATCCCTGAAGTGCCTGGGTCAGTCATATTTTCCCTATCTGGATTCTGTTGTTGCCGATTCCCATTGAACTTCATCACAAGTCATGGTAGCACCAAAAGATGCCCCAAGGAATCTCCTGCCTTCCAGAAATAATCTTTCTTAACTGCATTGTGGAGAAGCAGTACAATTTCCTCCTGGTAATCTGAATCAATCATACTATTATTGCTTTCTTAGATTGTTGACCTAAGGGTGTCAGAAGCCCAAAGTGGCCAGGGAGAAGTCTTGGCTTCCAGATCAATGGAATGTCAGTACACCATTTTTTGTTAAATATCTCAGGCAACAAATCAAATAAACATTTAACACCTATTTTAACTTGTCATGCTTTCATTTTAAGCATAGAATCTACACTCATGTGCCCCAAATCCATAAAATCAGCATGATCCAATTTTATGTTCCTTCCACCTCTATCACATACTCTTAGAATCCATCCCCAACATATATTCCTTATATTTCTGCTTGAATGAATTAGCAAAATCACTAAGTTCTTTTTTAATCCAATTTTTATTGAAGCTTTGTGCATTTCATGCAAAATTTCCAATCAAGTCTAGACCCATTCCCTGTTCCTTGACCCCCAACCCACCAGAGCTCATGCATTCTGCCAAACATGTTTTTCATCTTTTTCTCAGTTTCTTTTAAAATTTTCAATGCAGAAGTTTACTGTTTTGAGCAGAACGTCACCATTTCAGTCAGTTCTTTGACCCAGTCTTTTGTTGTTGTTGTTGTTGTTGTTGCTCCTTCCAATCTGCATCACTTCAAAATATGCATATATGCATGCTACATATATATTTTACTGTTTTCAGCTTATGATTTTTTAATTAGGCTGAAAGATGACATGTTTGAAGACTCCTCCTTGGCAAGCCCAAACAACCTTGAGCTCCACACTGGGGATTTCCCTTCCCATAGTCACCAAATGAGGTTCAGTAAGCACCACATCCTGTCTTGATCTTTCTGTACTGGTCTCCATGATACAGTCTGGGTAGTCCAACAATGGCAATCAATACTCTGAAGAGGCTGAAATCTCTTCAGAGCCTCTTCAGTAGTAGCTCAGTCCACAAGCTGGATGTCTCAGCAGTATCCATCTGGCACTGAAGGTTTGGAGGATTCTTGGAGAGAACATGAGTCTTCAGTCTATATTGGAAGGTTGAAAAGCTGTGTCTCATGTCTTTGAAGGATGGTAAAAGCAGTGGCAGCTGCACTCACCAGTAAGTCAGGCAAAACAACTAAGATCTCAAGTTTTATACCTGAAGTACAATTTCTCAGACCTTACTAATTATTTATTTCTGGTCATACTTTCCTTTTGGATGCTTAAGACCACTAAGTTCTTTAGTAGTGTAGCTCACTTCATCATGAACATCACTTTCTTTTTTTTTTTTTTTTTTTTGGACCTTATTTTCTATCTCCCCTCCAGGGGCCTGCTTAGCCTCAACTCTGTTTATAGTTCAAGAGGGAACAATTGATGGGCACTGAGGGACAACAGCTTTGTTGCCTCCTGGGAATATTTTTCTCAGGCAAGGGTGGGGAAGCTGGGTCTGCAGGGCTGCAGGGCATGGAGATGCATTTGCTCCTGATGTTGGGGAGAGGGATAAACCCATTCAGGCAAAGTAAATCCTCTGTGTCTGAGGGTTGAAAATCCTTAGTCTCACCAGAATTCTCCCACATATCTCCATTCCAAGTTTCAGGATTCCACTCTTTCCCGACCAGTACCCTCAATTGCTGCTGATGCTCTTTAAGGCTGGGAATTAAATTTGTGTTTTAAGTCAGCCAAATGTATCATAAGTGCTTCAGGTTGATTTTTGCAACTTTATTTTTTTATTTTATTTATTTCTGTACGTGTATGAATGTACTGTCTGCATGCAAGTTTGTGCACCTGTGTCGTGCAATGCCACGGAGGTCAGAAGAGGGTGTTGGATTCCCCTGGAACTGAAGTTCTCCTGGAATTGGAGTTTCAGACGGTTCTCAGCCGCCATGTGGGTGCTGGGGATCGAACCTGGGTCCTCTGTAAGAGTGGTCGGTGCTCTTAACCGTTAGGCCATCTCTCCAGCCCTGATTTTTGCAATGTTGGTTCTATGGCTGCTGGAGAAAAGATTATCTTCCAGGGTAAACAAAGAAACTTAAACTGTTGATCCAAATATGGAGCTGGTTAATTTTACCATTGAGCTCATTGTTTTCCTCCATTACTTTACCCAGAGATGTTAGAAACAAGCATCCAACATCATTATTTCCCTAATTTTTCCATAAATTGTCAAATGTTTTATGTAAAGAGTTGCTAAATTCCTTGTGACTCACAAGAGGTATGTGAGAGTCCTCAAATGCATTTATCTTTTAAAATTATGCATGAGAAGACAGTGTTGATCATTCAGCAGTTCATTATTTCTGAAACACCAAAAACAAGAACCTAAAGAATTTTTTCTGTTTGGGTCCAGGCACAGTGACCAGTGACCATCCCTATAGTCCCAGCTTCTAGGAAGGCTATCTAGGAGGATTTTTTTTGTCTTTTCTGTCGGTTGTTTCTATCATCTGTTGGTCCTTTATTCACTTGTGGCCCCAATCCACATGATATTCTTCCCTCCTAGAACCAAGATGGAAGTTCTACAAGACTGCAGGCTTTGGAGCTGTTTCCTGCCAGCAAGCTAACAGTTCCTAAACTGAGCTTCTGGCAAGGAGAGGGGATGGGACTGCGGGAAGTTAACCAAGAAATGAAAATAAAAGAAAGAGACGGACTCATAGAGAAAGTCCGGGAGAAAGACTCAAGTTTAATGTTGGAACTCAAGGCTTTTATACCAACCCATGCATGGACTGGAACACATATACACAATTGGGAGCTGGGGCAGGCAATTGGGACAGGGGAACCTCAGGCTATAATCCAGATCAAAGTTCTTTCCTGAGAGATCAAAGACAGCTCAGTCTTCACAGGTCTGTGAGAATAACAGCAGGGGTCAAGGCTTTGGCTGTTAGCTAACTGCTTTTTCTTCTTTTTTTTTATTATTTATTTTTGTATGTGTATGAATGTATTGTCTGCATGCAGGTCTGTGCACCCGTGTCGTGCAATGCCGCGGAGGTCAGAAGAGGGTCTCGGATTCCCCTGGAACTGGAGTTCTCCTGGAATTGGAGTTACAGACGGTTCTTAGCCACCATGTGGGTGCTGGGGATCGAACCCGGGTCCTCTGCAAGAGCGTCGGTGCTCTTAACCGCTAGGCTATCTCTCCAGCCCCTAGCTAACTGCTTTTAAGTGCTTCTGCCAAAAGAATGCCTACATCTCCCCATTTTTACTTATTAAAAAAAGTTCAGTTGTCACAAACTGTTAATATTTTATCTATTGTGGATACTCCAAAATAGTGCAGCCCAATGAGGCTCCCACTGGGGACAACAGAACCTGAGTGTGTGTATAGTAGGCATCTCTGCTTTTACTGGGGGCAGCAGACCTGCCATTTGTGTTTACAACAAACTAGAAGTGTGGCATTTTGCTCAATATATCAAAGGAAGAGCTGTTAGGGTCTGGAACTTTGCAGAGATAGGCAAAGCAGGAAATACTGCCTACCCCGACCTCATGGAGAAGCCCCGGGGAAGATTCTGCAGTTCCTTACCTTGAGCCAGGCAAAGTCCCATTTCCACAGCTAGTTCCCATTATTATTGATTAAAATGAAGCAAAGTTGTCACTGTGTACCAGAGGATCCTTAGGGATGGCTTGATATTAGACTAAAGGCATTTGAGCTGTAACCCGAAACTGGCTTTTGACAAAAAAGGAAGCTGACCTCCTGAGGTGGGAATTGGTTTTAACAAAAACGATTATCCTGGTGGCCTAAGGAAACAGGTTGCAGGTAACAGGGCTTTTGTTGAAAAGACAACATTTTTCTCTTGAACATAAACGTGTGTAGGCATCCTTTGATCTTCCTCTGAACACAGAGGTAGCAAAAGGCCATAGGCCAGTTGCTACAACTCTCAAGTGCATTCACACCTATTATTTAAACACAGAAATTGATGCCAGTGCATTGCAAACCAACCATAAAGGATGCAAAGAGACCCATTGAACATGAAACTTTGCCCTTAAGTGGTGGAACTCTAAAAAAATGACAAAGCAAAAGTAATACCTTTTCTCACATTAAAACATACAGGTATGTGAGTGAGAGAGTCCCTAAAATAACATTGCTTGTCCTACACATAAAGACATACAAAGACATACATGTGAATAACATTGTCTCTAAAATTACAATGCTTGTCCTACACAAAAAATGCATACAAAGACATACAGGTATGCAAATGACATCACTTCTAAGAGTAACATTCCTTATCTTATACATGAAAATATACAGATATCACTTGATATCCCTTTTAACATAAATGATGTTTTTTTACTTGCACCCTCAAAGTCCCAAGCCTGGCTGGAGAGATCGGTACATGCAGCTACACTGATGAAACAAAGTTCAGTCACAATTGTCTCCTGTAGGTTTTCTTTAGCCAGAAGTGTCCAGGCTTTCTGGGGAGGGCAGGTGAGACAAAGGAGCAAACCAATTTTGTTGTCGAAGATAGCACCCAGGTTGTCTCAGCCTTTTCCCAGCAGGAGGCTGGTGACTCAGCTCTGGCTCCAGTCTCTTTGGAGGCATGGATTGTGAGGCTGCAGATGGCCTCCTGCTTAGCTGGAGCCTTGACTCTCAGGGACACCCTTTTGTAGTTTACTGATGAAATATGAATGGGAATAGCATAAGCAGTCAAGTAAACATTATTTACTATACTAGGTTGTGCTGCTTGCATAGCACAGATGGTTACAGATACCATTTTTTTAAATTTTACTATAGGTAGGAAATCATTCCAGTAGATAAATGGATGAAGGCTTGTTAAAAATTTTTTTAAGAATAACATGGATTTGCCCTTTAATTTTAAGTTTGAAAAGCAAAATAATATATTACATTAGTACTTGAAATTATCCATGGCCAGTTTAAATCCCAGTAGATTTATTGGGCCTGATTTTTAGCTTGATAAAAGACAGCTGTAACATTTTTTACTGATGTAATTGGCTGTTGGGAGAAATCCCAGCCAGTATATATAGTACCTGGCCTTGATACATAATTAATAGATGTTTTTGAGAATAGAATATCCTTCTGTGCTGGATAGCTTTAGTGTCAACTTGACACACCTGGGTTGAGGAATCCTCAATTGGGAAATTGATTCCATTGGATTGGATTGTGGCCACATCTGTGAAATATTGTCTTGATTGCTGAGCAATGTTGGAGGGCACAGCCCACTATGGGTGGTGCCACCCTGGGCAGATTGTTGTGTATGGTATAAAAAAGCAGGCTGGGCATCGGCCAGGGGAGCAAGCCAGTAAACAGCATTCCTCCATGGCCTGTGCCTCAGCTCCTGCCTCCATGTTCCTGCCCTGAATTCCTACCTTGGGCTCTTTAAGTGATAATGTAAGCTGAATAAACTCTTTCCTCCCCAAGTTGGTGTCAGTAAGAGTGTTTTGTCACATCAATGGAAGAGAAACTAGAACAGAAATTGGTACCAGAGAGTGGGATATTGCTGTGAGACCTGACCTTGGTGTTTTGGGGGAAGGATTGCGGAAGAATTTGGAACTTTGGGCTAGAAAAATCATTGAATGCCTAAAGATCGTTGCTGTGGAAATTGGAACAGTTTTGCTGAGACAGCTGTAGATGATGGAGGCCTGGCATGTGAAGTTTCTAGTTTCAAAGGGAAGCAGAGATCATCAGGACTGTTTAATCTGTGGGTTCTGGTCAGCTGGTGCTGAAAAATCAGCTGTAAGTAACAAGAGACCAGAACCTGAAGTGAAATCTTTGCTTTACTGGGACAACTGATGCTGGTTAGCTAGGGCTGAAAAATCAGCTGTAGCTGTCTACAAGAAACACATCTTACCCTCAAGGACAGGCACCACCTTAAAGTGAAGGGATGGAAAAAAATATTCCAAGCAAATGGTACCAAAAAGAAAGCAGGTATTGCTATTTTAATATTGGACAAAATAGGGCTGGAGAGATGGCCTAGTGGTTAAGAGTGCCGACCACTCCTACAGAGGACCCGGTTCGATCCCCAGCACCCACATGGCGGCAGAGAACGTGTCTGAAACTCAATTCCAGGAGAACCTCCAGTTCCAGGGGAATCCGACACCCTCTTCTGACCTCCGCGGCATTGCAGACACGGGTGCACAAACCGGCAGCAGACAGTACATTGCATACCACATACAGAAATAAATAAAAAAATTTTTTTAAAAGTGTCTAAAACCTGTGTTAAAAAAATATTGGACAAAATACACTTCAAAGTAAAAGAAATCAGAAGAGACAAAGAAAGCCGTTACATTTTCATCAAAGGAACAATTCACCAAGAAGATTTCACAATTATGAATATATGCCCCAAATACTGGTGCACCAAGCTTTATAAAGACAATTCTCCAGGACCACAAGTCACAGGCTAACCCCAGTACACTCATAGTGGGAGATTATTTCAATACCCACTGAGTCCTTTGGATAGGTCAACAGGACAAAGAATAAACAGAGAGACATCTGAACTGAACGTTATGATACACCAAAGGACCTCAAAGCCTCTACCGAACATCCATCCTAATACCAGAGAATACACTATCTACTCAGCACCCCACGAACATCTCCAAATCGACCACATACGGGGACACAGAAGAAACCTCTACAAATACAAAAGATTGAAATAATTTCATGCATTCTGTCAGACCAAGTGCAATAAAGCTCAACATCAACAACAGGAAAAGCCCCCCTGCCTACAAGAAACACATGGAGCTAAACAACACACTCTTGAATAATGAATGGGTCAAGGAAGTGATAAAAGAAAAAAATTAAAAACATTCTGGAACCTGAATGACAATGAAATACAACACAACAAAACCTATGGGATACCTTAAAAGCAGTCCTAGAGGGAACTTTATAGCCCTGGTGCCTACATTAGAAAAACAGAAAGAGCACAAGTGAATGATCTAACACTAGCAGCTAAAAGCACTTGACAGGCAACACAGATGAACCTTAAACACAACAGACAGGAAGAAATACAAAAAATCAGAGCAGAAATCAATGAAATAAAAACAAAAAAAACAATACAAAAAATCAATAAGACCAAAAGTTGGGTCTTGAAGAATAAACAAGATAGAGAGACCTCCAGCCCAGTAACAAAAAGAAAGAAGGAACAACTCCAAAACAATACAATCCGTGATGAAAAGGGAAATATCACAACAGACAAGGAAAAGATCAAAAATTATGATGGGAATATTACAAGAACCAATATTTCTACTAAGTTTGAAAACTAGAAGAAATGGATGAATAGCGGAAATCCTGGG
>VZQC01004467.1:0-82090 GCA_009823505.1 Rhizomys pruinosus
TTTTTAATTAAGAGAAAAAAAATAAAAGAAGTTTCGTACATTCATGTCAGATTCATTAAGAGAATGCAAATCAAACCACCTTAAATACTCTTACTCTAAGAACTGGCTAGGATCAAGAAAACAAATTGACACCAAGCGCTGAAGAGTTGTGGGAAAAGGAACACTCCATCCACTGCTGGTGGAATGTAAACTCTACAACCACTGTGGAAAGCAATGTGGAGAACCCATTGGAAGGACTTGGAAATGAATTGCCACCTGACCAGCCCATACGTCCCTGGCATGTACCCACAAGGACTTATCTGCTGGCATGCAGAGTATACATGCACAGCCATGTTTATCTGCAGTCTCTTCACAATTAGCAAGAGCTGGAACCAACACCAATAGCACCTAACTGATGAGTGGATATAGAGAAAATGTGGAACACTAACACAATGGAGTCTCTATCAGAAGGAAAGAATTAGATGACATCAGTGGAATTTTGCCAGTTAAAGATGGAATGGTAGAAGATACTATGTTAAGTTAAGTAACACAGTCCAGAAAAACAAATGACAATGGTATCCTATCATCTGTGGATATAGTGCCAATTACCTAGTTGTAATGATTTCTTGTTGCAATGGCCCTTGAGTTTTTTCCAAACACTCGGGAGTGATGCATATTTGGAACAACAACAAAACAAACAAGCAACAGAAAGGACTGCATCAAAAAGAACTGACTGAAATGGTGAACTCTGCGTCAGAAACAGTCAACTTTCCACATGGAGAATATTTAGAGAAAGACTTAGAGAAGAGATGAAAAGCAAGTTGGCAGAATGCATTGAGCTCTGGTGGGGTGGGTGAGGGTAGGGTGGGGAACACAGGTATAGACCTTATTAGTAACATAATCTTTTATTAAAAAATATAATTAAAAACAAACAAACAAAAAATAAATAAATATGAAGTTGTGAAGTATATAGGGTTATATGAAAAAAGGATATTACATACTATTTTATTTCCCATTACTAGGGGGCAATACCAAGGGTTCATACATGCTAGGCAAGCATCTACATCCCAGTACTTAAAGATATACCTTTATTATTTTTAAATTGTTATTTATTTTTATTTTATGTGTATGAGTTTATTGCCTCATGTATGTATACTGACTCAACATGTTCATGCACATGCCTGTGGACGGTTAGAAGAAGAGCATTGGATCCCCTGGAGTTACTGACAGTTGTTAACTGCCATGTGGGTGTTGGAATTGAACACTGGTCCTCTGAAAGAGCATTCAGTTCTCTTAACTGCTGAGCCATCTCTCCAGCCCTTGAGTACCCTTTAAATGACAACCAAGGACAATAGCATGGAGGCACAGATGAGAGCTCCCTGGTGTGCTGGCACATATCAGCAATCCCAGCACTTAGAAGGCTAAAGCAAAAGGATTGTCCCAAGTTCCAGGCCACCTGGGAAACTGTGTGAATTCAAGTCCAGCTACTGCCATAGCAGATCTGTCTCAAGATTAAAATAAGAAAAAGGAAAAAAAAAAAAAAAAAAGAAAAGAAAATAAAGGGACTGGAGTGGTGGCGGCATGCCTTTAGTTCCCAGCACATCAGTAGGCAGAGGCAGGAGTGATTCTGTGAGTTCAAGGCCAACCTGATCAGGTATTGACTAGATAAGAAGAACTGTCTCAAAAAAAAAAAATAAAAAAAAAAAAAGGAAAGGAAAAGAGAAAAACAGAAAACAAGGAAGAAATAGAAAAAAGAAAAGTTCTATACCCCTATTTCTCTTGCTGGATCTGAAACTGCTTGGATTATAATTTGGTAAAGTACAAACATCTGCCAAAAGGATGTCTGTCTGTACCATTCTCACAGAAAAAAAAAAAAAAGAGTATTCTCAGAGCTGCAGACACACAAAAGAAAAAGAAGAAAGGAGGTGAGAGTTGAGAGGAACATTGCCACACTGTGGCTGTTCCTCCTGAATGTCACCTGGAGCTCCTTCTCCATCTCGGGCTCCTGGAGGTGTTTGTGGATAAACACAGCACCATCCAGGGTCATCTGTCTTCTCACACTGATTGCTTTGTGCATGGATCACTGCCTGCCCTCATTGAAGTAGTACAGAAACCTCAACAGGCTTTAAAGAAATAAATCAAATGCTGATTTAATTGCTGTACAATGAAGGATAGTATCTTTGTACGGTGCCTGTTGGAACTTAGATGAATTGACTAGGTCACATTGTTGAACAGAAAGACCTGGCTTCTCATCTTTTGTTTTCTGTGTGTACATTGGTTTTTGTTTTTGTTTTTTTGAGACAGGATCTCACTATATAGATTCGACTGGCTTGGAACCTTCTATGTAGACCAGACTAGCAGGGAACTCACAGAAATCCACCTGCTAAAGATCCCCCTGCCTCTGCCTCTTAAGTGTTGGGATGAAAGTCATGTGAGACCATGCCAGGCAGACCAGAGATTCTTAACAACTTGTAAAGCTTCCTGACTTCTCCAGTTTCTAGAAAATCTGCTATTTCTATCTATCCCCACCAAAATTTCTCACCCCTTACTGACTGTCATCTTTTTGTACCTGTGTCCTCTCCATTTCATCTGAATGAATCTGTCTTTCTTTATTAGCCACCAGTTAAAATGCCACCTTTCCTCCTGATTCCCCCCTGGATTTTCACTGATATATTCTGAGAATAAATTAGAACCTCCTTGGTATGGGAGATACCAAATAATTTCTTGCTGTTAGAATGCTGAGTAAAGCTTATCAAGTTATTTACATATGTATTTAATAGCACTAGAGGTCTTTCTGTTTTTTGGTTTTTGTTTTTGTTTTGTTTTGTTTTGTTTTTGTCTTTTTGAGACAGGGTCTCCCTGTAGCCCCAGCTGGCCTTGAACTCACGATATAGACCAGGCTGGCCTTGAACTCACAGAGATCCGCTTGCCTCTGCCTCCCAAGTGCTGGAATTACAGGTGCGTGCCACCTCACCTGGCTGTCTTTCTTTTTTTAATCGAACCCAGGGTCTCACCCATGGTGGGCACATGCTCTACCACTGAGCTACACCCTAAACCCAACCTTTTCTGAATCCTCAGTACTTCTGCATTTAGTGTGCCCTTTTCTAATACCAGTGGCTCCTTCCTCCTGCCAACTTTGGCAAGCAGGATTTCCCATTTGTTCCAGTATCCAGGAAACCAGTATTTAAAAATAGTATTCCCCTGTATGGGCCCAGAATATAGTTTCTCCTCCTCAGTTGATTTCTGGCTTACAAGACTGGTCTGCTGAGAAAGTGAGGTGAGAAAGATGGCGAGTGGGGCTGAACATCACTCAGCAACAGGTTGGCTGATTTGACCCAGCCCCAGCCCCAGCTCTGCTGTACGTATGGAGGCTTGACTTATAGAAGAGTGGACGCTCAGGTTGATTATCCAGGAATTGCTTCAAGGAAGGGCAGAAAAGACATTCTAAGAGATCCAACCAACTTGAGCAAAAAGGGAGAAACAATCCTTTTGCATGCAATTTCCAACTCTTCCTCCTTCCCCAAAGAGAAAAAGAAAAACAATGTCTTTTAGTTAGGTTTAATTGGCAACTTGACACAACCAAGAGTTATCTGAGAAGCATAGATTGAGGTACTAACTAAATTCAGATTGGTCTGTGGGGGTCTATCTGGATTGTTCTCTGATGTAGGAGGGCCTAGTCCATATTAGGTAGAAGCATCCCAAGCATGTCTTCCTAGAAGCCCTTATGCCTACCAGCAAGTTCTGCTCTGACTTCCCTAAATGACAGACAGTGACCTGGCAGTATAAGCTGAAATAAACCCTTTCCTCCACTAATTTACTTTTGGTCCTGAGTGCTTTATCATAGCAACAGAAAAGACTAGAACACCCAGTTTCAAACAGATGCTCGGCGAACAGAACACCTTCCCACATGTGCTTTTATATCCTTTTCTCACTGCAGTTGCATTAAATGTTCAAAACTTTTGTCTTTGTGTGATTCCGATGTTGTTTCAGTAAGCATTAGAAATAAAATCTGATGGTTTGTTTTCAAATCCTTTTTAAAGTCTAGCTATCTTCCCAAATTCTGCTACGCTACCTCTCACCCACCCCAACTAGAAGTTGACAGTAGAAAATTACTAACAGCCAATGACTCTAAATTGGATTGAGAAATGATGATGTATGAAAAAGTTTAATAACAATAAAAATATATTAAAGAAGAAAAAGAAAATTACTAACAGCCAAGCTTGCCTGCAAGGTCACACATCTGATAAGGTTTAAAATAAACAGGATGTGCTGGGCATGGTTGCACATGCCTTTAACCTCAGTACTTGGGAGGCTGAGGCAGGCAGATCTCCAAGTTCAAGGCCAGCCTGGTCTACATAATAAGTTCCAGGACAGCTGGGACTACAAGAAGACCCTGTCTCAAAAAAATTTTTTAATAAATAAATAAATTAATTAATTAAATAAAGAAGATGCAAAAATGTAGAGATGAATCCAAGCTCTGTTTTTTGCCAAGAAAAAAGACAAATGTAAGCAACAGGCAAAGAGAAGGTGTACCCTCTCCACTACTCCATAATAAAGGAAGGGAGGGTCATGTGTTCAGGGTTTATAAACTGTTCTGCACTTAATCAATGTACCTGCCATTCTAGGCTGATATTGGACTTAGCAGGGTGGTAACTGCTTTACATTTGCTACTCTGAATTGTCAGTTCTCTTATTATGAAATCGAGGATAACTGTTCACAGTGACTGTTCCATTTCTTGGTAATGCAGATTCTATTAAAGCAGAACGATCTAGGTCTGAATAATAATTTTCCTCCTTAAAGAGTCTCATTTTGGGGCTGGAGAGATGGCCTAGTGGTTAAGAGCACCGACTGCTCTTGCAGAGGACCCGGGTTCGATCCCCAGCACCCACATGGGAGCTGAGAACCATCTGTAACTCCAATTCCAAGAGAACTCCAGTTCCAAGGGAATCCGACACCCTCTTCTGCCCTCCGCAGCATTGTACGACACGGGAGCACAAACCTACATGCAGACAGTACATTCATATAAATAAATAAATAAATAAATAAATAAATAAATATTTTTTTAAAAAGAGTCTCATTTGTGCCAATGGATGCTGGCTCCAATTTGAAGGAAACAGGTTCACGTGTCATACAGTTGAGAGTACAACCTCGGACCCTGATATAGTAGCACAATGCCTCTTCTTTCTCCTTTCTCTCTCTCTTTTCCTTCCTTCCTTCCTTCCTTCCTTCCTTCCTTCCTTCCTTCCTTTCTTTCTTTCTTTCTTTCTTTCTTTCTTTCTTTCTTTCTTTCTTTCCTTATTTAGCCCAAGCTGGCCTTGAACTTTCTATGTAGCAGAGGAGACATTTCCACTGCTGGGATTACCTGCATGTACTACCATGCCTGGCTTCAATGTTTGGGGGTAACCTATAAAAGGAAGATGATGGTGGTACGTCAGTTATACCTGCATCAAGACTTCCTCCATCTGCACTCATGGCCTGTGGCCATGAGGGAAGTACCGGACTCCAAGAGGTAGCCCCAGGAACCAAAATCTAAAACCTGGCAGGAGTTTAGATTTTTTTTGACAGGATTTCCTTGTAGCCTGGCCTGGAACTTAACATATAGATCAGACTGGCCCGGATCTCACAGAGATTCACAAACCTCTGCATCTCGAGTGCTAGGATTAAAGGGTATATACGTATATACCGCTGGGTGTGATGGCACACGCCTTTAATCCCAGCAGTCAGGAGCCAGAGGCAGGTAGATCTCTGTGAGCTCAAGGCCAGCCTGATCTACAGAGCGAGCTCCAGGCCAACTGGGACTAAAGGGAGAGCCTGTCTCAAAAATACTAAAAAAAAAAAAAGCAGTATACATACCACCAAACCAGGCTCAATTTAAATTCAAAAGCAAATGTAGATAAATAAATATACCAATAAAGAGTAAACACAGCATTTGAAAATATTTTGTAATGTCAACATCAGTCTTTCTACTCAATATGTCTATCTTGATATTCCTTTTATCAAGCAAAAGAGGATTTTACATGTGCATGCAAGATAAACATCTAAATACTACAGTTAAAAGTCAAGGATAGAGGCTGGAGAGATGGCTCAGCAGTTAAGAGCACTGGCTGTTCTTAAAGAAGACGTGGGTTACATGGCAGCTGAGAACCATCTGTAACTCCAATTCCAGGAGAACTCCAGTTCCAGGGGAATCCGACACCCTCTTCTGAACTCCGAGGCATTGTACTACACGGGTGCACAGACCTGCATGCAGACAGTGCATTCATACACATGAAAAATTAAAAAAATTAAAAAAAAAGAAGTGGGTTCAAATGCCCAGCATTCTGAGTCCTGTGTTGTACTCCCGACCCTCCATGAACTGGTCCTAGTGGCACAAGCCTATCCTATCACCTGAGAACTCAGGGGATAAAGGCAGGATGATCGTGAGATCAAGGTCATCCTCTGCTCTGAAACAAGTCTGAGGCTCGGGTGCTGAGATTACAGGTGCTGCGCCACTACACCCAGCAATTACTTGTCAATTCTTTATCTAGTTGTTATTCAGTGGATAACAACCATCCTTAACTCCAGTTCTGGAGAATCTGAAGTCCTTTTCTGGCTTCTGCAGGCACTGCATGACTGTTCTTGCAGAGAACCTGAGTTCCATTCCCAGCACCCACATCAGAAAGCTCGCAATGGTCTATAATTCCAGCTCCAGGGGAATCCAATGACTCTGGCCTCTGAAGGCTCCTACATTCATGAACACATATTGTGCTGGATAGCTTTAATGTCAACTTGACACACCTGGGTTGAGGGAGCCTCACTTGGGGAATTTCCTTCATTGGACTGGCCCTGTGGCTATGTCTGTAGGGCATTTTCTTGGTTGTTGAGTAATGTGTGAGGGTCCAGCCCACTGTGGGTGGTGCCACCCCTAGACAGGTAGTCCTGTATTGTATAAGAAAGCAGGCTGAGCATGGGCCAGAGGAGCGAGCCCATAAGCAGCATTCCTCCTTGGCCTGTGCTTTATTTTAGCTCCTGCTTCCAATTCCTGCTCTGACTCCCTAAGCCATGAACTGTGACCTAGGATATGTAAAACAAACCCTTTCCTCCCCAAGTTGTTATTGGTCACAGAGTGTTTTGTCAGAGTGTTTTGTCACAGCAGTTGAAGGCAAACTACAACACATATCCATACACAGATACACACATACACACACTCAATTAAAAATAATAAATCTTTAAAAAATATATTACAAGCCAGATATGGTGGCTCACAAATTTGAGCACTCAAGAGCCAGAGGCAGGTGGATGTCTGTGAGATAAGGGCAAGCCTGATTTATATAGTGATTTCCAGGCCAGCTGTTGTAGAGTGCTTGTCAGGGTACCTTTAAACAGACAGAGTAAGCAAGTTACAGAAGCCAAAAAACCAGCAGTCTGTGTTTCAAGTCTGTGCAGCTGGTCAGGAAGTGGGGAGGGGTCTGGTATCCACTAGAATCCTAGTATCCACTGTGCAGCCTTGAGCTGACTGAAGGTTTCTACATTTCCAACTTATTCTGATAGCAAAACAGATAAAGAATTGGCAATTTCTGGGTGTAGTGGCACAGCACCTGTAATCTCAGCACCCGAGCCTCAGACTTGTTTCAGAGCAGAGGATGACCTTAATCTCACGATCATCCTGCCTTTATCCCCTGAGTTCTCAGGTGATAGGATAGGCTTGTGCCACTAGGACCAGTTCATGGAGGGTTGGGAGTAGAACACAGGACTCAGAATGCTGGGCAAGCACTCTACCTGAGGAGCTATGTCCACAGCCCTAGCCATGAATATTGTAATAAAAAAAACTTAATTAAAAAAAGTAACAAAAGACTAGATATATATTTGATCTGGGAATGTGAAAAAATTGCAAATCAGTTATTGTACTTCACCATAGCAATAAGCTAAAGAAGAAATCATATGATCATTTCAGTAGATGCAGAAAAAGTTGACATAAATATGTATTTATGATTTTTATTTTAAGCTGTTGATAAAGACTGAAGTAATGTTTTGGCAGTTAAGAACTTGGTGTTCTTGAGCCAGGTGTGGTGGTGCATGCCTTTAATCCCAAGACTCATGGGGGTGGGGCGGAAAAAAAATAAGAACTTGGTATTCTTGCAGAGGACCCAGGTTCAATTCCCAGTACCTACATGGTGGTTAACAACCATCCAAAAGAAAAAACTACAACAACAACAAAAAAGCCAACCATCTAGTAACTCCGGTTTCAGGGGACTCAGTGCTTCTCTGGGCTCCACCTGCATTGCACACAGGCTGTGCACTTACATACATGAAGCCAAAACACTCGTTAAGATAAAATACAGGGCTGGAGAGATAGCCTAGCAGTTAAGAGTGCTGACTGCTCTTGCAGAGGACCTGGATTCGATCCCCAGCACCCACATGGTGGCTGAGAACTGTCTGTAACTCCAATTCCAGGAGAACTCCAGTTCCAGGGGAATCCAACACCCTCTTCTGCCCTCCGTGGCATTGCACGACACGGGTGCACAAACCTACATGCAGACTACATTCATACACATAGAAAATAAATTAATTAATTAAAAAAAGATAAAATACAAATATACAAACTTTTTTTTTAAAGCTGTCAATATCCATATATTGTCATAGCATATGCCTTTAATCCAAGCACTTAAGAGGCAGAGGCAGACAGTGAGTTCTGTGAGTTCAAGGCCAAGTTGATCTACACAGTGAGTTCCAGGCCAGCCAGGGCTGCAAAGTGAGACCCTGTTGGAACAAAAGAAGAAGCTGTCAAAAACTAGACACATATAAACATTTTCTTTTTTAATAATGCTTTTATTGATGTTTTGTGTATTTCAGACATTTTTCAGTTCAATTTATGCATATTCCCCTTTCCCTTCCCCCTACCCCCATATAAACATTTTCAACTTGTGCAGGAATCTCTAAGAAAAAAAAATTTTTTTTGAGATAGTGTATCAGGTAGCTCAGGCTGGACTCAAACTTCTTTATGTGTGTGAAAGTTGGATTTAATTTCATGTAATTTGAAAAGACTAGGATATACCCATAAGTCACTATTCATGTTTGTATTTATGTATACAGAGCAGATGTCAGATTATAGAATATAGCTTGATCACATTACAAACATACCAATAAGCAACATTAATTATATGGTCAGTAAAACGGTAATTTATGACATTTCTCCAAAAACTAACATAGATCTAAGTTCAACAGTAAGGGGGTGGGAGAGAAATCACAAGCAGTTCCTACTTTAGAACTTAAACTGTTTTAAACAGAATTTCGCGTCATAATTTGGTCCTCGACATCAGATTATAAATTGCTTTTCAGAGGAAAAGCCTGGCTGGCAGAGGTGTGTTTCTTTCTACCAGGGAGAACCAGACCAGAGAACTACTGAGGAGTAAAAACAGCTGCATTTCTCTGGTCAGACAACCACACGAGGAGTTAGTTACTCAGAGTAGAGACTATTGTGCTGGTCTGCTGGGAGATGGGGAAGTAGCTGGAGCCTCTGAGATGAGAAGTAGCAGAGATTCTTCTCCAGGGAAGCAGGACCAAGCTCTTGGTATAGCATCAGAGTGGCTCATTCCATGGCCACGCAGCCCCACACAACGCTGGGATCAGCTTTTCCATTGCATCCTGGCTTGTCTCCCCGATTAGTGTAGAAGACGCATCTCCACACCCTGCCTGGTCTTGCTGAGGTCTTAGCGAATGGAATCCCGTAACTTCTGTTCAGTCCATGGCTTTGATGTTGGCAAATATCCCTTGTTTTTGACCAGCACCTTAGTTAGGTACATCTTCACAGTCTTTCATTCCCCTAATCTGCAAATGTCTTGCTATTATTGATGACATATATACAAAAGAAGGCCTCACCTGTCTTAATCTGTCAGTCTCTAATGACACTGTATTCCTCTTGTCAGCTGTCTCCAGTATGTCCAACAGACAGATCTTGATAGCAGGTGCCACAGTTTTTGATAAGAATCCTCAATGATGTGTTCACATTCACCCACAAAGTGTTTCTGAATTAGCTGGATTGTCAATGAACTTTTCCCAGCATCACCTCCTCCAAGCACTGCCAATTTGCACTCCATTAATTCACACCAGAAATAACCCCAAGCTCCACTGACCCAGTTGTAAGTTGGCTTACAACCTGTAACTCCAGCTCCAGAGGATTTTGATGACTTCCACAGGCACCACCATGCCTGGCTAGAAAGATTACCCCAAGATATCTTTCATTCATGCAAGCCTGTTCCAAGGGAAATCACTGAACTGAGAAAGATACACACTTTCAATTTCAATTAGAAGCCAGATGAGGTGGCATACACCTACAGTCCAGCACTTGGGAGACAAAGGAAGAAGGATCACCACAAGTTTGAGGCCAACTTGGGCTAATATATCAAGACCCTGACTTATGCACACATACCCACCACACACCAATGAAATTCAATTAGAAAACTGAGGAAATAATTTTTAAAATATTTTTAAATTTTTATTTTATGTATATGAGTGTAATATCTGCATGTATGTAAGTGCACCAGTGTCATGAAATGCCCATGGAAATCAGAAGAGAGTGTTGAATCCCCTGGAACTATAGTTATGGACAGTTGTTAGCTACCATGTGGGTGCTGGGAATAAAACCTGGCTCCTCTTCAAGAATAGCCAGTGTTCTTAACTGTTAAGCCATCTCTCCAGCCTTGGAAACAATTTTTAAAAGAATTTTATTGAATTTTAATATATTTCGTACATAACTTTTTTTTTTGTCTTTTTGAGACAGGGTCTCCCTGTAGGCCCAGCTGTCCTGGAACTCACTCTGTAGACCAGGATGGCCTTGAACTCACAAAGATCCTCCTGCCTCTGCCTCCCAAGTGCTGGGATTAAAGGCGTGCGGCCACCACGCCCGGCTCATATGTAACTTCTTAATCAGTCTTAATCACCTTTATACCCCCTTCTCCACTGGTACCTTCCCACAGCCCTCCCCTGGAATTCATATATCCTGTCATTTGTGTTAGGGTCTATTGTGCCAAAATACTCTCCCTGACCATTCCTCACTGCCATTTCATCCACTGAGCTCTTGTGAGGCTATCCAGAGTCCCTCTCTTAAAGAAAGCCAGTTCTTCCTCACCCAATCGTAATCAGCTGCCAAAATTTCTTCAGCTAAGATTTGGGTTCTGCAGTTCCAATTTTTTTTAATAAATTTATTTATTTATTTATTATGTGTATGAATGTACTGTCTGCATGTAGGTTGGTGCATCCATGTCATGCAATGCTGCGGAGGTCAGAGGAGGGCGTCGGATTCCCCTGGAACTGGAGTTAAAGATGGTTCTCAGCCGCCATGTGGGTGCTGGGGATTGAATCCAGGTCCTCTGCAAGAGCAGTCAGTGCTCTTAACCACTAGGCCATCTCTCCAGCCCCAGTTCCAATTTTTTTAAGAAAAAGAAAGGCAAAGTATACACATAAAATTTTGTTACAAGTTTGGATGATTTTGATGTCCATAATTTTCTGCCCCAGTTTTAAAGTTGTTATCCTTATCTCAAAAACAGAACAAAACAATCAAACAAACAACAACAAAAAATACCAGACCACTCAGAGGCAGATTTTTGATATACAAAATCCTCTTGGCTCTGTGTAAACAACTACTGAGATATCCTTCAGGTTTACAAAAGATGTATTGGACTAGAACTTTCTTTTCATTTTGAAAGCTCACACAGCATTTGTTTTTAAAGAGCTCTGCCTTTACCTGTGATCTACAGCTCTGTCACCCTAAGCATGAGTTTGGTGGTCACCCCAGTATGTGTTAACAGACAGTGATATCATTTTGAAGCAGGAAATGTTTCTCAGGTTACCATAAAATTGACTCTAGCTTCCAAAGAGATTACAGGACAGACCTCTGCTGAGTGTGGGGTGCCGTCAGAGCTAAATAAATCAAAGGTAACCGTGAGGTCTGGCAGGCACCTGTCAACAGGTAAGAGAAGGAGAAGCCAGTGCAGGGACATCGAGTTGGGGTGACATTCTCCAAGCTTTATTCTCATTTCAGGTTAAAGGGTCAGACAGCGAAGCCATTCTCCCTGGTCTTTATTTATGGTTCTCAGAGGTGAACCGTCTTGAGGAAGAGGGATGGCTCAGGTAAGAACTCCATTTTCCAGCCCCACTGATGACAGATAGAAGGCCTTGAGCCTTGTGAAAGCCCAGCTTTTTATGAGTGTCCATTAATGTTTGAAGGCACAGCACCAGGGCTCAGCCTCCTATCACTTCCCCTGTGGAGAGGTGTGTGTTTTCCATCCCTCCTGAAGTTTCCACCACTTTAGAAGGACAGCTGAGGAGGTGCTGGTGGCAAGCTCCACTAGGCAGATCCTCGCATACAGTCAGCCGGTGATTCCCAGCAAGTCTTACCTAATAGCTGATGTGTTAGTAAGAATACATACTCGTGCCAAAAGACATTTCTATTTAGTCTGATGATTTGAAAAGTCATTAACAGATATTTTAGGATCTCAGGCAACAAATTATAATTGTCAAATGAGTAGTGGTAACATTTGGGGACAGAGACTAGACTGTAGAATCCATCTGAGAACTTTTTCATCATCCTCCAAAGAAAAGAACCTCCATATCAGTCATCACCCATCTCCCCACCCGACAACTACAAGGCTATTTTCTCTCTGTGGAGGTGCCTAGTCTATATATTACATGTAAATTGAATTCTACAATATACAGTATTTGTGATAGGCTTTTTTTAGGTTTTAAAATTTTTTGACTTACTTATTTTTATTTTACATGTATGCATGTTTTACTTGCATATATTTAAGTATACCCATGTCATGCAGTGCCTGAGGAGGCCAGAAAAGGGTGTCAGATTTCCCAGAACTAGAGTTAAGGATAGTTGTTACCAACCATGTGAATGCTGGGATTTGAACCCAGGTCTTCTGTAAGAACAGCCAGTGCTCTTATCTGCTGAGCCATCTCTCCAGCCCCTGTTTTAGATTAAAAGAAAGAAAGAGAGAGAGAGAGAGAGAGAGAGAGAGAGAGAGAGAGAGAGAAAGAAAAGAGAGAGAGAGAGAAAGAAAGAAAGAAGAAAGAAAGGGAAAAGATCTTGTGCTGGAAAGATGGGTCAGTGGTTAAGAGCACTGGTTGCATGATACCAAGTGCTGGAGAGGTTGTGGGGAAAGGGGAACACTCATCCACTGCTGGTGGGAATGTAAACTCGTACAGCCACTATGGAAAGCAGTGTGGAGAACCCTTGGAAGACTTGGAATGAACTTGCCACCCGACCCAGCCATACCACTCCTGGGCATGTACCCTCAAGACTTACGCCACCACAGAGATACATGCACGGCCATGTTTATTTCAGCTCTCTTCACAATAGCAAAGAGCTGGAACCAAACTAAATGCCCCTCAACTGACGAGTGGATAGAGAAAATGTGGTACATCTACACAATGGAGTTCTATGCAGCAGTAAAGAAAGACGACATCACGAGCTTTGCAGGAAAATGGCTGGAGCTAGAGGACATCATGCTGAGTGAAGTAACACAATCCCAGAAAAACAAACGACAAATGGTATCCCTCATCTGTGGATGCTAGTGCCAATTACCCAGTTGTAAGTATTTCTTGTGTAGGGCCCCCTGAGCTTCTGTACAAAGCAGTTGGACATAATGCATTTTGGAAACAACAACAACAACAGAAAATACTGCATCAAAGAACTGACTGAAACAGTGAACTTCTGCTCAAAACAGTCAACGTCCCCATGGAAAATATTGAGAAAGACTAAGAGATGGAAAGCATGTTTGGCAGAATGCACGAGCTCTGACGGGGTGGGGGAATGAGCGGGAACACGGGTCTAGATTTGTTAAAAATAAATAAATAAATACATAAAAAAAAAAAGAATAATATCAGCAAAAAAAAAAGAGCACTGGTTGCTCTTGCAAACAACTGAGGTTCAAGTCCCAACACCCACATGGCAGCTAATAACCATTCTAGTGCTGAAATTAAAGGCATGTTCAAATTCTTTAATAGTTTTACACTGATTTATTTTGCATGTACACATGTGTGTGTGCACATGTGCCAGAGGATAAGTTGTGAGAGTTGGTTCTCTCCTTCCACCATGTGTGTCTTGGGGTTCAAGCTCAAGTGCCTTTACCTACTGAGTCATCTCCTCAGCCCCTACCATCAAACCCTTGATGCCACTGCCTTAACCTCTGAAGTGCTAAAGTTACAGGCATGTACCACCACACTTGATTTATAATGATAAAGCAATTAATGCTAAAGTTTCACTGGGGAGGTGTTTGTGTATGGAGGGGTGAGTGTATTTGATGGAGTGCTAGAACCCAATGCTTTGTGCTTGATAGATGAGCTCTCTCCCATTGAGTTACAGCTTCAGTCTGTGACGGGCTCAGTATTCTCTGTTCAAGTTTTGCTCAGGTTCACAGTTTACTCTGATAGAGCTCTATCTAAAAAAAGTAACTGTGTGAATTTTCTCATATCTTTCAGAGTATTCTTTCTATTCCTTGGGCTGAAATATCATGATAATGCACCAGCCTTATACATGCTGAGCTGGGACTCTCCACTGAGCTGCATCCTCAGCCTTGCAAAAGAACCTTTTGATTTATAAGCCAGCAGCATCAAAATCAGGCAATCTTCTTGTATTGTTACTTCATATCTTCTTCTTGGCTATTTTTGAATTCATATTATTGGATATTGGACCTTCTGGCTGAATAATCCAATTGGCTTACTTAATTTGTATTCTCTCTCTCTCTCTCTCTCTCTCTCTCTCTCTTGCTCTCTCTGTTCCTCCCTTCCTCCCTCTTATTTTTGTTGTACTTTCTAGAAAGTCTCTCAGTTTTCTTTTATTTTTACTTAGCATACAAAGTAACAGGGTTTTTCACATTTATATATTATTGATTGGTGTGTGTGTGTGTGTGTGTGTGTGTGCGCGCGCGCGTGCACAGGTGCTTATAGAGGCCTAAAGAGGATGATTGTGAGCTGCACAATGTGGATGCTGGGAACCAAACTCAGGTCCTCTGCAGGAGAGATGTGCATCCATATAAGGAAGCTCACAACTGCCTGTAACATCCAAATCCAGGGAAGCCACCTCTTTCCTCTACATCTGTGTGCACTTATATTCACATAGCATATACACATAGTACATATAATTTCTTTAGTTTTTTAATGCATGTGTGATGCCTTTGGATGTTCTTCCTCTCTTTGACCAGAGCTCACAGTTTCCCAGTACTGCAAGCTCCCAGATCATCCCAGCCCACTGGCCACCAACCTGGGTCTTAGTCCTGGCAGAGAGGGGGAGGAGAGTAGAAGTACAAACCCAGAGAAAGAAGAAAGAAAGAAAGAAAGAAAGAAAGAAAGAAAGAAAGAAAGAAAGAAAGAAAGAAAGAAAAGAAGAAAGAGAAAGAAAGAGAGAGAGAGAGAAAGAACAAGGAAAGGATGGATTCAAGGATGAGACCGGGAGGAATTCCACAAAGGAATAACTAGCTTTATTACTGTAATCCAGGGTATTTGTACCGGACCTTGTGGAGCTGGGGCATACAGGATTTCACACCGTATACTGTGCCAGGCAGGTTTCAAAAGGAGATCAGCAGGACTCCAGCCTGAGGGCTGGGGGTTGCCAGCTGACGTATATGAGTGTTTTGCCTGTATGTATGTTAAGTGCAATGAATGTGCGCAGTGCCCACGGAAGCCAAAAGAGGGAGTCGCATCCCTGGAACTGGGGTTACATGTCTTGTGGGTACTGGGAATTAGACACCAGTCTTCTACATGGGCAGCCTGTGCTCTTAACTGCTGAGCCATCTCTCAAGCTCCATACACATAAATATTATAGAAAGAATGATGCTCAGTCTGTGGGAGTCGTTCAGATGCAAAGCATGTGCTCAGCATGCACAGGCTGTGGATTCAATCTCCAGTTCCACACATAAACAAAAAAATTATGGTAAGTGAACTAAAGCAGCCTTAAAAAAAAAAAGCATATACCATTTGATCTTTTCTTTTCTTTTTTTTTCATTTTCTGAGAGTTTCAGCCTAGCCTTGAAGTTGCTATGAATTATGTAGCCAAAGACAACTTTGAATTCCTGATCCTTCGCCCATCTCCCAAGTGCAGGGATTTCAGGCATGTGCCACCATGCTTGGCTTTCTATGGTTCAAGTTAAATGAGTTTTAGGAAATGCATTCTAATTTCAAATAACAGAAAGCAGATGTGTGGGAGCCTGGGAAGGTACTTGTGGGAGAGTGGGGGAAGGTGACAGAGAACGTAGCACACCTTGCATGTGATGGACATGTTCACTGTCCTGTTGGTGGGGATCATTCCACAAAGCATTGATTTCAGTCCTTTTAAGTATGTATAACTGATTCACTTAGAACTGAATAAAAGGAAACCAAAAGGGGCTGGAGAGATGGCTCAGTGGTTAAGAGCTCCGACTGCTCTTCCAGAGGACCCGGGTTCAAAAAAAAAAGAAAAGAAAAATCAAAGGGGGAAAAGGAGGAGAAAGGGGAAGAGAGAGGATGAGGAGGTGAATGTCCATGGAATCCCAGGTCCTTTCATTTCAGGGAAGCCTGAGACCATATTCACTTACACACTTGCCGTTGCAGACTGGGCTAGGCGCAATCAATAGGAGTCTAAGTCTCTCCCTTGACTGTAATCTCAGTGACTGGGGGACTTTGAGTACCACAGCATCCCCATTTACAGATAATGTTGATTTCACCCCCTGACAGCTAGGGGTAGGGTACAAAGATTCTTTCTCAGATTAAAAAAGCAAGGCTTTGGGGCCCCAAGAAATAGCAGGAGGAAAGAGAGGGGGCTGCATTTGAGGCTGCAAATGTGGGCTGCTAAGTGTAGACCAGTCACACTGGTGTTTGGACCAAGTTCCCAAAGTGCTCAGCAGCATTCCTTACCACAACTCCTTTAAAAAGTATCTTTTCTGGGGCTGGAGAGATAGCCTAGTGGTTAAGAGCACCGACTGCTCTTGCAGAGGACCCGGGTTCCATCCCCAACACCCACATGGCGGCTAAGAACCGTCTGTAACTCCAATTCCAGGAGAACTCCAGTTCCAGGGGAATCTGAGACCCTCTTCTGACCTCCGAGGCATTGCACGACACGGGTGCACAAACCTACATGCAGACAGTACATTCATACACATACAAAAAATAATAATTATTATTTTAAAAAAGTATCTTTTCTAACTGAAGAATTCTTTTTTAAAATTTCCCCTCCTGGGCTGGAGAGATGGCTCAGCGGTTAAGAGCGCCAACTGCTCTTGCAGAGGACCCAGGTTTGATTCCCAGCACCCACATGGCAGCTAAGAACCGTCTTTAACTCCAGTTCCAGGGGAATCTGACGGCCATCTTCTGACCTCCGCGGCATTGCATGACACGGGTGCACCAACATACATGCAGACAGTACACTCATACATATAAAAAAATAATAATAAGGGGATGGAGGGATGGCCTAGTGGTTAAGAGCACCGACCGCTCTTGCAGAGGACCTGGGTTCAAGCCCCAGCACCCACATGGCGGCTGAGAACCATCTGTAACTCCAACTCCAGGAGAACTCCAGTTCCAGGGGAATCCGACACCCTCTTCTGACCTCTGCGGCATTGCATTACATGGGTGCACAGACCTACATGCAGACAATACACTCATACGCATACAAAAATAAATAAATAAAATTTTAAAAAATAAATAACATTTAAAAAAAGAAGAAAAATAAAATTTCACCTCCAACCCCCTCAACTTAATCCCTTACCTGTTGGGAACAATAGAAGAAATGCAGCTGGCAAAAGTATTGGCTCCTGTCAGGTACCTCCTGTCTTTTTGTGTGTGTGTGTGTTGGGGGGTGGGGGTGGGGGTTGTTTTTGTCTTTTTTGAGGCAGGCTCTCCCTGTAGCCCCTGCTGGCCTGGAACTCACTATAAAGTCCAGGCTGGCCTTGAACTCATGGAGATCCACCTGCCTCTGCCTCCAGAGTGCTGGGATTAAAGGCATGTGGCACCATGCCTGGCTCCTCCTATCTTTATGAAAAGCCATTTGTCTCAACTCTCCTTCAAGTCTAAAGGCAAAGGCCCACACAGGCTCCTGGTTATTGTTTATTTCTGCAGAAATCCTGTAAGCCTGTGATCTGAAAAAGAAAACAACATACACACACACACACACACACACACACTCATCAGAGCAGATAAGCAAAGAGCAGTATTCAGTGCCACCAACTTTAGGTTCCCTCAAAGAGAGGTTTGACCTTCATGCATGAGTCACCTGAGGCTGATGCTGCCAGGTGATACTGGTCTTTATTTTTTTTTTTTTTTTGCCTTTCGAGATAAGGTCTCCCTGTAGCCCCAGCTGTCCTGGAACTCTGTAGACCAGGCCGGCCTCTGCCTCCCAAGTGCTAGGATTAAAGGCGTGTGCCACCATGCCCACGTGATCCTGGTCTTTTAATCTTGAAATTTTTTCTCCTTTCACATCTAACACTTTTCAGCCAGATGTGGTGTCTGATACCTGCAGTCCCAGCACTTGGGGACTGTGGCAGGAGGATGGCTGAGAGTTTAAGGTGTTACAGAGTTTGAACTTTGGGGAAGGCCACCCAGGCTTGATCTGATTTTAAACTTTTTGTGTGTGTGTGTGTTTTCGAGACAGGGTCTCCTGTAGCCCCAGCTGTCCTGGAATTCATTCTGTAGACCAGGCTGGCCTTGAACTCACAAAGTTCCACCTGCCTCTGCGGGATCGAAGGCGTGCGCCACCACACCCGGCTGATCTGATTTTAATTAGTGAAATATATTAAGCTGCAAAGCTGATCACAGCCTCCAGGTCAGGAATGGAGGCTACAGTAGTAGGCTGAAGCAGGAAGACTGTTCCTAAAAGGCAGAGAAAAACAAAGCAAAACACAATTACCTTGCTTTGGTAGAATTTCCAGCTGTGTGAGACATTGTTTCATTGTGCAGATATCAGCAAAGCAAGTTTTACAGAAGCCAGAGTAAGCAATTAAGTTAATCATTTCATAACAGTTACACATTTCTGGGAAGGGGGCAAGGGGCTTCTGTAGTCACCACTTCCTGGAATTCTTCACCAGTTTCAGGCAAAGTAGGTCTTCAAGATGGCTGCCTTAACCAAAATGGATTCAGTTCAGCCATTGAAGACTATCCTGTCATGGGCTAGACTTCTTAATGGCTGAACTGAATCCATTTCTTGCAAATTGGTTTTACATGAAGGATGCTTGTACTCACAACTTATTACTTATTGCTAAAAAAATGAAATAAAGTATATTAAAAAAAACCACCATGATCAAAGCAACTTAAAAAAAAAAAAGTCTAACCTGCAGGGCATGATGGCTCACACCTTTAATCCCAGCACTTGGGAGACAGAGGCAGGTGAATCTCTGTGAGTTCAAGGCCAGCTTAGTCTACAGAGTGAGTTCCAGGACAGCTGGGACTACAGGGAGACCCTGTCTCGAAAATAAAAAAAATAAAATAAAAAAAAAGAAGACTGTCCTGAAGCTGAACAACATTATTGTTATATTTCTTTTTATCTGAAAGAAAATGTGCTGTTATAATGTGAATCTCTTAACAGGCTCTAGAATTGACCTACCACTTATTTTTAGACACTGTAATTATTGTATATGGGTGGAAGGTACGTATTCCTATCTTAGAGTAATATAAAATTAAAGGGGGAAAATGTGAATGTTTAAACATATTTTGGAATTAACATACAGTATATTCTGAGAGGTCATAATTTTGTTACTTATGTGATGGTTATATAGGCATACGTTGAAGCAATACAAAGGGGAGTGAACAACAATATAAAGACTGGGTCGCCAGGCGTGGTGGTGCACGCCTTTAATCCTAGCACTTGGGAGGCAGAGGCAGGCGGATCTTTGTGAGTTCAAGGCCAGCCTGGTCTACAGAGTGAGTTCCAGGACAGCTGGGGCTACAGGGAAACCCTGTTTCGAAAAGCCCCCCCCTCAAAAAAAAAGAATTTCAACAATAAAATCAGACTCATTCCAAGGAACAAAATCTAGCAGATGTTTACAGAGAGCTAGATGCTGCTCTTGTATCTTTGCAAGCATTGATTATTCATGCAGTAAAGCAGAGGCGGTGGGCAGAACTGGTGACTGGTCTAGTCCAGCTTTTTATCTTCTTTCTTCCTTTCACTTTCCCAAGCTGAGACCATTTTTTAAAAAATTAATTAAGATATCAGCGTCGAAGGAAATGGTTTCCACTGGGCATGGTGGTGAACACCTTTAATCCCAGCCCTCAGGAGGCAGAGGCAGGTGGATCTCAATGATTTTAAGGTGAACCTAGTCTATACAGTGAATTCCAGGCCAGTTGGGGCTACAGGGAGACCCTGACTCAAAAAGACAAAGAAAAAAAAAAAAAGGAAATGGTTTCCTTGTGGCATATCATACATATCCATCATTATGCTGTGTTCTTCCCCTAAACACACTGCCTTCTCTGTCCCCCACCTCTCCCCCTCTTGATTCGCTTCCTACTCCCAGATAGTTGCCCCTTCTGCTTTCATAACATCTACATTTCATTACCAGATCTGTTCCCTGTTCCCCGTAGACTTCTCCTCCCCTTTATAGTTCCTTTTCTACTTCTAGGTCATACACATGCACACACATACATCCATTCAAATCTAGAGTCTTGGAAATGTAACTTGATTCAACCCACTATAGAAATAAGTAGGAGCCGGGAGTGGTGGCGCACGCCTTTAATCCTAGCACTTGGGAGGCAGAGGCAGGCGGATCTTTGTGAGTTCAAGGCCAGCCTGGTCTACAGAGCAAGTTCCAAGACAGCTGGGGCTACAGGGAGACCCTGTCTCGAAAAGACCAAAAAAGAAAAAGAAGTAGGGATGGGACTTGAGAGATGGCTCAGCAGTTTAAGAGCACTGACTGCTCTTTTTTTTTTTTTTTTTAACAAGTTTTATGGAACTAACCTCTGTAATTCTTTGAGGAACAGTAAGTAGTTCGATATTCGATAATATGATGTGTAAGAAAACTTTAGAAGTCATAATTAGCATGAATAACAACTGTGTTTGATGTTATTTGGATGCACTTACAAGCAAGCAAAACATTCACAAGATATAAAATTAAAAAATAATAAAAATGCCAGGTGTGGTGGCACATGCCTTTAATCCTAACACTTGGGAAGCAGAGGCAGGTGGATCTCTGTGAGTTCCAGGACGACTGGGGCTACAAAGAAACCCTGTCTCAAAAAGACAAATAATAATAATAATAATAATAATAATAATAGAGGCTGGAGAGATAGCTCAGTGGTTAAGAGCACCGACTGCTCTTGCAGAGGACCCAGGTTTGATTCCTAGCACCCATATGGTGGCTAAGAACTGTCTTTAACTCCAGTTCCAGGGGAATCTGATGCCCTCTTCTGACCTGTGTCATTGCATGACACAGGTGCACCAACCTGCATGCAGACAGTACACTCAGACACATAAAAAATAATAAATGAATAAAAAAATAATTTTTTTTAAAAAAAGCAAGCTCAGTCTTATATATGGAGTTCTTAGAAGTTGATAAGTAAATTATTAATATCTTGAAGGAAAATATCACACGAACCAACTCAGCTAATTACTCCTGTTTGCTTCTCCTTCCTTAGCTGGGAGGCTGAGGGAAGAACTGCTCTTCTTTCCTTATGTCCTATATCCAGTCCAGGCCATGGCCCAGCTTCAGTATGTCATGAATTCCTGCCAAATTAAGATGTTTTTTGTGTCATATCTTGAAGATTTTAATGTTTCATCTGTCACAATTTGATAAATGTAATAATATTCCAGATAGCCTTCTATGGAAGAACCTCATTTTTGTTTTCATTTATTTTAGTGCTTGTGTGCTGGATCATATGTGTCAGGGTGAGTGAGAGGACAGCTTGCAGGATTCCGTTCTTTCCTTCCATCATGTGAGTCCTAGGAATTGAATTCATGTCAGGCTTGGTGGCAGGAACCTTTACCCAGTGAACCACCTCACTAGCCCCTCGCTGCTTTGCCAAGCAGAGAGGTAGCCATGTCTCTCTGATCTGTGCCTTATTAATGATCAAAACAGGTACACTTCAAAACCAGGTGTGAAGGCACACACTCCCAACCCCAACATCAAGGAAGCTAAGGCAGGAGGATTGTCAGATTGTCATAAGTTTGAGTTAGGCCTGGGTTACATAGTGAGTTCTAGGCCAGTCTGGGCTACAGAGTGAGACCCTGTCTCAAAAATGAAAAACAAAACAAAAATTAAAATGTACATTTTATTTCTAGATTTATCAATGCAAAAAATTTAATTTAGGTAGTAATTAAAAATCATCAATAGGGCTGGAGAGATGGCCTAGGGGTTAAGAGCGCCAACTGCTCTTGCAGAGGACCCGGGTTCGATCCCCAGCACCCACATGGCGGCTGAGAACTGTCTGTAACTCCAATTCCAGGAGAACTCCAGTTCCGGGGGAATCTGACACCCTCTTCTGACCTCCGCGGCATTGCACGACATGGGTGCACAAACCTGCATGCAAATGGTACATTCATACACATAGAAAATAAATAAATTAATTAATTAAAAAAATTATTTTATATAAAACTTCTCTTCATGATATAGGATTATTGAAGTGAATACCAAGGTTTGTGTATAGTATTGTGTATGACTAAAGAATTACTGTTGCATTTTACTAGCTACTGCTCTTATTTACTTTCTTTTTCCCCCTCATTTTAGTCAAATCCTATTTACATGCTCTGTGAAATTAGTATCAAATTTTTATCATTAGTATTTACTTNTGCACACACATACATCCAATTCAAATCTAGAGTCTTTGGAAATGTAACTTGCATTCAACCCACTAATTAGAAATCAAGAGAAGCCGGGATGAGTGGTGCACGTCCTTAAATCCAGCACTTGGGAGCCAGAGGCAAGGCGGATCCTTTTGGAGTTCAAGGCCAGCCCTGGTCTAACCAAGAGCAAGTTCCAAGACAGCTGGGGCACAGGGAGACCCGAGGTCTCGACAACAAAGACCCAAAAAGAAGAAAAAGAAGTAGGAGAGACTTTGGAGAGATCGGCTCCAGCAGTTTAAGAGCACTGACCCTGCCTCTTTTTATTTTATTTATTATTTAAAACCAATTTTAGGAACTATACTGTATACCTCGTTGAGATTTACGAACTGTAAGTACCATATTCGACACATTTCGCGAGTGATACTATGCATTGTAACCTGTGAAAACTTAGAAGTCATAATTAGCATGAATTACAACAACTGTTGTTTGATGTTCATTTAGAATCGCACTTACAAAGCAAGCCAAAACATCCACAAGATCATAAACATTAAAAAATATATAAAAATGGCCCAGGCATGGTGGCACATGCCTTTAATCTCACTTGGAAGAGTAGGCAGTGTGGACATCTGTGAGTGTCCAGGAACGAACTGGGCTGACAAATAGAAAAACCTGTTCTCAAAAGACACATAAAATCAATAATATAATTAATAATAATGAGAGCTGGAGAGATAGCTCAATGTGGTTAACGAGCAAACCGACTCTCTTGCAAAGGACCCAGGGTTAGATTACCTTGCACCACCTATGGTGGCTGAAGAACTGTTCTTAACTCTCAGTTCCAGGGAATCTGTAGTGCCCTCTTCTGACCTGATGACTTGATCAGTGCACTACAGCACAAGCAAGGAGACAGTACACCAACATCTATTAATAAACACAAAAATTATAAAATGAATAAAAAAATAATATTTTTTTAAAAAAGACACAACTCAGTCTTATATAACCATGGAAGTTACTCTAAGAAAGTTGATAACGTAAATTGAGTTAATATCTCGTGAAGGAAAATATCACACGAACCAAACTCAGTCTAATTACTCGCTGTTTTGCTTACCTCCTTCCTTAGCTGGGAGGCTGAGCGAAGAACGCTCTTCTTTCCTTATGTCCTATATCCAGTCCAGGCCATGCCCAGCTTCAGTAATATGTCATGAGATCCTGCCAAATTAGATGTTTTTTGTTGTCATATCTTGAAGATTTTAATGTTTCATCTGTCCATCTTGATAAATGTAATAATATCCCAGATAGCCCTTCATGGAAAGAACCTCATTTTTTTTTCATTTATTTTTAGTGCTTGGGTGCTGGATCATATGTGTCAGGGTGAGTGAGAGGACAGCCTTGCCAGGATTCCCGTTCTTTCCTTCCACAATAGGAGTCTAGGAATTCGCAATTTTCATGTCCAGCTATGGTGGCAGGCAACCTTTAACCCCTGACACCTCACTAGCCCCTCGCTGCTTTGCCAAGCAGAGAGGTAGCCATGTCTCTCTGATCTGTGCCTTATTAATGATCAAAACAGGTACACTTCAAAACCAGGTGTGAAGGCACACATCCCAACCCCAACATCAAGTATACCTAAGCAAGGAAGACAAGAACTATCTGTCAAGCATTCATCACCAGCAAAGTTTAGCAGTAATGATTAAGAGGCCATGCAGCTTAAGAGCATGAGCTTCAGGGGTCATGAGAGACCCTGGTCAAGGTTAAAAAAATGAAAAAAAAAACAACAAAAATTAAAATGTTACATTTATTTCTAGATTTATCAATGCAAAAAATTTAATTTAAGGTAGTATTAAAAATCATCAATAGGGCTGGAGAGATGAGCCTAGGGCGGTTAGACCGCCAACTGCTCTTGCAGTAGGACGCCGGGTTTCGGTATCGCCCAGCAACCCACAGGCGGACCTGAGAACGATCTGTAAATCCATTCCAAATCTTCCAGGAGAGCATCTAGTTCCGGGGATCATCTGACACCCTCTTCTGACTCTCGCCGGCATTGCATTGACAACGGGTACAGGCTACATGCAGACAGTACATTCATATTAATTAATTAATTAAATTAAATTAATTAATTAAAAAACTATCGAATTATCAGGGGGCTGGAGCAGAATGGCTCTCAGCAGCTTAAGAGCACTGGACTGCTCTTCAGAGAGACCCAGGTTCAATTCCCAGCACCCACATGGCCAGCTAAGAACCATCTTTTGAGTGGTGTGTTTAGCCAACCATGCCCTTTAAAATCCTAGCACTCACGGGAACAGAGGCAGTCAAGTCTCTGTGAGTTCAAAAAACCAGCTCTGGTCTTTACAGAGTGAGTTCCTGGGCCAGATGCGACCTAGTAGGAGGCAGACTCCCTGATTCTCCAAAAAAAAAAAAAAAAAAAAAAAAAAAAAAAATGGGGCTGAAGAGATGGTTCCGACCACTTATGCTGTCTTCCACGGGACCCAGTTTCCATTCCCAGCACTCATATAGTGGCTAACAACTGTCCTTAACACAAGGGTCCAACACCCTTTTCTGGCCTCCACAGGCAGGCACAAGGCATACATGTGGTACACTTACATGTGGGTAAAACACTTATACATATAAAATAAAAATAAATCTAAAGAAAAGGAAGATTTTTTATTTATAGTTTTTATTTTGTGTGGATGATTGTACTGTCTGCATGTATATTTTTAAACTTTTATTTATTATTTTTTTATGTGTATGAATGTACTGTCTGCATGTAGGTCAGTGTACCCGTGTCCTGCAATGTCAAGTGGAGGTCAGAAGAGGGCGTCAGATAACCGCTGAGCAAAACTGGGCTGGAGATATGGCTCAGAGGTTAAGAGCACCAACTGCTCTTGCAGAGAACCCGGGTTCGATTCCCAGCACCCACATGGCGACTAAGAACCATCTTTAACTCCAGTTCCAGGGGAGTCTGATGCCCTCCTATGACCTCTGAGGCATTGCATGACGCAGGTGCATCAACCTACATGCAGACAGTACACTCATACACAATAAATAAATAAATAAATAAATAAATAAATAATAAATAAATAAATAAATAGAAATTATTAAAACAAAGAAACCAAAACCATTGCTTAGTGTTTTCCACATATTATCACATTTGATATCACTTGCCTCAAACAACTTGGATTTTTTTTTTTCCCACTCAGACTGCATTCTCTCCCTCTACTCTCCCGAAAGAAGCAAGAGGCAGTTGCAATAAAGCAACACCAGGAGCTGGCTTCACGCTCAGGAGAGAATGCTATGTCTCCTCCTCATGGTTTCTGGTACTCTACACAGTCAGAAAAACTTCTCTAGTAACATATTATAGAAATGATCCCTGAAAGCATAGTCTTACAACTTGGATATTTGAAGTACATTTGTGATGCCTCTAGGAAATGTGCTAATTTTGTGTTTATTTAATTTTTAAATTTATATCATTAGTATTATAATGTAAATACAATGTAAATACTATATAAATACAGTATTGAGGAAATAGTGCCAAGAAAACGAATACAAATTTGGCACAAATGTATCTCCCTCCATGCCTTCCCACCACTCTCTATTTTATTTTTTATTTAATTAATCAATATATTTATTTTGCAGATTTTGTTTTATTGGTTGCTTTTCATTTTGGGTTTGTTTGTTTGGTTGGTTGGTTGGTTTGTTTTTTTTTTGGTTTTTGAGACAGGGTCTCTCTGGAGCCCCAGCTGGCCTAGAACTCACTATGTAGACCAAGCTGGGCTTGAGCTCCCAGAGATCTGCCTGTCTCTACCTCCTGGTGCTGGAATTAAAGGCATGCACCACCATGCCTCTCCTTCTGGTTTTGTTTTTAAGGTGCGGTCTGATGTAGCCCAAGCTAGCCTCAAATTCACTCTGTAGCCAAAGACACTAAACAATGTAGCCAATGACACTAAACTTCTGGTCTTCCTGTCTCTGTATCCCAAGTGCTGGGATTACAGACTTATACAAAGAAGCCTGGTTTTATGTGGTGCTGGGGACTGAACCCAGAACTTTGTGCAAAATAGGCAAGCACCCCACCAACTGGGCTGCACCCCTGGCCTCTGTTGTTGTCTTGTTTTGTTGGGGGTTGTTTTGTTTTGTGTTGTTTTGTTTGGCAGAGTCTCACTTGATTAGGTTGGATTAGATCAGGCTGGATTAGAATTTATTGTGTAATCCAAGTTTGACTTCAAATTTGGGACAGTCCTACCACCTCGACCTCTCAGGTGGCACTACAGATGGACATCACCATCCCCGGCCCAGCTGCATTTTATATATGAGAAAAAAGTCAAGATTTAGAGGCATTTCCTTGGCTAGTGAAACTGATCCCTAAAGTGCTATCCATTCAGGTTATACTTGAAGTCTTTCCAATAACAGAAGCCAGGGACGGGAAGCATGATGGTCCAGGCACCTCTGTTTTAGAAGGGCAGGCAGGTCTACTTAGAATCCTAGAAAGGAGGGCTGGAGAGATGGCCTAGCAGTTAGGAGCGCCGACCGCTCTTACAGAGGACCTGGGTTCGATCCCCAGTACCCACATGGCGTCCGAGAACCGTGTGAAACTCCAATTCCAGGAGAACTCCAGTTCCAGGGGAATCCAACACCCTCTTCTGACCTCCATGGCACTGCATGACACGGGTGCACAAACTTGCATGCAGACAGTACATTCATACACATACAGAAATAAATAAAATTAAAAAAAAAAAAGAATCCTAGAAAGGAGGGGCTGGAGAGATGGCTCAGTGGTTAAGAGCACCAACTGCTCTTGCAGAGGACCCGGGTTCAATTCCCAGCATCCACATGGCGGCTAAGAACCGTCTTTAACTCCAGTTCCAAGAGAATCTGACACCCTCTCCTGACCTCCACAGCATTGTGCGACTCGGGTGCACCAACCTACATGCAGACAGTACACTCACACACAATAAATAATAAATAAATAAAAGAATCCTAGAAAGGAGTTCATCCATTTTTATCTTCCAGCTTTCAACTTGGGATAGGAATTCCTTTCAACTTAAAACTACCTACCTATCCCTCTTTCCCTCACTCTTTATCCTCCTCCTCTCCATTCTTCCTCATGCCCTCCTCTTTCCCCTCCCTTTCTCCACCACCCCTCCTCCTCTTCCCTTTCTCCTTCCTTTTACGTCCCTTCCCCCATTCTTCCCTTCCTCCTCATCCCTTTTTCCTCTTCCTTTCTTCCTCTTCCTCACCCCTTCCCTTCCTCCCTCCCTCCTTTTCCCTTCCCTCTCACCTTTAAAACATTCATTAATGTATTTGTATGAGGCTTTCCCTAATTATTTCCATACCTACCTCTTAGCATGGCTCCTCCTTCTGTCCATACATATCTGAGGAGTTACATGAACACACATTTACTGGTCATAACTTTCCACACTGGTCATCACCAAATGAGACAGGACTCCTACCATTTGAAAAAACATTTCAATTGAACATGGTACTCTTCTAGATCTCCACAACTTTCAAAGAGTTAATTTATGTATCTATAAAGTAACATCTCCCTTTATGTAAAAATTCTTAAATAAGTAATCATGTTCCCAAACCCAATAGTATTGGAATAGCTTGGTGAAGACAGCTGAAAAGCATCCCTGCTGGCAGGGAGAGTAGCTCTGTGTTAGATCAATATCTTCCCAGCCCTATTCAAGCCTCAGCACCAGATCACAAAGGGAACACAAGAGCCTGAAAGCATCCCACCCTAGAGATTAGTACTTCCTAGCCTTGAAGAGCTGACATCTTTAATCCCAGCACTTGGGAGGCAGAGGCAGGAAGATCTCTGGGAGTTCAAGGCCAGCATGGTCTACATAGTTCCATGACAGCTGGGGCTACAGGGAGACCCCATCTCAAAAAGTTAAATAAATTAATTAATTAAATAAAACAGAAACAAAGCACAGAGCGATGGGATCTAATGGTCATGAGAACTTGGATTAGGAAAACTAACATGGTTCAACTGGAAATTGGTTACTAACAAGTGTACCAGGTGTGATAGTGTAACCCCAGCACTCAGGGGGTAGAGGGAGGAAGATCAGGAGTTCTTCAACTATAAGTCAAATTCAAAGCTAGTCTGGGCTACATGTGACCCTGCCTCAAAAAACAAAATGAAACTAGATATACATACATATGTATATAATCTATTGCATTGTACTGTGTATATATGGATAAACAAATGTTGTATATATAGTACTTTACTGTGCATATACATACATGCATATATATATATATATATATTAAACTATATATGATGGAGTCCAGGAACCTGATGACATCATTGATAATTTAAAGTCAGCTAATCTCAATATATGTGTGAGATACCTGGTGAATGAAGACCTTTGTCACATTGGACCTGCCAACTCACTCTGTAGACCAGGCTGGCCTTGAACTCACAAAGATCCACCTGCCTCTGCCTCCCGAGTGCTAGGATTAAAGGCGTGCACCACCACACCTGGCTGGACCTGCCAACTCTTATTTCTGAAGATGATAATTGTGTTTCTGAACACCTTGATTCATTCATGGCAGCTCAAGATGGGGCGTGTGGGAGCAATGCTTAAATCTTGCAACAACCCTCCTGCCTCTTTCTCCTGAGTGCTGAGATTACAAGAGTTCACCACCATGGCTAGTTCTTGAATTCATGAATGAACTTTATTACTTCCACATTGGTACAAAGCTTCTTCTTGTGGAAAAAAATGCTGCTTCCTCTTTTTCCCATTAATGAGTTAGTAAAGTGATGCACCATCCTTTTTTTTTTTTTTTTTTTTTTTGGTCTTTTCAAGACAGGGTCTCTTTGTAGCCCTAGCTGTCCTGAAACTCACTCTGTAGACCAGGCTGGCCTTGAACTCACGAAGATCCGCCTGCCTCTGCCTCCCAAGTGCTAGGATTAAAGGCATGTGCCACTGGCACATCACTGGCACACCATCCCTTTAATCCCAGCAGAGGCAGGTGGATCTGTGTGAAATTGAGGCCAACCTGGTCTACACAGTAAATTCCAGGCCAGCTGGGGCTACAGGGAGACACTCTCTAAAAAATAAATTAATAAATAAAATAGTAAAGCTATACATATTTATTTTTAATAGTTATATTTTTGAGACAGGGTCTCCCTATAGCCCCAGCTGGCCTGCAACTCACTCTGTAGACCAGGGTGGTTTTGAACTCACAGAGATCTGCCTGCCTCTGCTTTCTGAGTGCTAGGATTAAAGGTGTGCACCACCACACCCATCTTAAAGACGGTTCTTAGCACCATGTGGCTGCTAGGAATCAAAACCCAAATCCTCTGAAGAATAGTCAGTGCTCTTAACCACTGAGCCCTCTCTCCAGCCCAATTATTATTTTTATTTTTTATGTGTATGTGTGCATTGCCTAGATGTAACTGCACCCATGTCCTGCAGTGCCAGTGCAGGTCAGAAGAGCCCTTGGAACTGGAGTTATAGATGTTTGTTAGCCATCATGTGGGTCCTGGGAATCAAACCCAGGTCATCTGCAAGAACAGGCAGTGTTCTTAACCACTGAGCCATCTCTCCAGCCCCTATACATATTTATTAAGCAAAAGAATGGCCCTTCTAGCCAAGGTGCAGTTGGGTACACCTGCAGTCCCAGTACTCTGGAGGCTGAGGGAGGAGGATCATTGAAAGTTCAGGTTAGAGCTGGGCGTGGTAGTGCACGCCTTTAATCCCAGCACTTGGGAGGCAGAGGCAGGCGGATCTCTGTGATGTTAAGGTCAGCCTGGTGTACAGAGGGAGCTCCAGGCCAGCTGGGACTTAAGGGAGACCCCGTCTCAAAAAGACGAAAAAAAGAGGAAAAAATAAAAGAAAGTTCAGGTTAGCTTGGTCTCTACATAGGGAGTTTCAGGACAATTAGGGGCTACATAGTCAAAAAACAAGACTTTGACTTCAATGAGTGTACTAACTAGAATCCTGGTAGAAACCAGAATCTAGATAGAAGAAATGGATAGATTTCCACTTAAGAAAAAAAAAAATGTGTGTGTGTGTGTGTGTGTGTGTGTGTGTGTGAGTGTGAGTTATTCTCTTATTCTCTTTTTGGTTACATTGTATGAGTCCTAGAGGTTTAACACAGGTCATAAGGCTTGGTGGCATCACCTTTACCCACTGAGCCAACTTGCCAACCCATAATTTTCACTTGTGAGTTTTTTCATAAACAACGATGCTCCATACAGCACAACATTGGTCTAATTTGGCTGGCATTCGAAGTAAAAGAGTACAAAATCCAGCCGGGCGTGGTGGCACAAGCCTTTAATCCTAGCACTTGGGAGGCAGAGGCAGGCGGATCTTTGTGAGTTCAAGGCCAGCCTGCTCTACAGAGTGAGTTCCAGGACAGCTGGGGCTACAGGGAAACCCTGTCTCAAAAAGACACAAAAAAAAAAAAAAAAAAAAAAAAAAAGAGTACAAAATCCATATCCAATTCATAGGACTCTTTTCCTCTGCTGGAAATAGGAAAGAATAGTACTAAACATAAATGTGCTGTAGGTTCTGTGAATCGACAAATTAATGGGCATAATAGCTTTCATATTCGTTAAGAATGTTTGTCCAAAATGTCAACATTCATTTACTTTGCTCAGTTATCTCAAAGAAGTGGCAAGAATGTTGTCAAATGGTAGTGGAAAATATATGAAGTATTTTCTTTGGGTTGAATTATTTCCCCAAAATTGCCTATACTTAGGCATTAATCAATTGTCTCAATTATATCTGTATTATGGGAAGATGATTGGACAAAGCCTTATACTGGAAACTTGCCCTTTTTTTTTTTTTTTTTGAGAAAGGTTCCCATTCTGTAGCATCCTGCTCTTAAATCCCAATCCCCTGCATTCTGCTGGCACCACACTCACAGCACATGTATAAGCACAAACATAAGTTAAATAGTAAATAATTTTTTAAATATAATTGCGAGCTGAGTGTTGTGCTTACCTGTAATCCCCCTCACTTGGGAAGTAGAAGCAGAAGGATCAGGAATTAAAGGTCATCCTCAGTTACCAAAGGAGGTCAAAGCTAGCCTGGAAAACTGAAGACCCGTCTCAAAACAAAACAAAAGTCAAAACCAAAAAAAAAAAAATGTGATTGGAAATGGATAGAAAAATATGACTTCCTACTCCTTACATTCCTCTAGGGACTGTGCTGTAACAGCGGCAAAAGGTCGGTAGGTGGCTCTGCTCTTTTTAAATAAAATCAAGGTCTGAAAAAAACCAAACAGCCCAGGTAGAACCATTAATCAAAACAATAAAGCATACTCTATAACTATAGCCTCTAATTCAGAATAATTTGGAGCTGCTGGAAAAAAAAAAAACCTGCAAAATTGCAAACAATGTGTGGGTAAACAGTTTCCTAAAAAGGAAGACAGATTCTGAAGAACAATTACTGAAAGGGAGATACCTTCAAAGTTATTTTTTTTTTAATTATTTTCTTATGTGTATGAGTGTACTGTCTGAATGTAGGTTGGTGCACCCATGTCATGCAATGCCTCGGAGGTCAGAAGAGGGTGTCTGATTCCCCTTGAACTGGTGTTAGAGAGGGTTCTTAGCTGCCATGTGGGTGCTGGGAATCGAACTTGGGTCCTCTGCAAGAGCAATTGGTGCTCTTAACTGCTGAGCCATCTCTCCAGCCCCAGCTTCAAAGTTTTTATAATTTATTACAATTTAAAATAAAAGAAAATATACTTTTCTTCAAATTTTATGAAATAAAAGATATTTAAAATGTATGTGTAAATTTTTTAAAAAAAGATAATTATTGCCCCCTATGTCCCAGCTTTTCTTTCATACCCTCTCATTTTAGCTTTAGCCCAAGAGCAGATGCTCAGTGTGGGCATCGTAGCACTAAAATTGTTTTCCCATTTCCTGGGTTATAGTTTTCATTCTTCTTAACATTCCAAAAGAAATCTCAAAATAAAACTAGAGAACTTTGTTTCAAGCTGTTTGGGAAAAAAAAAAAGTGGGGGAAGGGGGGAGCTTGGTTTTTATTTAAAGAAAAAATAGATCTTTAAGTCAAAGTATGATTAGGAACCCCAGTGTTTTAGCATCTTCTAAAAGAAAAAAAAAAAGAAAAAAAAGAAACAGTGCATTATAGTTGACTTTAATTCCAGAAAAGGTGACCAAAGAGTTAAGTATCTCTTTTTTAATTGTTAGGACTAAGCTTATTTAATAACAATAAAATATATTTTAAAAAGACTAAGAAAAAAAAAAGGATTACACTTATTTATTTGTGCTTTTGGGCAGAGTCACAGAGGCCATTCAAGCTGGGACATAAGAGTCAGTCCTCAGCCAGGCATGGTGGCACACGCCTTTAATCCTAGCACTTGGGAGGCAGAGGCAGGTGGATCTTTGTGAGTTCAAGGCCAGCCAGGTCTAGGGCTACAGGGAGACCCTGTCTCGAAAAGACCAAAAAAAAAAAAAAAATCGTCAGTCCTCTTCCTCCACCGTGTGGATGGGGGAGGGATGGAGAGGAATAGTGGTGGGATGTGGGGGAGGGGCACGTATGGAACGAAGGTCCTCAGGCTTGGCCCCAAGGGCCTTTACCTGTGGATCCATCTCTCTGCTCATTAAAAAAAAAAATCTTAAAGCGCGACGCACACCTTTATTAGTCCCAGCACTGGGGAGGCAGAGGCAGGCGGATCTCTGTGAATTCAAGGCCAGCCTGGTCTACATATCAAGCTCCAGGCCAGCTGGGACTAAAAAAAAAAAAAAAAAAAAAATTTAAGAGGTGAAATATTAAAGTACACTTTATCATGAAAGTAAATGCCCCCGGGGAGGGGAGTGGATTCTGACGTAAAACTCGAACTTCAGACTAATCCGAAAATAGAAAAAAAAATTAAAATAGCAATAATTTTCCCCATCAAATTAGAATTCTCAGGTGTGTTACTTATTAAGAACACATTTAGGAATAGTTTTAATTGTAAAAGAAACTCAATTTCATGTTATTTTGAACCAATAAGTAATGATTGTGTGGCAGGTCGCCACAATTGTTTTAACTCGGTCCCCTCCGCAGCAGTAGAGAAGTCTAGAGCTAGTGGTCTGCGTACTTAAGCACTTCTATGTTAATTTCAAAGGCACTTATTTAAATGGCTTTTGAAAACTATAACTTTCAAAAGTTAACAAAATCACACTAAATTCGGAACAAACCGGGCATAATAAAATGAACAAGAGTTTCCTGAATGCGAACAAACACATTTTGGCTAGAAAAATTAACCACCATAAGAAGACAAAAAAAAAAAAAAAAAAAAAAAAAAAACCAAAACAAAACAAAACAAACTGACACCGTGGTACACACCTTTAATTTCAGCACTCGGGATTAAAGAGGCTGGCACAGCCTCTTTAATCCCGAGTGCTGAAGCCAGTTTGATATACCTAGCGAAGACCAGGTCAACTTGGGCTACAAGGAGACCACGTCCCCCCCAAATAAAATAACCAAACGTAAAGAGACCGGTTTCAATCCTGGCATCCGAATCCGGGAAAAGGGACACTAGGATGGTTCGGACTCCTATAGTCTACAGCACACCAGTTATTCAATGGGGAGGGAGCCGATCCGTTGTGAAGGAATACCGAATTCGATTACTGAAGGTTTACAACTTGATTAGAACACCTAGGGTGAGCTGGGGCAGGTGATGTGCGCTGCACCCCAAACGAATTCACGGACTTTTTAGGGAACGACTGTGCAGCGGGGCCTATGTTCTTGTTCTTATAAACTGCATTTTATCTTCCTCGTAGGTCAAGAGTTGAGTGTCCGGGCTAGGATGGGAGGACAGAGACGGAAGGGAGGATGGAGGATAGAGAATGGATGGGAGGGGGAGGGGGAGGACAGAGAATGGATGGGAGGGTGAGGGTGGACGACAGACGATGGAGGATGGAGGATGCAGGGGAGGATCGGAGGGTGGAGGGACGCTTTTCCCGCACTTTCTGCAGAGCTGTGACCCGGCGGGCCTGGCGGGCCAGGCGGGCCAGGCTGTGCGCTCCTCACAGGTGGGGCGTGGCGAGGGCGTGGAGAATGCGCTTCCCAGCTCCGGCCCGCCCGGGAGGAGTGCGCTCTGCGCCGGTATAAGAGGCGAGGTTTCCCCCCACCGCGTCGGTGCGCTCTGGACCGGTCGAGGGATGCTCTCGCCCGAGTGGCGAGGCCAGCCGCGCTCTCCGCTTGCCGCGGCCACGCCGCACCCGCCGTCGGCCGCCGCCGACATGGCCCTGTACTGCGGCGACAACTTCGGCGTGTACTCACAGCCCGCCACCGCGGCAGCCCCGGGTGCACCCTCGGCCTCCAGGGCGCCCTACGGGCTGGCCGACTACGCCGCGCCGCCCGCCGCCGCCGCGAACCACTACTTGTGGTTCAATGGGCCCGGGGTGGGCGGCCCGAACTCGGCCGCGGGGTACCTGGGCGCCCCGCCGCCGCCGCCCCCCGGAGCCGCGGCTGGTCCTTTCCTGCAGCCGCCCACCGCCGCCGGCACCTTCGCCTGCGCGCAGCGTGCCTTCGCTCAGCCAGCGCCCGCCGCGCCCGCCTCGCCCGCTGGCTCCGCAGGTCCGGGCGAGCTAGGCTGGCTGTCCATGGCCAGCCGCGAAGACCTGATGAAGATGGTGCGGCCGCCCTATTCGTACTCAGCGCTCATCGCCATGGCCATTCAGAGCGCGCCCGAGCGCAAACTCACCCTCAGCCACATCTACCAGTTCGTGGCGGACAGTTTCCCCTTCTATCAGCGCAGCAAGGCCGGATGGCAGAACTCCATCCGCCACAACCTGTCGCTCAATGATTGCTTTAAGAAGGTTCCCCGGGATGAGGACGATCCAGGGAAAGGTAATTACTGGACTCTGGATCCTAACTGTGAGAAAATGTTTGACAATGGGAACTTTCGTCGGAAGCGAAAGCGCCGTTCTGAGGCCAGCAGTAGCTCCTCTGTGGCCACAGGGACATCCAAATCAGAAAGGCTGACCTCTGGACTAGCAGCTGGAGTGGGTGTAAAGCTGGAAGGAAACAGCCCCTCCTCTCTGCTGAGGCCTTCTCAGTCCCCAGAACCTTCAGAAGGCACCAAGAGCCCTGCCTCCTCTCCAGGAGCATCCGCGCTCACCTCCACCCCGTGCCTCAACACCTTCTTCAGCAGCCTCAGCACCTTAAATGCCAACCCCAGCGGGAACACCCAGCGAGCCATCCCGGGAAGCCGCCACCTAGGGATCCAGGGCACCCAGCTGCCTTCCAGCACATTCCCCGGCACCTCCATTCCTGACGGCTCCCCAGATTCCTTGCAGCTGAGCACTGTAGCNACACACACACACACACACACACACACACACACACTCACACACACACTCTTAAGGTATTGGGCTTAGATCCTAAGGAAGCCAATTCCGGGCATTCACCTCTGATTTTTCTTAAATTTATTTATTATGTGTATGAATGTACTGTCTGCATGTAGGTCGTTGCACCCGTGTTGTGCAATGCTACGGAGGTCAGAAGAGAGCGTCGGATTCCCCTGAAACTGGAGTTAAAGACGGTTCTTAGCCACCATGTGGGTGCTGGGAATCGAACCCGGGTCCTCTGCACGAGCAGTCGGTGCTCTTAATCGCTGAGCCATCTCTCCAGCCCCCATCTCTGAATTCTTAAAAATGTTGTGATGAAAAAATAAAATGTTGTGATGACCCGGGCTTGGTGGCGCACACTAATCCCAGGAATCCGGAAGCAGAGGCAGGATGATCTCTAATTTCAAGACCAGCCTGGTCTACATAGTGAGTTCCAGGACAGCTGGGGCTACAGGGAGACCCCATCTCAAAAAGGAGCCCCCCCCCAAAATGAGTGTTCTTATCTGGCAGGAGGAGGTGGCATGCAGCTTGCCAAAGAGACAGAGTCCTACTTGAGGTTTTCTGAAAGTTTGAGGCCATCCTGGACCACAAGAGACCTTGTCTCAATACAAACAAAAAACCTGGTATTTTAATATTTGTTTATTTATTTATTTATTTATTTATTTATTTATTTATTTATTGTCTTTTTGAAACGGGGTCTCCCTGTATCTCTAGCTGGCCTGGAACTCACTCTGTAGATCAGGCTGGCCTTGAACTCACAGAGATCCACCCTTGTAATCAAAATGTTTCAATGTGATTATTGCTCTTAAGTCTTCAAAATACTGTTAATTTTAATTTGCCCAAAAGCCATGTGTACCTAATGGTGACACTCTGGAACAGGACTTGCAGTTCTTGAAGGTGCCTGCATCTTCCTGATGTAGCCTCTAAATTTACCCAAGTTATCATGCCAGGCACCATCTGTACTCAGAGATTTGTTTTGGTTTATTTATTTATTTATTTATTTATTTATTTATTTATTTATTTTGAGGCAGGGTCTCCAGCTGGCCTGGAATTAAATGTTGTAGACCTTGATCTCTGCCTCCTGAGTGCTGAAATTAAAGATGGGAGCCACCACACCTGGCTCAGAACTTTAAAAAGTTCAAAGTACCTGGAAAAAAAAATAATAACCAAGCCCAGCACTTGAAGGTTGGGAGTCTAACTCAGAGGTAGAGCATTTGTCTGGGGTTCAATCCTTAGCACTGAGTGGGGGAAGAAAAGAAAAGCTGTTTACGCCAAGTTGTCCCAATAGACCTGTTCAAATAGTGCAGATATTGTCATAAGTGTGTGTGTTCCCTTGCAACTATCTACAGAAGATAACTACACTGGAGAAAGTGGGATTAGGGTGGGTGTCTGCTAGTTTGAGGAGCTCTTGGGCAGCTGGGGAGGTAGGATCATAAGTCCCAGGCCAGCTTAGGCTGCAAAGAGAGACCCAGTTTCAAAAGAGTAAGGAAGCCAGCCAACAGTGATTGGTTAGGAATGCCGAGTTTACATGCTGCCTGCACCATGGCAATGATTGTGAGGCACTTGAAATGTAACTAGTAACCAACTGAACCTCACTTGTCATCTGAAAAGGGAAAGACAGTGCCTGTCCTCTTACAGCTGTGAGAAGTAACAGGTCATTTATGAAAAGCACTCACTACAAGGCAAGTGCTTACTAGGGCTTTTTAAATGTCAGGTACTTTTCAAGGTAGAAAAAAACTGTTGAGTCATTCCAAGATGATCAATTTTTCCTATTTCAATTATAGTGAGGGAAGTTCAAATGGGAAATCCAATGAGTTGTTAAAATTTGATTGCTTAGGGCTGGAGAGATAGCCTAGCGGTTAAGAGCACCGACTGCTCTTGCAGAGGACCCGGGTTCGATCCCCAGCACCCACATGGCAGCTAAGAACCATCTGTAACTCCAATTCCAGAACTCCAGTTCCAGGGGAATCCGAGACCCTCTTCTGACCTCACGGCATCGCAACACCCGGGTGCACAAACCTACATGCAGACAGTACATTCATACACATACAAAAATAAATAAAATTTAAAAAAGATTAAAAAAAGTTGATTGCTTATTAGCAACATTTTATTTTATTATTTATTTATTTATTTAGTCTTCTCGAAGCAAGGGTCTCCCTGTAGTCCCAGCTGTCCTGGAGCTCATTATGTAGACCAGGCTGGCCTTGAACTCAAAGATCCGCCTGCCTCTGCCTCCCAAGTACTAGAATAAAAGGCAAGTGCCACCACACCCAGCTTCATCTCTGTTTTATGAAGGAAATAAAGCTCATGTTTTAAGTTGCACCTGAATTTCATAACTTTGCAAGGTTACAGAGTTTGGATCTAGAATAAAGAAAGGCAGTGAGTGGGTGACTTAAAATGTAGATGCCTCAGAAAGAAGGTTGGGCGACTTAAAAATGTAGATGCCTCAGGAATAAGGTTGGGTGACTTAACATGTAGATGCCTCAGAAATAAGGTTAGGTCTTCAGATTGAGTGGCAGACACTATTAGAAAGACATAGCCAGCACTGGCCAGAACAACTCTGCCTTTCTCCTTGAAGTGGGTAAAGCCTCTGAAAGAGGATGGAATAGAGGAAGGTCACCTTCGCTGGTATCTAACAAGTCTGCTTTCCTCCCAAAGATCCTCCCTTGCCCTCTCTTTACTTTCAGGTTTCCACGTAAGGTCTCTTGCACCCTGAGATAATTAAATGGCAAATTCTAAACCTGGTGCATATCTAATCCCAGGACTCAGGACATAGGAGTTCAGGGCCAGCCTCAGTTACATAGTAAGTTTGGAGGCACCTGAGATACACAGGGGCCTGTCTTAAAAGAAAGTTGGGTGTGGTGGCGCACACCTTTAATCCCTGTACTCCCTGTAGAGGCAGGACAGGGAGACTTGTCTGTGAGTTCAAGGAACGGCCCTTGGCTACAGGAGGAAACCCCTGTCCAAAAAAAAAAAAAAAAAAAAAAAGTAGAACAGATAGCTGAGAGCTGTGGATGTAGCTTAGTTGGTAGTGTACTTGCCTGTCCTGCATGAAACTCCTGCTTTTGATCCCCTGCACCATGTAAACTTCGGTATGATGCTACATGTCTGTGATCCCAGGGAGCTAGAAGCAGCAGGATACAAAATTCAACGTCATCTTCAGCTACATAGTAAGTTTAAGGCCAGCCTGGGATACTTGAGACCCTGTCTTAAAATTTCCAGAGTGTTAGGGCTGGAGAGATGGCTTAGTGGTTAAGAGCGCTGACTACAGAGTTGCAGAGGACTGGGGTTTGATTCCCAGCACCCACATGGTAGCTGAACCATCTTTAAGCCATCCAGTGGTGGTGCACTCATTTAAATCCTAGCACTTTGGGAGGCAAAGGCAGCAGATCCTGAGTTTCAAGGCCAGCTGGGGCTAGAGGAGAACCCCTCTCAAAAAAAAAAAATTACAGAGGGCTAGCCAGGCGTGGTGGCACATACCTTTCTTTAATCCCAGCACTTGAGAAGCAGAGGTAGGCAGATCTCTGAGATCTGAGGGTCCAAGGCCACTTTAGTCTACATAGTGAGCCCCAAGCCAGCTGGGGCTACAGGGAGACTGTCTCAAAAAAAAAATAAAAAAATAATTCAGAGTGCTGGGTATGGTGACTGTTGGCTTTAATCCCAGCACTCAGGGAGGCAGAGGCATCTCTGAGTTCCAGGCCAGCTGGGCCTATGGAGACCCTGTCTCAAAAAGACGGACAAGGGGCTGGAGAGATGGCCTAGCGGTTAAGAACGCCGACTGCTCTTGCAGAGGACCCGGGTTCCATCCCCAGCACCCACATGGCTGCTGAGACCCGTCTTTGACTCCCGTTCCAGGGGAATCCGACACCCTCTTCTGACCTCCGTGGCATTGGCACGAACACGTTAGCACAACCTACTCAGACAGTCATTCATCACATACAAGATAAATAAATTAAAAAAAAAAAAAAAAAGCGGACAAACAAACAAAAAACCCCCCAGAGCCAGGTTGTGGTGGGTACGCTTAACCAATCCACAGGCAGGTGGCTCAATGTGAAATGTGAGATGAGCCAGCCATAGTGAGTATCTGGCCTGCTGGGCTACAGGACACCTGTCCTCTAACTATGCCGTGGGATGCAGCTAGGGATGCTCTCTTATGGTTTAAGATCCCCCCAAAAGTCGTTGGGAGCAGGAGTAAGTTAAGTTCAGGTTCTTCTGCTAACGTCTTATTTATTCCTTAGGGAGGAAAGGGGTAATTACTGGCTCTGGATCCTAACTGTTGAGAACAATGGTTGAACAATTGGAACTTATCGTCGGAAGCGAAAGCGCACGTTCTGAGGCCAGCAGTGAGCTCCTCTGTGGCACCACAGGGACATCCAAATCAGAAAGGCTGACCTCTGGACTAGCAGCTGGAGTGGGTGTAAAGCTGGAAGGAAACAGCCCCTCCTCTCTGCTGAGGCCTTCTCAGTCCCCAGAACCTTCAGAAGGCACCAAGAGCCCTGCCTCCTCTCCAGGAGCATCGGCGCTCACCTCCACCCCGTGCCTCAACACCTTCTTCAGCAGCCTCAGCACCTTAAATGCCAACCCCAGCGGGAACACCCAGCGAGCCATCCCGGGAAGCCGCCACCTAGGGATCCAGGGCACCCAGCTGCCTTCCAGCACATTCCCCGGCACCTCCATTCCTGACGGCTCCCCAGATTCCTTGCAGCTGAGCACTGTAGCTGGGAGCAACCAGCGCTCCCCATACTACAGCGCTTTTCCTGGCAGCACCAGTGGGGGGGCCAGAGCAGCCCCTTCAGCAGCCCTTTCTACAACTTCAGCATGGTCAACAACCTCATCTACCCCCGGGAGGGCTCTGAGGTGTAGGCAATGCGCCTCAAACTGTCAAGTGCATACTTTATCCCCTCCCCTTCCAATGAGGCTCCAGCAAGGAGGTCTGGTTGGATTGGGCTGCCTGTTTTTGATGAGCCTGTGTAGCCCACTAGTCTATGCTCAGAAGCAGCAGGAATAACTTCTATACCCCAGCAAGCTTTTCCAGCTTTCTCTGGCTAGTGCCTCTCTGAAGAATAAAGCCACCTCCTCTGCTCAGGGATAGGTACCTTGGTAAGCTCTGAGTATTTTGTTAGTGACTGTGTATATCAGAAGTGGCAACTCACGCAGCTGGGAGAAAATAGGCTATGAAATAATATGGGCAGGAAAAGAAAGCAGTCGGCAGCTGAAGCCGGACATGGCGTGATTGAACAACTGACCGGCTGAAGGCATGTGAGCGGCTACCCATTTCCTCGGGCAGATCAAAGATTTTTTTTTTAAGAAAAGCCAAGTAACCTGGATTTTGGTTGTTTCTAGGAAACACCACAAACTCTTGCTGTATCCAGCTCAGAAATGATCTCTGTCTGGGACCTGGTAGATAGCTGACAGCAGGAAGGCTGTGCGTACAGCCCTTTGTGCCAAGCTTTGTTCCATATCTGACATCATTAGATCCTCAGTAACTGGGAGGTGGGTACTGCTAGCCCTTACCTTCCACAGGAGAGAAGCAAGCTGTGAGTTGGTACATAACATGTCTATATTCTAACCTCTACATTAATTAGAACTTTTGTTGTTTTGAGACTGGGTCTCCCTTTGGAGTCCTAGCTGGCCTGGAACTCACTACATAGACCAAGTTGGCCTTGATCTCAGAGATTTGCCCACCTCTGCCTCCTGGGTACTGAGATTAAAGGACAGCTTCACTAGAGCTTTCTTAAATAAGCCAGCTTCAAGACAAAGTCTAAGTGAGTTAGTAATGGAGCCAGATCTCACTTGACCAAAGATTCTGGTTGAAGTAAAAAGTCATTCAAGATGTTCCTCTGAGCAGCATAGGTTGGATGACATCACCTCTGTCTTACTCCTATTGAAGTCCAAGGCTTGGGGTTCCTAATGGTAAGCCTGGTATCCTGTCCCTCTTAGCTTGTGTCCTAGATAGTTCATTTCCTAACAAAGTGCTATTAGAATTCAACAAGTGTGTTCGTTAAAGTGAAATTTTATACTTTTAATGTGAGAAACCATCTGTGGTCAAAATTTTAACTTTTTATGTTTTAGTCTAGTCCCTTTTTGAGTCTCAGAGATAAGTTCATTTGAATAATTTTTGTAGTCATGCTCCCCAGTGCCCAGCACAGGACCTGGTCCATCATCATGTGGGAAACTCAGTGATTATTAGTTGAATGATAACTCATTCAAAAGGTGCTAATCAGAAATGGGAACAGTTGGATTTATGGATCAGCCCTCCACTAGAATGAAGGAAATGTCCTACAAGCTCCGTTGGAACGTGTTTCTGAGCCTTTGACGTTTTGCTTTTTGGAGTTTTATGAGTGTTTTAGAGGCAGGATCCACATTCCACGTACACGTTGTGGAAAAACAAAACCTAACTTTCCTTTGCTTTCTTTGTTTTCTTGGTCTTTTCGAGACAGGGTCTCTGTAGCCCCAGCTGTCCTGGAACTCGTTCTGTAGACCAGGCTGGCCTGGAACTCACAAAGATCCGCCTGCCTCTGCCTCCTGAGTGCTAGGATTAAAGGCGAGCGCCACCCGCCCAGCTTCCCTGCGCTTTCTTTGTTCCTTTCTTTTTTCTTCAAGGCAGGGCCTCCTGTTCCCAGTGCAGTAGTACTCACAGCATTACTTTCTATTTTACTTTTTGATTTTTTTAATATGGAAAATTTCAACGGCTTCTTAAAGTAAAAATTGCATCACTGCTAGGTGAGGTGTCACACGCCTTTAGTCCCAGCACTTGGCAGGCAGAGGCGGGAGGATCTCTGTAAGTACAAGGCCAGCCTGGTCTACATAGTGAATTCCAGGCCAGCTGGGATTAAGCGGAGACTCGGTCTCAAAAGGACCACAAACAAACAAAAAAACCAAAGAAACTACCTAGCCTCATACTTTGTGCATAAAAGTTTTCTATAGCTATTTTTGTATGTGAAAAATTAAGGACTTCTTAAGAATATTGTTTCTAACAACTCTGTTTGTAAATTAATTTATAATGTCAACTGGGGCTGTAAAGAATTTTCCCCCAAGAAAATACTTGTATGCTACAAAGAATTGTTATAAAATAAACTTAAGTGGGGTGACTTCTGGTTCCGGGGTATGACAGCTTTTCTGATTGCACCTGCCTTTTCATAAAGGAACAGAGGGATGAGTGGCACCCAAGCCACTGCAGGGACTGCTGTCAGCAGTTGGAATTCTTCCTATCCACATCTGAAAGGGCTGGAATAAAACCTTCACTCTTCATGAAGGGTCTTATAGGCATGAGTATTTGGTTTATTGCTAACACAGTTCTGTTTAGATTAAGCTGAATGAGCTGGGCCTAGAGCTCTGGTAGAATGCTTGCCTAGCATGCCAGAAGTCCTAGGATCATGCTCTGGGTGGGTGGGTGGGGGGGATGAAGCCTAGTCTCCATGCAAGACCATCTAAAAAGCATCAGCTTTTTGGGGCTTCACTCCTAGTGGAGCTCTGTAGGTTTGACCATGGTTTTGGGGAAAGGGGACATAGCCTATCCTTCCCAAGGGGGGAGCTGGAAATTTGAACTTGACTCATCTGGAATGGTCTTTGTTGTATGAGGTGTCCTGTATATCATAGGGTGCATACCCACACAGTTAAAATACGATAGGTGGTCAGGTGGGGGTAATAACCCTATTAAAAATCTGTTCTAGCTTAATATAATTTGCCAATGAGGCACAGCCCCCTCCTCCACATTCTTGGTCCTAGAGCCTGTAATAAGATGTAAGGGTTGGCCCTTGGGCTTCTGGCACAGGAAAGTCTGTCCCTTTGAGTTGGGGGCAGTGCTGGGCATCCAATCCATGGAGGGCCTCAAGAATTTGAGATAAATGCTCTGTCCACTATAATCTGTTTCCAGGGTGTGCAATCCCTTTTTTTGCTGTTGTTAACCTAAAACTTATTTGTGACCAGGAACTACCCAAATAATTTAAATGAGACCTGGTTTGCTACTATAGGGAAGGTAGAATCCCTCAAAATGTCAGTTCAGTTCACAATCACTCCTTTCTAGGCTGGATGTGGTGATGCACACTTTAATCCCAGCACTTGGCAGAAGCAGACTGGTTCAAGGCAAGCCTGGTCAACCTAGCAAGTTCTAGGTCAACTAGGGCTACAGGGAGATCCTGTCTCAAAAATACCAAAAATAAATAAATCACTGTCTTCTATCTGTCTAACAAGAGATCTAGGCTGGGGAATAATTTAGACTAAACTTTGAGGAAGAAGTTGGTATCAACTGTGGGGATTTGGGGAGGTTTTTGGAGTTTTTTGTTTTTTTCTTTTTGGAACTCTCAGAGATCTGCCTGCTTCTGCCTCTGGAGTGCTGGGATTAAAGGCATGTACCACCACACCCGGCAGGTATGGGGATTTCTTGAAGAACAAAAAGCATGATCAAATTGCATTAGAAAGTACTAGGTCTGGGAAGGTGATAGACATTAGATGTCAGAACGATGGCATTTATGAGGTAAGAACCTATTTCCCATCTTTGAACAATGGTCAAGGTCAGCAGGGTGGCATAGTCCCCGGCACCAACACCTATCAGGACCCTGGGTAAAGTGCTAGGTATCCATTTAAAGAACAAGAAGTTGCTGCCTGGGCCAGGGATGCTTCCAGGTCAGAGAGCCAGCACCCAATTGCCACCAACTTCTTGCATCTTTGATTATTTTTCCTGAGAACCAGTTTAGAAATTCTGGATTTGAGATAGGCCACACTTTCTGTTGCTCAGGACAATATAGAGGACAAAATGTCCTGTAATAGGTAGTTAGAGGCCTCCCTGGAGAGAGGGACTGATGAGCCCAGGCCGAGGCTTGGAGCTGTGCCAGTCCAGGCTTGAAGTACCTTTCAGGGAAGAAGAATTTGAGGAACTGATAAGCAAATTTTGCATTTGATCTGGGCACGTTTATTATATTTTTGTTGATGTTTTTGAAACAGTCTTTTGTAGCCTAGGCTGGCCTAAAACCCACTGTATAGCAGAGGCTAGCACCCTATCCTGGTCCATCCACCTCCAGAGTGCTGGGATTACTAGAATGTGACATCATGCCTGAATCCATCCTGACATTTTAAAATCTTCTATCTCATTCTCTAACTTCCTGAAAAAGTAGCCGAAGAAGTACTCTGCAGCCCTCCCCCTTCCCTGGGCCAACCTGGCTTGGCTGGGCACTGGACACAAAGGACTGTCCCTGAACTTCAGAGGAGACTCCCAGTGGCTTCTCTACCTTCTAAGGATTTGAAAGAGCCTGGGTCTGGTTAGCTTTTGTCCTTTTTTCCACTATTCCAGGAGCTAAAACCTTGAGGTCATTAATGAGAAAGAAACCCCTGGTGCTCTCCTGGAGTGGGAGGTCAGCTGGCTTCAGGGCCAGAGCTCTGGCCACAGCCTTACTTTTGTCATGGAAAGCTGTCCGCTGGGGCATGGCTGGGTGGCTGGCACTGCTGAGAAAAGGAATTTCCTGCCAGATTTCAAAACAAAACAAAACAAAAAAGGCAGAAAGACTGGTGCCTCACTGAATTCCTCCCCAGGAGGCCTGGAGAACAGTCCTTTATCATTTTAAAAAAGATAAGTATTACCCTCTGTAGGCACTGCCTTAAAGCACCCAGATGACTTACAGCCCCACAGCCCTCCTAAGAACAATGAATTACAGTTATTACCTATCTAACTAATGAAAACATAGGCCTGGGAATTTGTATAACTGGGCCTAATCATTGATGTAAGTGATTGCTTCAGGCAAGTGGTCAGGGTATGATTCAAAATGAGGCTATCTGATGATGTCCCTGCCTACCTGTCCTTAACACTACACTGCCTCCCCATTCAGAAAAAAGAGGCATAGAGAGGTTAAGTAATTTTGTCAAGACCACCCAGCTTGTCTGTGATGGCCTTCGTTTTCCAGGTCATGGATGTATCACTCCCGGCATTTCCTTTGTGTGGACCCTGAGGTTGAATGTTGTGTCGGAGATGTCTTTTCATGAATGCAGGATCCCAGAAATGAAAGCCACTTTTCCTTCTTACATCTTCCACCTTGGAATCAATCAACCCGGTGATGGGTCAGAGGCCTAGGTATTGGGCTTTGACGTTTCTCAGGGAAGCCAGGCATTGGTGATAATGGTTAGGAATACTGGCCTCATAGAAAATATTCCAGTGACCTGGTAATGCCCCTGCTCAACCACATCCTGTGCATAGCTTGGCAGACCTGAAATGACTACAGTGCCTGCCTTACGTCACTCACTACTTGCAGAGACTTAGCTCCTTGGGAAACCAAGGTAGAGACCGAAAGGTTGGGGTATAAGGTTCTTGGTAAAATGCTTGCCTAGCATGCACGAAGCTCTGGGTTTGAGCGTGAGATCTGCATAAACTGGGAGGGGTGGCACTTGCCTGTAATCCCAGTACTCTGGGTGGAGGCAAGAGTTCAAGATCATCTTTGGGTTTATAGCACTTTTGAGGCCAGTATAAGCTTAAGAAGCTTTTCAAGGGTCCAAGGCTAGGGTAAGGTCTTTCCTTGCAGTGGAGGCAAGAGTCATGGCAGGACAAGCATGTAGAAAGTTCTCTCTGCTGTCGACAGAATGTTGATTGCAAGGAGTGCAGCTGAAAGTGTAACCAAAGGTGGCATTATGCTTCCAGAAAAATCATAAGGAAAAGTATTACAAGCAACAGAAGTAGCTGTGGGATCTGGCTCTAAAGGAAGGATGGAGAGAATTAACCAACTAGTGTTAGAGACAAAGTTCTACTAGAATATAGAGGCACCAAAATTGTTCTTATTTAGAGGTGGTGACATTCTTGGGATGTATGTAGACAGAAATCACTTGAAACGGCACCCTGTGAGCTGCCCATTCTGCTCAAGTTCTGAAGTGTTTCATCATGTAAATAGTTTCCATGCTTCTCTTCTATAATGAACAAATGATATCTAAACTAATGAAAAGAAAAACAATACGGACCATAATAGAAGCCAACAACAGATTTGCACAGGCTAACCCCTCCCTGATTCCCCCTCAGTGTTGGAGTTCGAATGGTTAATCTCCCAGAAGACCCTTGGACAGCTCCCATCCTGAGCAGAGAGGCTGCAGCCCTGGGTCCCTTCTTTCACATGGTTCCTGCACAGAGGGGCTGAACCTGAATGGATCCATATACGCAAAGCCAAGGTGCCTCTGGATTCATGGGCCTCAGTCTCCTGAGTGGAGCGGAGAATGGCAACATCCACTTCACGGGGCTATACGTGCCTATGCCTACTCTATGTGTTACCTCAACTCCGAATCCACTCCCAGAGCCTCCACCTATCTTTTATCAGCTATACCCAGATGTCCTGGTATACACCTGTGATCTCAGCCCTTGCAGGGGGATGAGGCTAGAAGGTGGAGAGTTTAAGGCCAGCCTGGACTATAAAGTGAGATCCTGTCAGAGAGAGGGGCAGATGGTTGAGAAAGGAAGAGAAAGGGAGTGAGAGAAGATGATTTTTTTTTTCAAAAGTGCTTTCATCAAGACAGTATAGCTATGAGAGAACAATTTCTAATCTGTGTCTCACCAGCACTCAACCCTACTGCATATCTTGCTTCCATCTTCAAGGCTTATCCCTCTGCCGCTAACCTTCCATTTATTCCTGCCATGCCAAGGTCATTCACCAGGAAGCAAGCATGTTGTGTATATTACTTACTTAAATTTATTTTTGAAACTGAGTCTTGCTATGTAGCCCAGGCTGGCCTCAAACTCATGGCAATCCTCTTGCCTCGGCCTCCTGAGTTGCTTGGATTTGTAAATAGGAGGTGACACACCCATCAGCCAGCATGATATTTAAATATATATAGAAACAAGAATGCAACCTCCCAGTCTAGAACCTGTCAGAAGTGCTAGCACTAAGTTCAGAAAGTCTGTTATTAATTCCAAACCCCAAAACTTTTCTGGCCTCAAATTCACTATGTAGCCGAGGATGACCTTGAACTCCTAATCCTCCTAAGTGATGAGATTTTAGGGATGTGCCACTCATTGATCCAAGCCCCAGCCGAACACCTTATCAACTGAACTACAGCCTCAGTCCCCTCTCCCACCCTCCTCCTTTTTTTTGAGACAAGATCTCATGTAATCCCTGCTGGTCTGGAATTCTCTAGGCGAAGATGACCTTAAACTTCTGATCTGTCTCTACCTCCCGAATGCTGGGATTACAGGCATGAGCCACCACACCCAGTCTATCCAACCCAGGGCTTTATTCATGCTAGGTAAACACTCTACCAACTGAGCTGCACCCCCGGCCATTATTAAGTCTTTGATTCAAAAATTGTAAAAAAAAAAAAAAAAGTGTTATATGATAATTTCTGAACTGAAGGAAGGAGGGGAGGGGGATGCTAAGGGACCAGATGGGACACAATATGATTCACTCAGCCTCCCTAAAGGGTGGCCAGCCTGATTTGTGTCTGCCTCTTACTATTTTATTTTCTTTTTTTAGACAGGGCCTGACTATGCAGCCCATGGCTGGCCTGGGATCTACCTGCCTCTTTCTCTGGAGTGCTTAGTGCAGGTGTCCACTAAGACCAGAGGCATCAGATCCCCTGGAGCCAGGTCGTTGTGAACTGCCTGATTTAAGTCCTAGAAACTGAATTCAGGTCTTTTAGAAGAGCAGTACATGTCCTTAACCACTAAGCCATCTCCCTCCCTCTTACTATTTTTTTGGGTGTGCTTTTTGAGGCAGGGTCTCCCTGTAGCCCCAGCTGGCCTGGAACTCACTATGTAGACCAGGCTGGTCTTGAACTCACTGAGATACCCCTGCCTCTGCCTACGGAGTGCTGGGATTAAAGCCGTGGGCCACCACACCTGGCTCTTCTTATTATCTTAATGGGGATTTTTATTTTTTGTCTTTTTGAGACAGGGTCTCCCTTTAGTCCAGCTGTCCTGGAGCTCGCTCTGTAGACCAGGCTGGCCTTGAACTCACAGAGATCCACCTGCCTCTGCCTCCCGAGTGCTGGGACTAAAGGCGTGCACCACCATGCCTAGCTCTCTTCTTATTATCTTAAAAATAAAGTCTACAGGGGCTGGAGAGATGGCCTAGCAGTTGAGAGCACCGACTGCTCTTGCAGAGGACCTGGGTTGGATCCCCAGCACCCACATGGTGGCTGAGAACCATCTTTTTGGGGGGGGCGTTTTTTTTTTTTTTTTTTTGGTCTTTTCAAGACAGGGTCTCCCTGTAGCCCCAGCTAGCCTGGAACTCTCTCTGTGAACCAGGCTGGCCTTGAACTCACAAAGATCCTCCTGCCTCTGCCTCCCAAGTGCTAGGATTAAAGGCGTGCGCCACCATGCCCGGCGCTGAAAACCATCTTTAGCTCCAGTTCCAGGGGAACCCGACACCCTATTCTGACCTCCACAGCATTGCACGACACGGGTGCACAAACCTACATGCAGATAGTACATTTACACACATGAATAAATAAATAAATTTTAAAAATCTACATCAAAGTGAAGTATTTGCCTCATTTGTCCTAAGAGAAAAGTACATTGTTTTTCTTCCCCATTTGGGAAAACTGAGGGACCAGCCTCTACATTCCCATGATTTATATTTATGATAAAAATCTTCAATATAGAGGCTAGAGAGATGGCTCAGTGGTTAAGAGCATTGATTGCTCTTGCAGAAGACCCAGGTTTGATTCCCAGCACTCACATGATGGCTAACAACCATCAACAATTCCAGTTGTAGGGGATGACTTCTGTTAGCAGTGCACGACATGGTTGCACTTACATGTAGGCAATACTCTCATACACATAAAAAATTAAAAAAATAAAAATAATGTTTTAAATCTGCAAGCTACCTCATTGCCAAAAGGTTATCTTTCTACGGTTATTTTAAAATTACATTAGTGCTGGGTGTAGTGCTCCACGCCTTTAATCCTAGCACTTGGGAGGCAGAGGCAGGATCTTTGTGAGTTCAAGGCCAGCCTGATCTACATAGTGAGTTCCAGGACAGCTGGGACTATAGGGAGACCCTGCCTCAAAAAGCACACCCAAAAAAGATAGTAAGAGGGAGGGAGATGGCTTAGTGGTTAAGGGCATGTACTGTTCTTGTAAAAGACCTGAATTCAGTTTCTAGCACCTACATCAGGCAGTCAGCTGGGGCTACAGGGAGACCCTGTCTGGAAAAGACAAAAAAAAAAAAAAATTACATTTGTATCTATGGCCCAGAGAGACGTGTGCCTCTGGAGGTCAGAGTTACAGCTGCAGGGGTCCTGCTCTCCTTCCACCAGGAGAGACCTGGGGACTGAGCTCAGGTCACCAGGTTTGGCAGCAAGTGCCTTTACCAGCTCACTTACCTTGCTGGATCCTTCTTCCACTTTACATGGGCAAGACTCCCAAGAATTTTTGCCTTGCTTTTGAACCCAAGGGTCCTCAGTCCCCCTCTCCTTACTTCCCCTTCTCATCTTGTACCTTGCCTGCATTCCAGCAGAAAAGAGCTTCTCCACCAAAGACCTGATGCTTCAAGTGGCCCTGGCACTGTCTCTGCTAGAGGACTCCCAAGTCCTCCCCTTTACTGGTTTTGGGAAGGTTGGAAAACCCCTTTACACTGCTGTGAGATCAGCAGGGACTTAAAAACCTTTCCTCCCACGGGATCAGCTTCTGTGCAGCCAAGCATGCGCACCACAATCTCTAGTCATCAACTGTCAGCTGTTGACCCCAGACTCAGCTGAGATCCACAGGCCTTGTCCTCTTCCTCCAAAGAGACTGCTAAAAACAACCAGCAAGGACCACGCTTACATTCCAGCAGAGGGGATGGAAGAGTGACTTGATTTGATTTGGGAAGGAGGAGAGGGACCTCTCCGACAGTCCCTACCAGGACCAGAGTAGGAGTGGGCCAAGTGAGGAATGGTGGAGAGAAGACGTAGGTATTGGTGGGCAGAGACTCAAAGCAGAAGGTAGGGGAGGAAGGAGGCTAGAAGACGGAGCTACAATCTGAGAAAGCCCATCAGAAAGACAATAGAAATTAATCTAGTTTCCCCCTAGGAAGGAGATTTATATTTCATTTCAAGCCTGGTGACTGTAATCCCAGCAGTCACTTGCTGAGGCAGGAAGATTGCTATAAAGTATGATGGTATGACGTCAACCAGAGCTCCATAGCAAGACTTTGTGTCAAGAATACAAAATGTAAACAAAGAATAAATAAAAGTATTCTGGCCTGGCATGGTGTTCACACATATAATTCCTGCACCTGGGAGAACAGGTGGGAGGATTACTATACATTTTTTTTTTAAGCCAGATAGCTCTACATAGAGAGTTCGGGCCACTCAGGGATAGATAAGAATACCCTATCTCAGCCAAAAGAAAGAAAACATATTTCCAAAAGGAGAGATAGGCATTAGTCAATAATAAGATAGTTACAAAAATAGTTCTAGGCTTCTACAAAGGAAGTATTCAGGGTGTGGTTGATAACACTTTTTTTTTTTGTCTTTTTGAAATGGTCTTCCTGTGGTTCCAGCTATCCTGGAACTCACTATGTAGACCAGGCTGGCCTTGAACTCACAGAGATCCTCCTGGCTCTGCCTCCCGAGTGCTGGGATTAAAGGCGTGTGCCACCACGCCCTGCCCTGCCCTGCTCTTCCTTCCTTCCTTCCTTCCTTCCTTCCTTCCTTCCTTCCTTCCTTCCTTCCTTCCTTCCTTCCTTGCTTTCTTTCTTATTTTTTTTTTTTTTTTGTTTTGTTTTGTCTTTTTGAGACAGGGTCTCCCTGTAGCGAGGAGGGTGTCGGATTTCCCCTTGGAACTGGGATTAAGGATGTTTTTCATACCATGTGGGTTGTTGGGGAATTCGAACCCCCGTCCTCTCAAGGGCAGTTGTTGCGCTTAACTCGATAGGCCATCCTCCCAGCCCCTTGTTTGTTGTTTTAAATGAAATTTAGAAGCACTCTTCCAAGAGGCAGCTCTGATGCGGGTATGGTGAGCACATCCCTGTACACAACTGGCGGGGACACACTGACCAGCTCTCGGGCTTGGGCTATGGTAGCACTGTCCCACAATGTCTGGGTAAGCCTTACAAGCAGCTCTCGGGCTGGGTATGGTAGCATGTCCCTGTAATCATAGCATTTGGAACTGAGGCAGAAATTGCTCGTGAGTCAAGAGAACATACCTGAGCTTAATATTGAATACCAGACCAGTCTATGTAACAAGACACTGTCCTCAGACTAATGGACTAATATTGACGAGGTGATGCCGTTGGAGCACCACCACGCAACAAACAACAAGACAAAAAAGTCAAGAAGATCAAAAAACCTAACCACACAAAAACCCAGCCCTTTCTGGTAGGGGTTATGGGAGGTCCAATGAATCCATTTGGTGTCATACCTCTGGTCACCATCACATGGGTTTCTTGGTAGTAGACAATGCTTGTTTCCTATTACAGGGCATGATATTCGGTTACATTCCATTGGCAGTGTTTCCATAGAGGCCTGAGGAACAGAAGCACAAATCCAGCTCCAGAAACAGTCTAGGTCTACCTTCTCCTCTACTGCAGAAGAAATAGCATGTAACCAGCTGGAAACCACATGACCTTGAGGCATGGTGATGATGTACTGATCTCATACTGAAGATACAGAGTAGACAATACTAAAAGCAATTTGGTGCTTGGCTGTCATCAGACCAGCTAGTGAGGTGGAGGTTCAAGGTGTCGCTCTTGGGATAAAGGTAGTGCCTGTACTTTTTTTTTTTTTTTTGTCTTTGTTTTGAGGACAAGGGTCCCCTATACCCAGCTGGCCTGGCTCTGTACGCAGCTATGTCCTAAGCTACAGAATCGGCCCTAAATACAATGTGCTAGAGGCTATGATAAAAGGCATTCCCAGCCATGCCTGGCTTAAAGAGGGTTCTTAGCCACCTTGTGGCGTGCTGGGAAGATCTAAGACCACAGGTCCTCTGCAAAGCGCGCGTGCTCTTAGGTGTGCTTGACCATCTCTCAGCCCAGTGCCCTGACATTTTATATCTGTATCAGGTAGTGATGCTCAGTGTACAGGAGCAACACTGAGATCCCCCTTCCTGTTGGCTTTTTACAATGCGAGGGGGCATGTAATTGCTCAGCGGGCTATTCTATAAATTCACTATACGCTGAAGTGACTCTCGGAACTCGCTGATTTTCAGGTCTATTCTCCCAAGTGCTGGGAATAGCATCAGTACCACTACTACACTCGCTCTGAGCTGCCACTTAAAACATTTGTATAGATTTTAGATGCGGCTCACGTTGGTAAAGTGCTCCTAAGCAAGCATGAAAGCACTGAGAGTCGCAATATCCCCAGCACCACAGAAACCTATGTGATGGACACACACCTTAAGGCCCAGCTCCAGTGAGGTGCAATGCAGGAAGTACCAGGAATCAAGTCACCATGCCTAAAAAACATGCTCTCCTTTCCATAAAAAACACAAGATCAAAGGATCCCGATGGAGGGCCCAAGTGAAATTCATTGAAGGTGCTTGGGCCAAGCCTGATGACTTGGGTTAGATCCCTAGGACCCACGTGGTGGAAGGAGAGAATTGCATATGTGTCATCACCCACAAACAAATAAATGAATGAATGATTAAATGCAAATTTAAAATTTGAGTAGAATTAAATTGCAACACATCACTAAAAATGTAGTCTGGAGTGTTTTGTTGTTGTTGTTGTTGTTGTTTGTTGTTGGTTTTTAAATATCTGTTTTAGAGACAGGGTTCCCTTGTGCGTCCCAGCTGGTCCTGAAACTCACTTTAGACCAGGCTGGCCTTGGAACATCAGAGAGATCCACCTGTCTCTGACCTCTTGAGTGCTGGGACTAAAGCCCTATGCACCACCAACCTGGTAAATACTGGACTATTAATAACTGCTGGCTGCTGCTCAAGGAATCATGGTTTCTGTTCTTGCGAATTTTCTGTTCTTCCTTTTTTTTTTTGNCCCGTAGCCCATCAATCTGACATGGAACCTCACTACTAGGCAGACCAAGCTGGCTTTGAAACTCACAGAGATCCATCCGCCTCTGCACTCCAGATGGCTGAGGACTAAAGGTGTGTGCCGCCACCCAGCTTTTTTTTTTTGTTAACGATCTTACGATTTTGATTTGTTACTAAAACCAAAGTCACAAGCATAGGATACAGTAATAAGTTCACATTTCCAGTTGAGAACAATTCATTCTGGTATCCTTCTCTAGTTTGATGGCTCTCATGTGGTAGATTTGTAATATATGCACCAACTCACATATAACTCTTTTTTTTTTTTTGAGACAAGGCCTCCCTTTAAGTCCCAGCTGGCCTGGAGGTGACGCTGTAAACCAGGCTGGCCTTGAACTCACAGAGATCCACCTGCCTCTGCCTCCCAGTGCATAACTCTTTCTTAATGTATGTATTTCTTAGTGTGTGTCAGGGGGTGTGGTGTGTTTCTGTTCATGTGTGGATGTCAGATGATAGCTTTGAGGAATCAGTTCTCCGCTTCCACCATACAGATCCTGGTGATAAAACAAACTCAGGTTGCCATGGGAGCAAGCACCTTCGTGTCTGAGCTGTGTCGTGGGAGCAAGCACCTTCGTGTCTGAGCTGTGTCGTGGGAGCAAGCACCTTCGTGTCTGAGCTGTGTCGTGGGATCAAGCACCTTCGTGTCTGAGCTGTGTTGTGGGATCAAGCACCTTCATGTCTGAGCTGTCTCACTGGCCCTTGTTTTTGTTTTTTGAAGCAAGGTCTCAAAACCCAGTCTGGCCTTGAACTTGCTCCTTGAGCAAATTGAATCTTGAAATCCTGAGCTCCTGATCCTCCTCCTTCCATCCCGAGTACTGGGATTTCCAGCATGAGCCTGGAGCTGCATGTGCAGTTCTGTGTCCCTCCAGCTTGATTTTTCTCCTGACTTTATTGCCACTTTTCATATAAATTCACTGGCACATGGGATGATTTTGCATTTGTTTCTTGGCTAGAAATTGCTTGCTCCTAAGAGTCTTATGGAAAGACACGACAAGGAACGCAGTAGCCACGTTCACGGTGGTGGTAGAGAGTGGGAGGGATAGCCATAGAGTCTGGAGGGGGTAGAAAGTGGGAGGGGGTGGGACGTTGTGAACTTGGGACAGGGAGAGGATTTTAAACCTTGTTCTGTGCACAAGAGACCAGTGAAGTTTTTTTTGTGTTTTTCTTTGGGAAAGGTGAAGAATGTCTATGCCGGGCTGGCCTACAACTTGGAGCAATCCTTCCTCAGCCTCTGCATTATAGGCATGCACTACTGCAACAGGCCACTGAACCATATTAGAAGGAAAGTGACATTGAAACTTCCCTGTTAACCACTGTGGTGATCACGTAGGAGAACTCAATAAAGTAGCTCATTAATGAAATAAGCATGGAACAAATATTTTTTTTAATTTAATTTTTATTGATGTTTTGTGCATTTCGATACATCATTTTCTAAATTCAGATCAGGCTATTTCCTTCCCTTCCCCCCCCCACGCCCATCCGATCATGTATTCTGTCCCCATAAATGTCTTGCATCTTTCTCTGTTTTTTTTTTTTTTCCATTTTTTTAGCTAAAGGATAATCCTATGAGTACAAGCATCCTTTTCGTCAAAACCCAATCTGCAGGCTGTTGTGCCCAACCCCCACGCCCCACATCCAGTTGGGGGTGACAGGTTGTTTTTCAATCAAGTTGATCATCACTTGAGTGTCCAGACTACATCGTAGGATCTTTGTGAGTTCAAGCTAGCCTTGTCTACAGAGTGATGTTCAGGATACTGGTGGCTAAGGGGAACCCACGTCTTGAAAAAACAAAAAAAAAAAAAGGAAAATAGAAGTTGGGTGTAGTGGTGCACACCCTTAATCCCCACATCAGGGGCAGAGGCAGCAGATCTTCTGTGAGATTCAAGGCCATCTGGTCTAACTTTAGTGAGTTCACGTCAGTTGGGGCTAAGGGAGACCTATCTCAACAACAAAACAAAATAAAAAATAATGTTATGTATGTTGTGTGTTTGTGTTGTGCAAGTGCCGAGTATGCACTGTATGTGTAGTTCTGGGGGGAGAGGGCAAAGGGGTTCCTTGATCCCTGGAGCTGGAATTCAGGCAGTTTGTGACCCACACCATGACTGTGACGGTGAGGACCAACCTCGGTCCTCTCCATAGAACAACAGAGCTTTTAACAGCCATCTGATAATTCTTGAGCCCCTAAGCTACAGGTTTTTAAGGGGGTTTACATAGGATATAATTTTTGTGTTTTAAGATTTTATTTATTTGTAGTGTTGTAATGCGTGGTTTTGGCCCGCCTGTTTATGTAATGCACCACAGTCTGCCTGGTGCCCATGGCAGGGGTTGGATCTTCTGGAACTGGAATTAGGAGGGATATGAGTCCACCAGTTGGGTGCTAGTAACTGAACCCCAGTCTTTTGCAAGAGCGGTCAGTAGTCTTAACCCATCTCTCCAAACGCCTTAGTTGTTTTTTTTTTGTTTTGTTTTTGTTTTTGTTTTTTTTAAAGTTTTTTTTATTTTACAATTTTTTATTTATTTATTTTATTTCTTATATTGTATCAATGTACTGTCTGCATGCAAGTCGGGTCAACGTGGTCATCACTGCCGCGGAGTGTCCGAATGATGGTGTCAGAGTCCCCTGGAGCTGAGTTCTCATGGAATTGGACTTTCAGACGCTCTCGCTGCATGTGGGTGCTGGGGACGGAACCACTGGTCCTCTGTAAAGAGCGGTTTGCGCTCTTAACCGCTAGGGCCGTCTCTCCAGCCCCTATTATATTTATTTTTATGTGTATGAATGTCGTGTACTGTCTGCATGTAGGTTGTGCACCCGTTCATGCAATGCTGCGGATTTTCAGAGAGGGTGCGGATTCCCCTTGGAACTGGGATTAAGGATGTTTTTCACTGCCATGTGGGGTTGGGGAATGAACCCCCCCCGTTCCTCTGCAAATGCAGTTGTTGCGTCTTAGACCGATAGGCCATCTCTCCCAGCCCCTTTTTTTGTTTTTAATGAATTTAGAAGCTACTCTCCAAGAGGCAGCCTGATGCTGGGTATGGTGAGCACATCCCTGCCTACAGCACTGGGGTAGCACCTGTAACCCCAGCATCTCGGGCTGGGATGGTAGCACCCGTCCACGCATGCTGCTTATAGCCTTCTGAACCAAGCAGCTCTCGGGCTGGGTATGGTAGCATGTCCCTGTAATCATAGCATGTGGGAAGCTGAGGCAGAAGATTGTCTTGAGTTCAAAGACAACCTGAGCTTACATATTGAATACCAGACCAGCTATGTAACAAGAACACCTTGTCTCCAGACTAATTGAGTCTCTAAATTGCTGGAGAGGCCATCGGGGATGCGACCACCAACGACACAAACAACAAACAAAAAATCAAGAAGATCAAAAAACCTACCAACAAAAACCCAGCCCTTTCTGGTAGGGGTTAATGGGAGGTCCAATGAATCCATTTGGTGTCATACCTCTGGTCACCATCACATGGGTTTCTTGGTAGTAGACAATGCTTGTTTCCTATTACAGGGCATGATATTCGGTTACATCCATTGGCAGTGTTTCCATAGAGGCCTGAGGAACAGAAGCACAAATCCAGCTCCAGAAACAGTCTAGGTCTACCTTCTCCTCTACTGCAGAAGAAATAGCATGTAACCAGCTGGAAACCACATGACCTTGAGGCATGGTGATGATGTACTGATCTCATACTGAAGATACAGAGTAGACAATACTAAAAGCAATTTGGTGCTTGGCTGTCATCAGACCAGCTTAGTGACTGGAATGGTTCAGGTGTCAGCTCTTGTGACTAAAGGTAAGTGGCCTGTACTTTTTTTTTTGTTTTTTGTCTCTTGTTTTGAGACAAGGGTCCTCCTATACCAGCTGGCCTGAACATTCGACAGGCTGCGCCTAGAACTATCTGCACAGCAGCGGCCTAATCGTAACAAGTGCCTAGAGTGCTATGGATTAAAAGGCATTCCCAGACCATGCCTGCTAAAGAGTGGTTCTTAGCCACCTTGTGGGCTGCTGGGAACAGTCAAGACCCAGCGTCCTCTGCAAGAGCGCCAGTCGGCTCTTGAGTGGCTGAGCCATCTCCTCACGCCCAGTGCCCTGACATTTCTTATCTGGTATAGTCAGTATGATGCTCAGTGTACAGTGACACACCTGAGATCCCCCTTCCGTTGGCTTTTTACAATGACAGGGGTCATGTCAATTGCCAGCTATGTCTTAAATTCACTATCGCTGAATGACTCGAGACCGTGATTATTTCGTCTACTTTCCCAGTGCTGGGATTACAGCATGTACCACTACTATCCTAGCTCTGAGTCCATCTTAAAAACATTTGGATGAAGATTTTAGATGCGGCCTTCAGTTGGTAAAGTCTCCTAAGCATAGCATGAAAGCACGAGAGTCGCTAATTCCCCAGCACCACAGAAACCTGATGTGATGACACACACCTTTAAGCCCAGCACCAGTGAGGTGCAAGCAGAAGTACCAGAATCAAGACCACCTAAAGACATAATGTCTCCTTTCCCATAAAAAACAAAGGATCAGAGGATCCATGGAGGGCCCCAAGAAATGTCATTGAAGGTGCTTGGCCAAGCCGGATTACAGTGGGTGTAAGATATCCCTAAGACCAACGTGGTGAAAGAGAGAATTGCATAGATGTGTCATCACCCGCACCAAACAAAATAAATGAATGAATGATAAATGCAATTTAAATGAGTAGAATTAAATTGCAAGCAACATTCACGAAAAGTAGTTCTGGATGTTTTTGTTGTTGGTGTTGTTGTTGTTTGTTGTTGGTTTTTTAAATATCGATTTGAGACAGGGTTCCCTGTAGGCCCCAGCTGGTCCTGAAACTCACTTTCTAGACCAGGCTGGCCTTTTGAACTCAGAGATCCACCGGTCTCTGCTCCTGAGTGCTGGGACTAAAGCCTGCACCACCACACCTGGAAGACTGGACTATTAATAACTGCTGGGCTGCTGCCTCAGGAATCAAGGTTTTCTGTTCTTGGATTTTTTCTTCCGTTTTTTTTTTTTTTTTTTTTCCTTTTTTTTTTTTTTTTTTTTGTCTTTTTTTGACTTCTGAGACTAGGCGTTCGCCCTATAGCCCACGCTGGCCTGGAACTCACATAGATTGCCTGCGCTCTACCTCCCCAGTGCTGGGATTAAAGGCGTGCCGCCACTACCAACCCCCTACATATGCAATTCTCTTGTGTCTTTCACAAAAAACCTATGCCATGGGGCCTGCTTTCTGTCCCTCTCTTTTTCATTACAACTTGAAAGGTTATCACGGAACAAACCTAACAGTGCCTAGAGATCTGACGGTACTAAATATCCGTGATGACATCTCAGCCTCTGGTTAGCTGGCACTTCACGTTGGATCTGTAGTATCTCGCCAGATTTCACCTTATGCTGGGCAAAGTAGTGGTACTTACCTTTAACCCAGTGCTTGGAGAACAGAAGCAGGTGATCTATCTGTGGGATTGACCAGGCCTTGTTGCCATAGCAAGTTCCAGGGCCAGCTGGTGGGCTACAAGGAGACCCGTCTCAAACAAAAAACAAACAAAACAAAGCAAAACAAGACAAAAGCATACTTCACCTTATAACAGAAATGTTGTGTTACTTGGAGAGTTTACTGGGTATAATAGCTCTAAAAATATTTTTATTGATGGTTTTTATTTTATTGTATTTTTTTTTTTTTTTTTTATTTTTATTTATTTTTTACCCATGTCATGCAATGACTGCAGTGGTCCAGAGAGGGTGTCAGAGCCCCTGGCATTTTTTTTTTTTTGTCTTTTTGACTTCTGGAGACAGGGTCTCCCTATAGCCCCAGCTGGCCTGGAACTCACATAGATCTGCCTGCCTCTACCTCCCCAGTGCTGGGATTAAAGGCGTGCGCCACTACCCCCAGCATATGCAATTTCTTGTGTCTTCACAAAAATCCATGCCATGGGGCCTGCTTTCTGTCCCTCTCTTTTTCATTACAACTTGAAAGGTTATCACGGAACAAACCTAACAGTGCCTAGAGATCTGACGGTACTAAATATCCGTGATGACATCTCAGCCTCTGGTTAGCTGGCACTTCACAGTTGGATCTGTAGTATCTGCCAGATTTCACCTTATGCTGGGCATAGTGGTACTTACCTTTAACCCAGTGCTTGGGAGACAGAAGCAGGTGGATCTCTGTGGGATTGAGGCCAGCCTGTTGCACATAGCAAGTTCCAGGGCAGCTGGGGCTACAAGGAGACCCTGTCTCAAACAAAACAAAACAAAACAAAACAAAACAAAACAAGACAAAAGCATACTTCACCTTATAACAGAAATGTTGTGTTACTTGGAGAGTTTACTGGGTATAATAGCTCTAAAAATATTTTATTTATTGTTTTTATTTTATGTGTATGGATGTATTGCCTGCATGTGTGTGTAAGTGCACCCATGTCATGCAATGACTGCAGTGGTCAGAAGAGGGTGTCAGATCCCCTGGACAGAGCTATAGACAGTTGTTAGCTACCATGTGGATGCTGGGAATCAAACTTAGGTCCTGTGTAAAAGCAGTCAGCACTCTTAACCAGAGAAAGGGTCTCCCTATAGTCCCAGATGGCCTGGATCTCACTATATAGATCAGGCTGGCCTTGAACTCATACAGATCTGCCTGCCTCTGCCTCCTGAGGCTTGGGATTAAAGATGTGGGCCATCAGGGCTGGCTTGGTTTTCTTAGTTATAGAAGTTGCAAATTATTAGAGTTTGTCATTCTGGAATGTTTTGTCAAGCTCCAGATTATGTGAACTACAGAAACTTTGCTAGGTTGTAGCCCTATATGTTTTTGAATATTTATTTTCCTTCGTGTATGTCTTTTTTTTTTAATGTGTATGAGTGTTCTGTCTGCATGTAGGTTGGTGCACACATGTTGTGCAATGCCACAGAGGCCAGAAGAGAGCATTGGATTCCCCTGGAACTGGAGTTAAAGATGGTTCTTAGCCTCCATGTGGGTGCTAGGAATTGAACCTGGGTCCTCTGCAAGAGCAGTTGGCACTCTTAACCACAGAGCCATCTCTTCAGCCCCTTCTTTATGTATGTCTTATGAAGGCATGTGTGCTAGCAGCTTTCTTTCTGTCATTACTGTGCCATTAATGCAGAATACCAGTGCAGTGTCTGTGGGCTGATAAAACTGATATAACGGTGGTTGGTGGCAGATAATATCTGTGGTGTAATGCTGTGTTTAGTGGCCCATGCTTGTCATCTTAGCATGTGGGAGGCTTCAGCAAGAGAATTGCCACAAAATGGAGGCAAGCCTAGGCTAAGGTTCCAGGGCAGCAAAACTTCAAACAACAAAAACAACACCATATCTATAGCTCCCATGTAGATTTAGTGTATTTCTTATAGGCAGAATAGGAAAGATCTCTAACCGTTCCTGTTAGGAGAAAGCGAACTACTTGGGGTTTTCTTTGTTTACTGAATGAAGAAAAGTAAAACAGCCACATTCATAGACATTGATTCCTCCAATAAAAAGATCAAATCTAGAGGCGAGAGAGATGGCTCAGTGATTAAGAGTATAGGCTGCTCTTGCAGAGAACCCGGGTTCAATTCCCAACACTCAAATGGTGGCCAAAAATTGTCCATTAACTCCAGTTCCTCTCCCCTTCTGATCTCTGTGGGCATTGCACAACACAGGCCAATACATATATGCAATGTATGCAGGCATACACATAAAATAAAAATAAATATATTTTTAAAAGACCAAATCTAGAATGGAGTTTGATATTACTTATTAGCAGACTACATTTATGATACATTACTATTTGGCAAGCCTTTATCTCTTTATAATTGGCTAATTAGAAAATGAGATGTGGTTATAGCAATAAAGACTGGTCTTCATCTTTCCAATGCTACAGCTTTCTGATATCTAAAAAAAAAAAAAACCCAAACCAAAACACACATAAATCAATAAATTTTTATATACTAAATACTATATTACAGTAGATAATTAAATGTAGATGATATAGGAAATTTCTAGGACTAGTTTAATGAATAAAACTGTCACAGCCAGGAGTGGTGGCACACTCTAATATTGGCTGAGGCAGGAAGATCTGGAGTTGGAGGCAGCTTGATTTATATAGTAAGATCCAATCTTAAAACAGAAAATGAAACAAACACAGAAAAGACGACTCTAACATAAGTAACATAAGTATTTCTGGTATTCACACATCTTGTTCTTTGCTAGGTAGTATTTACAAGTTTTTTTTTTTTTAACCTTTTAACCCATACCCTTTTGTGAGCAAGATTTATTTAATTTGATTTGATGTGTATTCTATCTGCTCATATGCATGTGTGTACCGCATACGTGCCTGGGGCCCACAGCATGCAAAAAGGGGCATCAGATTCCTTGGAACTGGAATTTCAGACAGTTGTTAGCTGGGAACTGAATCCAGGTACTTTTCCAAGGGAAGCCAGTTCTCTTGTTTTGTTCTGGTTTTGATACAGGGTCTCTCTGTAGTCCCAGCTGACTTGGAACACATTATGTAGACCAGGCTAGCCTCAAACTCACCGACATCCTCTTGCCTCTCTTCCCCGAGTGCTGGGATTAAAGACACTTGACACCACGTCCAGCACAGCAGCCAGTACTCTCAACTGCGGAACCATCTCTCTAGCCCTTTATTTTTTATTTTGAGACAAGGTCTCACTAAATTTTCTGTGCTTGCCTTGAACCTACTCTGTACCCAGGCAGGCCTTGAATTTGTGGTTCTCCTGTCTCAGTTCTCTGGGATGCCTGGCCTGGGCCACCAGACCCAACTTTTCCTTCTGCTTTGTGATAGTAATGCCACCATCCCTCAACAGTTGCAATTTTTTCTTAAACTCTAGAATTTCATCTTCTGGAAAAAAAATTAATAAATAATGTATATTTACCACGTCACGGAAGCACATCCTTACATCTTCACCTCTCTTAGGAGGCATTCTAGATTTCTGAATTCAGTTTCTTTAGTCCTCAAGGGAGAGAGGACCTCTTTCTTTCCCTTTGGGCATTTGCCCTGTTCCTGTCAAAACAAAGAACTCTTATCTCTGATTGCCTGCCAGGCTTTGATAAGGAAAAAGCACTGCACAGTTTGGCTTTCTTTTCTTTTTTTTACAAGTACACAAGCACTCTACTAACAGATGAGTTATATCTCCAGCCTTCTTTCTTTTCTTTTTTGTCTTTTTGAGACAAGGTCTCCCTGTAGCTCCAGCTGACCTGGAACTCACGATGTATATGTAGACCAGGCTGGCCTTGAGGTCACAGAGATCTGCCTACTTCTGCCTCCTGAGTGCTGGGATTAAAGGCTAGTTTTTGTTTTCTTAAGGCACAGGTAATCAAACTCAGCAATTTGAGAAAGGCAAGTACTCTATCACTGAGCTGTGTTCCTAGATTTTAGTGGCTTTACTCTTGAAGCTTTTAACTGTTTTCTACTCCTAGAACCTGACACTTACCAACCAAATGAAACTGACTAACCACAGGCAAAAAGTTTCTGGAAGAGAAGTGGGGCTGAGGCTCAGAGCAGGTCTCTGAGCAGCTTGTCCTGGGGGCTACACTTCAGGTCATCCTAACAGGGGCAGGAACTTCCTTGACCAGAATTCTGTCTTTTGGCCTCCAACCTCCTTTTTTTTTTGGTCTTTTTGAGACAGGGTCGCCATGTAGCCCCAGCTGTCCTGGAACTCACTATGTAGACCAGGCTGGCCTTGAACTCATAGAGATCCTCCACCTGCCTCTGCCTCCCAAGTACTAGGATTAAAGGCGTGCACCACCACGCCTGTGGCCTCCAACGTCTTTTGGTCTGGACCTGAGGCAATGGTGTCTTAGTATACAGATAGAGAGGAAACATGCATAGGAATTTGGAGCTGTTATTCTGAAGCCATGCCAGTAAATAAGCACCAGGTCCTATAACCACCCTAGCATTATTTAAGGGTGTTTTCTGGGTCCTGCCTTTTTTTTTTTCTTCATGAGACAGGATCGACTTCCAACTCATTATGTAGCTAAGGATGACCTTGAACTTCTTTCTGATCCTCCTACCTCCAGTTCTTGAGTGCTGGGATTACAGGCATGTGACACCACCGCCGATTCATATGATGCTGAACCCAGGGCTTTATGCTGGCTAGGCAGGCACTCTACCAACTGAGCTGCATCGCCAGCTGGCCCTGCCTTCTTGCCTTTTTGTGTCCCCTTGTCTTGGCCTTTTCCGATCACTCCCCATCCACCTCTCTCTCACTAGATGTGCCACTCCCATGGAGGCAAACTCCTTTTGCTGTCTTACATTGCCTCTTATTTTCAAAAAAAGCGCAGAGAAGACTGGTGCTCAGCCAGCGCAAGCAAAAGTGGGAAGATCTCTGCTCTGAGGCACTAGACAAAATCTTCACAGTTGGGTTGCAACATTGAAAAATTTGCAAAGGTCTGCTACAGGACAGTCTATTCTCTGACATCTGAGGTGTGTTTTTCAGTGTCTCCTTCTGGAAACATAAAATCTACTCCTGATTTACCCTAAAGCAGGAGTAGATTTCATTGGAGCCATGTGAAATCCTAGACAAAGTCATCAGAGGACTTCTGTTTGAGACAAGGTCTCCTTGTAGCCCCAGTTGGCCTGGGACTCAGGTTGGCCCTGAATTCACAGAGATTTGCTTGCCTCTGCCTTCTGAGTGTGGGACTTTGGGCCACCACGCCCAGCACAAACATATCTTTAAAAAATATTTCGTGTATAGCCGGGCGTAGTGGCGGCGCATGCCTTTAATCCTAGCACTCGGGAGGCAGAGACAGGCTGATCTTTGTGAGTTCAAGGCCAGCCTGGTCTACAGAGTGAGTTCCAGGACAGCTGGGGCTACAGTGAGACCCTGTCTCAAAAAAGACCAAAAAAAAAAAAAAATTTATGTGTATGTTTTTCCTGCATGTATGCAAGTGTATCATAAGCATGCAGTTGCCAAGGAGGCCAGAAAAAGATGTCAGATCCCCTGAAACTGAAGTTACAGTTGGTTGTTAGCTGCCATATAGGTTCTGGAAACCAACCCACTCCTCTGCAAAAGCAGCTAGTGCTCTTAATGGCTGAGCCATCTCACCAACCCCACAAATGTATCTTCACTCTACATAGAACAGCCTGCAGTACCCAGCGCAGGGCAGTGAATTATCTGTGGGAAGGCCTTCTGCTCAAAAGCCAGCTTGACATCCATTTCTTCATGCTTCTTTTAAATTATGTTGGTGTTAGCCGGGCGTGGTGGCACACGCCTTTAATCCTAGCACTCAGGAGGCAGAGGCACACGGATCTTTGTGAGTTCAAGGCCAGCCTGGTCTACAGAGTGAGTTCCAGGACAGCTGGGGCTACAGGGAGACCCTGTCTCAAAAAGACCAAAAAAAAAAATTATGCTAGTGTGTGTGTGTGCACGCGTGCGCGCACACACACATGCATGTGCATGGGCACCATGATGTGGTGCAGCTACCACCTGGGTCCCAGAAATGGAGCTCAGGTTCTCATGTTTGGTGGCAAGTCATCCTGCTGAGCATCTCCCACATCCCCTTCCCTCATGTCTCTATCCTCTCCTTCCACTCTCTTCCCTTCTTTTTCTTACTTCTATGCTAGGGGTCAAGCCAAGGCCTTGCACCTGCTGTGCAAGTTTTCCTTCACCACTCTTTCACCACTCTATCACCAGCCCTTCAAAGCTTACTAAGTGGCCTAGGTGTGTGTTCTGTTACGGTTTGTCCTTGCTGGGGAGTTGGTTCTGCTGAGTGGAAGGAGGACCCTCTCAAAATGGTTCAGAGTAACACTGAGAAGGGACAGGTGACTGTCAGAGCTGAAAGGAGCACTGAAGCTGGGAATGAGCACTCTTCCTCCCCACAACCTTTGGGAGTCTCCATAGTCCTCAGGCTAATGAGATCTCAGTAGAGATTTAAGAGATAGGGTAGGTCTGTCTAAAATGAGAGTCAGTAAGGAACAAGTGGGGCCAAAGCTCACTCATGGCCTTCAAGTACAGATTGATCTTCATGGCGTTAAATGGTTAAAAAAAAGTCATAATAGTCTTTTTTATTATTTATTATTTTTTATGTGTATGAGTGTACTGTCTGCACGTAGGTTGTTGCACCCATGTCGTGCAATGCCACGGAGTTCAGAAGAAGGCGTCAGATTCCCCTGAAACTGGAGTTAAAGATGGTTCTTAGCCACCATGTGGGTGCTGGGAATTGAACCCGGGTCCTCTGCAAGAGCAGTCAGTGCTTTTAACTGCTGAGCCATCTCTCCAGCCCCAGAATAGTCTTTTATTTTATTTTATTTTTTTATTATATATATATTTTTGTACAAGACAGAATAGTCTTTCATAACATGAACAATTGCATGTGATTCCAATCTATCTATCTATCTATCAATCTATCATCTATCTATCTGTTTCATGTGTATGAGTATTTTTTGCCTGCATGTGTGGAAGTGCACCTGTGTCATGCAATGCCCTCACAGGTCAGAAGAGGGCATCAGATTCCCCTGGAACTGGAGTTACAGATGGCTGTTAACTGCCATGTGGCTGCTGGAAATTGAATCCAGGTCCTCTGCCAGTGCAATCAGTGCTCTTAACTGCTGAGCCATCTCTTCAGCCCCAATATCACTGTCTATGGAGTCAGCATCTTCTCCATGCAGCTTCCCACATTCATCTGCACCTAGTCTAGGGCTGCTTTGACAGTAATACTGTGTGCCCAATTGTTGACATCAGGACCATGTGCCCTCCAACTTGAGAATGTTTATTCTCTCTGGCATGGTGCCTCATATCTGTAATCCCAGAACCTGGGAGGTTGAGGCAGGAGGACTGCCCCAAGTTCCAGGCCAGTCTGAGCTACAACCTGATACTCTGTACAAAAAAAGGGTGGGGGGTAGGGGTAGGGGTGGGGAAGGGAGCTAGGAATATAGTCCAGTTGGTAGCGTGCTTGTCTAGTATGCATGAGGCCCAGGTTCTATTCCCAGCACTGAATAAACTAAGTGTGGTAGTGAATGCCTATAACCCCAACACTCAGGAGAAGGAGCCAGGTGGAGTGGAAGTTCAACGTAATTTTCAAGCTACATAGGGTGTTTAAGGTGAGCTTGGAATACAAGAGACCTTGTCTCAAAAATAAAAATTCATATGTAATAAATAATTTAGTACATAAACAAAAATTACATGGTGTTTCAGAGATAAATGCCTATGGGGTGCGTGAAGCAGCCACTTGGGGAGGAAGGTTCTCCTTTGACTTCCCCTGCCCTGAGTTGTTCTTTAATCCAATGAGAATGCTCTTAATTACTCTTAAAAGGAAAACCGGAACTACAAAAACACAGGCGTGAGGTGGCACTCAGAGACTCTGCCAGTTCCTCCAGTAGGCAGCAGGACTCCCTAATTGTTTGCTCCACACAAAAGGTGGATCAGAGAAGAATCTCTTTATTCTTCCCTTTTACATCATCTCCCCCGCACCTGGGGAGTCTGGATGCTGGAGCCCAGTACACCATGCATCTGATGATGGGTTACACCAAAGCACACCAGGACCTAAATCCCTCCCAGATTTATGAAGATTTTCTGTAGCTTAACTAGATTTCTAATTGCCCTGCCACCTGTACTGAAATGTACAGTATGTGTTAATCTCGAATTCTTTTCTGTTTCCATAATCTTGTTAAAGTTTCCTGTATTCAAACACTAAATCCAATTTGGTCCATGGCTTTTTTTTTTTAAGGAGTTAAATTCTCTTTTATGATTTCCACTATTAAGACTTCTTTGGAGGTATTCGGACAACTTAAAAGCCCATAGTACCTGTACTGTGGCCCCTGCTATGCCTGAAGGCTGCATGCATAAGTTTCCAGGAATCTACTGTCTGCTTCTATCATTTCAGAAGAGTTTAGGGAAAAAAGGTAAGGACTTTGCCCATCCATCCATGCCCAGGGCTCCACTGGACCCACTAAATGTTCACTTTGGTTGACTTCTTTATTTGCTGACGGTACTCAGATTGTAGAATGAAAAGATAAACTTGGTCTTTGTTATGTAAATATTTTTCTGGACATTTTAAATTTTATTTCGATTAATTAATCACTTAAGTTTTGTTTGTTTGGTTTGTTTTTGTGCTTTTTGAGACAGGGTCTCTCTGTAGTCCCAGATGGCCTGGAATTCACTATCTGCCTCTGCAGCCTAAGGGCTGGGATTAAAGATGTACGCCACCCTACCCTGCCCTAATTAATTAATTTTTGAGACAGGGTTTCACTTTGTAGCCCTGACTGGCCAACTGGCCTGGAACTCCCTATGTAGATCAGGCCAGTCTTGAACTCAGTGATTCACCTGCCTCTCCTTAGTACTGGGATTAAAGGAGTGAGCCACCACACCCAGGTTTTCCAGGTTTTTTTTTTTTTTTTTGCTTTAGCTCCAGCTGTTCCTGGAACTCACTATGTAGACCAGGCTGGCCTTGAACTTATAGAGCTCCACCTGCCTCTGCCTCTGCCTCACAAGTGCTGGGATTAAAGGCATGCACCACCATGATCACCATGATGCCTAGCTATAGACATTTTAAAAGTAACTCTTCTATCCAGGTGTGGTGGTGCACGCCTGTGATCTCAGCACTTGGGAGGCAGAGGCAGGTGGATCTCTGTGAGTTCAAGTCCAGCCTGGTCTAGAGAGAAAGCTCCAGGCCAGCTGGGACTAAAGGGAAATCCTGTTTCAAAATGACCTTCTCCACCCAAAATAAAAAGTAACTGTTCTAGTTTGCTTCTCCATTGCTGTGACAAAACACTCTGAGCACTACCAACTTGAAGGAAAGGGTTTATTCGTCTCTTATCTCTTGGGTCACAGTTCATCACTGAGAGAGCCCAAAGTAGGAACTTGGGGCAGGAACCTGGAAGCAGGAGCTGGAGCACAGGCCATGGAGGAACGCTGCTTACTGGCTTGCTCCCCTGGCCCATGCTCAGCCTGCTCTCTCTTTTTTTTTTGAGACAGGGTCTCCCTATAGCCCCAGCTGGCCTTGAGCTCACTCTGTAGACCAAGCTGGCCTTGAACTCACAGAGATCCGCCTGCCTCTTGAGTGCTAGGGTTAAAGGCTTGTGGTACCATGCCTGGTTCTTAGCCACTATGTGGGTGCTGAGAATCGAACTCAGGTCCTCTGCAAGAGCAGTTGGTGCTCTTAACCACTGAGCCGTTTCTCCAGCCCCTCAGCCTGCTTTCTTATACGATGCACAATAACCTGCTCAGGGGTGGCATCATCCACAGTGGTCTGGGCCCTCCAACATCACTTAACAATCAAGGCCAGTCCAATGGAGGCAATTCCCCAATTGAGGCTCCCTCAAGCCAGGTGTGTCAAGTTGACACTAAAGCTGTCCAGCACAGTAACTTTCCAAGACTCTCAGGTGACCTGAGACAAACCATTTAAGTATTGCTTTCCTCATATCAGAATATTCTCCACATTACTACTCATAGGATTGTTTGCGTGAATCCAGTGGGATAGAATATGCAGCCCTTTCTGAAAAGGTTGAGGTGAAGGTCAGGCTTTTACATTTCTTTCATTTTTGGAGTACTGAGGAATGGAACTCAGGGCCTCAGACATGCTACTGCAACCATTTTATCCTAGAAGTTGGTGTTGGTCTGAGACACGGTCTTGGAACATGCAGTTTTCTTGGCCTTCACCTCCTGAGTGTTGGGATTACAGACATGCTCCACCATGTCTGGCTAAAGTGAATCATTTTATACCTGAAAAATTCATACAAAAGGAGGTGTCTTAATTTTAATTAAGTATTTATTTATTTGGTGGTTAGGCTTGAACCTAGGGGCTCACCTCAAGCAAGGATGAGTGAGTGGCTAAGCACACCCTCAAAAAGTCTTCTTTTGCAGGGCATGGTGGCACAGCCTTTAATCCCAGCACTTGGGAGACAGAGGCAGGGAGATCTCTGTGAGACTGATGCCAGGTTGATCTATATAGTGAGTTCCAGTCCAACTGGGGCTACAGAGAGACCCTGTCTCAAAAAACAGAAACAAAACAGCAAAAAGTTTTTTTGTTTTGTTTTTTTGAAGATGGGGGTGGGGAGGCGTTGGCCTAAAGGTATAAAGATTTAGTTGGGCTGGAGACATGGCTCAGTGGGCAAGCCTGAGAACATGAGTTCAAATCTAATCTCTGGCACCCATGTAAAAGGCTGGGTGTGGCTGTACACCTGTAACCCCAGCCCTTGGGAGGCAGAGACAGAGGGATCATTGCTTAATGTCTGCCAGACCAGCTCTAGGCTCTGTGAGAGACCCTGTCTCAAGGGAATCAAGTGGAATGTGATAGAGCAGGACACCCAATGTCTTCCTCTGGCCTCTGTGTGGATTTGCACATGAGCACGTCTCACACACACAGACACACAAGATTTACTGGTAACAGGAATAAGTTCTGGAGCTGTAATCTACAGGACGGTGGTAACAGTCAATAATAATGCTTTGTATACTTCATATTTGCTCAAAGAGCATAGAGATGGTGGTATGTTCTTATCAAGCCAGAAGATGAGAAAAGGAGATGGATATAGTCACATCTTGGTGGTGATCATTTTAGTGTAGACATCTGTCACGTAGACCAGCATGGTGACATGGGCCTAGAATCCCCACATCTTGGAGGCTGAGGCAGGAGGACGAGAACTTGAACTACAGAGTGAGGACCTGTCTCTAAACAAACAAACAAACAAACAAAATTATATACCTGGAATATGTATTGTGTTTATTTGTCAAACACACCTCAATAAAACCAAGAGGCCTTTTTTTTTTAAGTTCAAGATTTTTATTTATTTATTTAATTTTATTGTTTTAGTTATTTTTAATTTTATTTATTGATTTTTTTTTTTTTAATTTTTTTTGAGACATGGTCTCCCTTTAGTCCCAGCTGGCCTGGAGCTCGCACTGTAGACCAGGCTGGCCTTGAACTCACAGAGATCCATCCACCTGCCTCTGCCTCCCAAGTTCTGGGATTAAAGGCTTGCCCCAGCACATATAGCAGCCACCTGGGTGCAGGGAATCGAACCCTGGTCCTCTGCAAGAGCAGTCAGTGCTCTTAACTGCTGAGCAATCTCTCCAGCCGTTTTTATTTTTTGTGTATGAATGTTGTACTTGCATGTGTGTAAGTGTACCCGTGTTATGAAATGCCCTTAGAAGGCATTGGATTCCCCTGGAATAGGAGTTAGAGACTGTCACAGCTGCCATGTGGGTGCCGGGGATCTAACCCGTGTCCTCTGCAAGTGCAGCCAGTGCTCTTAACCACTGAGCCATCTCTCCAGCCCAAGATTTTTTATTTTTAATAGGGAAATACAAAATCTAAAAGCTCGATGAAACCTTAGAGACAGTCTTGCTCAGGTTTAAGTTCAGTTCCTATTTATTTATTTATTTATTTATTTTTTTATTTTATTTTATTTTTTTTTCAGTTCCCATTTAAACCCAAAGGTCCAAGAGACAGGTCTTGGACAGGAGAGATGACTGTAGCTTCATCTCAGTGACCAACAGACCTGAGACAAAGGAAGAGTTGAAGCTCAGCCATGAAGGCTGGACCCAGGTTCAGCCCCAGCAGCTCGCAGAAGGGCTTCTCCTTACCGACTGAAGGTTTGGCATTTTATTCTATTGATTGTTAACTCCACAGACAAGGGATGCCTTCGCTGTGGAGTTAAGTGCAATGGTAATATTCATGCTCAACCACTCCAGCAGTATACTCACCTTTGGCTATTGATTTGATTATGAAAGAAGTGCCTTGGTGGCAGTAAACTTTCATTCCAAGGCTATAATTGGTGTGTCCTAGTAGAAGCAGCTTCTGCTTAGAACCAAGATGTCTAGGGCAAGAAAGCATAAAGCCCTGTGAAGGGATCCAAGTGTTGGGGTTAAAGGTGTATGTCAGCCCGCCTGACAGGTCTTGCTGTTAACTACTCATACCTGCATTGCTCAGTGTCAAGGTGGTAGACACTCAACTTTTTCTCTTTATCTAGAAGCCATAAGTTTATTTAGTCAAGTTGCTTTCCTTGTCAGCATTAGTTGCTTCATCAGGAAAGTTCCATTTAAAACATACAAACGGACTGGAGAGATGGCTCAGCAGAGGCTCTTGTAGAGGACCAGGGTTCAGTTCCCAGCACCCACATGGCGACTAACAACTGTGTCTAACTCCTGTTCCAGGGGATCCAACACCCTCTTCTGAGCTCCTCAGGCATTGCATAACATACCTGCACTTGCATACATGCAGGCAAAACATTCATACACATAAAATAATAAATAAAATATAAGAAACATACATACAGCCAGGCATAGTGGTTCATACCTTTAATCCCAGCATTCAGGAGGTAGAGGCAGGCAGATCTCTGTGAGATAAAGTCTAGACTGGTGTAAATAGTGAATTCTAGGCCAGCTGGGGCTACAGGGAGATCCTGTCTCAAAAAACAAACAACCTCCCTCCCCCTCAAAAAAACAAAACAACAAAAAACAAACAAAAATGAAAACATACATGCACGCATACATATATATGTGTGTATGTTTCTAAGATAATACATTAGAGGAAGTTAGGAGATGGAGCATGGACTTCTCCCTACTATTTTTTCAGTTTATTTATTTATTTATTTATTTATTTATTCATTCATTCATTCATTCATTCATTCATTCTTCATTTGAGACGAAATCTCATTACATAGGTCTGGCTGGCCTAGAACTCATCACATAGACCAGGTTGATCTTGAATTTGAATGGCATTTCTGCTTCTCCCTCCCTAGCATTAGGGTTCTAGGTATACACTGCTACAACTCTCTGAGTTACAATTACTTCTCAATAAAGTTTTTTAAATTCTAGGTGAAGGGCTGGAGATATGGCTCTTTTGGTAGACTGCTTGCTTAGCGGACATGAAAGCCTGGGTTAAATCCCAGGCCACATATAAACCAGACATTGGGTGCAGGCCTGTAATTCTGGCACTCAGGGGGCGAAGACAAGAGGATTAGAAGTTTAAGGTCAATGTCAACTACATAGTGTGTTTGAGGTCATTCAGGCCTCCGTGAGACCCTGTCACTTGCAAAACATAAGGAAAGAAGAATGAAGCCTCAGGGGGCAAAGCCAGTGCCCTTTGAACCCTGAAGGCTACTAAGGGCTCCGTCACCTCCCCTGGGACTTACCTCACCCCACTCACCAGCTAGCAGAGATCTCAGCGGGGAGCTCATTCCAGCCAAGAAAGAAGTGCTCACCAATCTTCCTGTCCTAGCCCCACACCCAGTAAGGTGAACCCACTGGGGCTCACTGGGGAGAAAAAGGAGAGTTCCAGAAGGAACTGTTAGAGGGGTCTGCACAGTACAGGGAGGGAAGACTCATCCCTGTTGAAACATACAGGGCTCTTTAATTATTGTAGGTCTGAGGAAAGAGCATATACATGGAGCCATAAGTCACAGAGGGCACCAAGAAAGGAAGTAAGTCTCAGAGGGCATCAAGAAGGGAACTCACCAACCTTCTTCATGGGGGTGTGGGTGGCATACATTTTTAAGACACAGGAGGCAGAGACAGGGAGATCTCTGTGAGATTGAGGCCAGCCTGGTCTTGCATAGAGAATTCTAGGCCAGCTGTGGCTAGAGGGAAACTCTGTCTCAAAAAGCCAAAAATAAAAAAGTAGAATAAAATAAAATAAATAGAGGGCTGGAGAGATGGCTCAGCAGTTAAGAGCACTTGCAGCTCTTCCAAAGGATGCAAATTTGGTTTCTAACACTCAGCTCCAGCTCCAAGGGGATCCAATGCCCATTTCTAGCCTTCAAAGGCATCCACATACATGTACACACATAAATTAAAATAAACATAAGTGAATAAAAACAAAACAATAAAAAAAAAATGGATGTGGTAGTACACACTTTTAATCCCAGTTCTCAGTAGGCAGAGAGGTAGGCAGATCTCTCTGAGTTCAAAGCCATCCTGGTCTACATGAATTCCAGGCTAGCCAGGGCTATATAGTGAGAACCTGTCTCAAAAAAAGGAAAACAGGGATTGGAGAGTTGGCTCAGCAGGTAAGAGCACTGGCTGCACTTGCAAAAGATCCCAGATTTGGTTCCTAGAACCCAAGTGACAGGTAACAACCATCTCTAACTCCAGTTCTAGGGGATCTGACACCCTCTTCTGGCTTCCTTGGGCATTGCACAACATGGGTGCCCCTACCTACATGCAGGCAATACACTCATACACAAAAAATAAAAATAATAAATAAGCTGGGTGTGGTGGTGCATGCCTTTAATCCCAGCACTTGGGAGGCAAAGGCAAGTGGATCTCTGTGAGTTCAAGGCCAGCCTGGTCTACATAGTGAGTTCCAGGACAGCCAGAGCTACATGGCGACCCTGTCTCAAAAAAAAGACCAAAAATTAAATAAATAAATAATAAAATATTAAATACACATACACAAGGGAACTGAGTCTGTGGAAGCATCAAAAATCACATGTTCAGATACTTTCTTCGACATCAGACCTGATCAAGTTATCATACAGTAATTTTCTTTTTCCTAAGAAAGCTATTTTTAAGATTATTTTATTTTAGGGGCTGGAGAGTTGGCTCAGCAGTTAAGAGCATTGGGTGTTCTTGCAGAAGATCTGAGTTCGGTTCCCAGCACCCACCTGGTAGCTAACAACCATCCATAACTCCAGTTCCAGGGGATCCTATGCCCTCTTCTGACCTCTCTGGGCATTTCACAACACCATACACTTTCTTTTTTTTTTTTTAATTTTTTAAAATTTTATTTATTTATTTATTTTTTTATGTGTATGAGTGTACTGTCTGCATGTAGGTTTGTGCACCCGTGTCGTGCAATGCCTCAGAGGTGAGGAGAGGGTGTCGGATTCCCCTGGAACTGGAGTTAAAGATGGTTCTTAGCCACCATGTGGGTGCTGGGAATCAAACCCGAGTCCTCTGCAAGAGCAGTTGGCGCTCTTAACCGCTAGGCCATCTCTCCAGCCCCCACCACACACTTTCATACATGCAAGCAATATACTCATAAAATAAAAATGATTAAAATATTAAAAATGATTATTTTATTTTAGTTATATGTATGTGTGTGTGGGTGCCCACAGAGGAGAGAAGAGGGCCCAGATCCCCTAGAGCTACAGTTATAGGAGGTTGTTAACCACTCAATATGGGTGCTGGGAACCAAACTCAAGTCCCCTCTGAGAGCAGCAAGTGCTCTTAACTACTGAGTCATCTCCATAACCCCAAAGAAAGCTACTATTGATTTAAAAACAAAACAAAACAAAACAAAACAAAACAAAACAAAAACAAAGAGCTCCTTCTATCAGGACAGCAGGTCCCAAATAGGTCCCAGTAAAGTCTGGGCTGGTATAGACTGCAGCTTCCCCGGCCTCTGAGCTGAAGAGCCAGCCAGCAGTCTGGGCTGGGTGCCCATGACTTACATTTCTAATGTGGTCTATAAATACATTCTTATTATTAGCTGAATTTTGGAAATATGCTTTAAGGTCATATTTTCCAGAGGTGTCTGATACAAAGCCCTTGTGGAGGTTGGGTCCACAATGGGGGCTTGGGAATAAAGTTGTGCTGGGGAGTGGGAAGTCAGAGAACAGCTATCAGGAGTCAGTTCTCTCCTTCTACTGTGGAGTCTGGGGATCACACTCAGTTTGTCAGGCTTGCATAGCAAGCACTTTTCCTTGCAGAGCCATCTCTCCAATCCACTCTTAGACAAATTGGGACCTGGGAGCAGAATGTTCTCAGTTCTAATCTTGTCTTTCCTGCCTTTGAATGTTGTGTTTCTTGTTTTCAGTTTTCTTTTGTGTGTGTGTGCTCTTTCTGAGGTAGGGTCTTGCTATGTGGCCCTAGCTGTCCTGACACTGCCTTTGTCTACCAGGTTGGCTTCAGATTTGTGGGAATTTTATGTCTCTGCCTCCTGAGTACTGGGTTTACATTTATGAGCTGTCCTAAGTACTGGGATTACAAATATGTGCCACCACACCTGGCCAAATAGTTTTGTTTTGTTTTTTTCTTCCTTCCTTCCTTCCTTCCTTCCTTCCTTCCTTCCTTCCTTCCTTCCTTCCTTTTTTCTTTCCATTGCTGGGAATTAAAATCAGGGTCTTACACAAGCTAGGCAGGGGCTTTGCCAATTGAGCTACATATCTCCAGTTTTTTTGTCTTTAAAGTGAAGACAATTCAATCACCTACCAGGGTTTCATGAGGATTAATTTCAATGCTATAGGAATCATTGCACTCTATACATTAATTTGTAAATTTTATTTATTTATTTATTTAGAATGTGTTGCCTACATGTATGTAAGTGCACCCATGTTGTGCAGAGCCTGAGGAGGTCAGAAGAGGGTGATGGATCCCCTGGAACTGCAGTTACAGATGATAGTTAGCCACCTGTGTGCTGGGTCCTCTTCGAGAGCAGCCAGTGCTCTTAACTGCTGAGCCAACTCTACAGTTTTATTTTTATTCTTACCTAGATTTCTTTTATTCTAATGATCTATATGTCTCTCTGTGAGTATGTGCCTCTGTGTGCAGGTGTCCTCTGAGTCCAAAGGCATCAGATCCCTTGGACCTGGAGTGACAGGTGGTTATGAGCCACCCAGTACATGTTCTGGGAATTGAACTCCAGTCTTCTGGCAAAGCAGTACTTGCTCAGAGCTGAAGGAATGATAAAGCAGCCAGTTAATCACCTTGGAGGGTAGAGTGCCAGGCCCTGGGGAAAGGCCAATAACAATAGATTCAGTAGATGAGTTTCCAGTTAAGGATGGGCACTTTCCAGAATGAGTAAGGCAAGTCCAGCTAGAGACACAGGGGAGGGTGCTGGCAGGTAACAATTCACCCAGGTGGAAAGCTGCAATAACCCATTAACAGCCTTTAAAAGACCTGTTATAGGAGGCTGAGGATATAACTTAGTTGCTAGACTGCTTGCCTAACATTGCTCTGGGTTCCATAAAGCCAGGCATGGTAGCACAGGCCTGTAATCCCAGGGCAGGCTAACACAGGACTTCTGAGGTCATCCTCAGCTACATAGGAGAGTTCAAAGGCAGCTGGAGCTACACGAGAGCCTGTTGGAGTCACTGATGAATAACCACAAATTCATATCTCTATTGGAATAAGGACTTGGATGAAGGTTGGATGTGAGCACACCTGTAATCCCAGCACTCTAAAAGTTGAGGTACGAGGACTGTCATGAGTTTTAGGTCAGCCTGGGGTACATAGTGAGTTTTAGGCATGAGTTTGAGGCCAGCCTGGGCTACATAAAAGAAAGGGACAAACCCAGCAAAATGACACTGGGACCGTTATATTTGTATACGAGGAACCAATTATTCACCAAGCTAAAGATGACAGAAATGACTACCTTTCAACAATGCCTGGCCTCTTGCCTATAGGGATGCGATTTCATCACTATATCTAGCAATTGGGCATACAAAATGTTTTCCCATCTTAAAGGATTCTCAATCTGCACATCTATAGCAGAGATGTTTCCATATCTCAGACAGAAGTCAGATTTTCTATAGATAAGTCAGTTTGCATTGCAAGATAAAGAGGCAATCCAAGCCGGGAGTGGTGGTGCATGCCTTTAATACCAGCACTTGGGAGGCAGAGGCAGGCAGATCTCTGTGAGTTCAAGCCCAGCCTGGTCTACAGAGTGAGTTCCAAGCCAGCTGGGGCTACAGAGTGAGAGCCTGTCTCAAAAAGACCACAATTAAAAAAAAAAAAAAATAAAAAAAAAAAAAACAAAAAAATAAAGAAGGGGCTGGTAGCAATGGCGGTTTGGACGTTGGCCGTAGATAAGCCAGGATTGAAAGAAGAGCATTACTAGGAACAATGATCGCTTGTCCTGCTCTCTACCATTATGCACTAGGTGTGTGTGTGGGTGTGTGGTGTGTGGTGTGTGTGGTACAACGTGTTATAGCGAGTTGGTTTTCCCTTCCACCATTGAAATCTGGATGAACTCAGGTTGTCAGGCGTGTGCAGCAATGTGCGCCTTACCTGCAGGCCCCCACTGTCCCTCTTCCTTCCTTCCTTCCTTCCTTCCTTCCTTCCTTCCTTCCTCCCTCCCTCCCTCCCTCCCTTTATTTCCTTCTTTCTTTTAAACAATTTTTGGTCTTTTTGAGACAGGGTTTTCCTGCAGCCCCAGCTGTCCTGGAACTTTCTATGTATACCAGGCTGGCCTTGAACTCATAGAGATCTGCTTGCCTCTGCCTCCTGAGTGTGTGGAGATGAAACTATGTGTGTGGCTTGAAGCGAGAACTTGTAAGACCTGTTCCGGGAGATCTCCAGTTATCTGATATCTCTGTGGGTATTCAGAGTTATCTGTAGCAGGAAGATTCAGGATATTACAATGATTCTTCCTTCACCCTATCTCTGCAAAGTTCCATGCCCCTTTCCTTGAGGCACTGAGCAAAATGTCACACATCTAGTTATGTGTTGCACAAACCAGAGCTCTGCAGCCCCCCATTAGAACCAAGGTGGCTCACCCCTCCCTTCTGTCTGCTCCCCACTTCCCTGCCCAAAGCACAATAGTCTTGAATATATAGACCTCACTGACAGAAAATAAATGGAGTTCCTATCCTCCCGGCTCTCCGCATGTGTGTGAGTCCGTTCATTTCCACGGGTGATCTCCTGTGGTTTTCCCTCCCCCATTCTTGCGGGAGCAAAGCCTAGAGACTGTCAGCCTGCAGGCAGGAGACAAGTCCTGGAGCTGAGCCAAGAAGGGAAGGACAGCGTGTGGAATGCGGTCACACGTGACACAAAGACATTGAACAAATGACACGAGTGCTGGAATTAAGATTTTTTTTTTTAATTGAAAAAATTATTTTGGAGGTTTGTTGTTTAAAATTAATTGACTACTTAGTTTTGTTTTATGTGTATGAGTAGTTTTTTTTCATGTATGTAAGTGTACCTGTGTATGCAGTGCCTGTGGAGGATAAAGAGGGTGTTGGTTCCTCTGGAACTAGAGTTATAGAAGTTGTTAGCAGTCATGTGGGTCTTGGGTTTCCTTCTCAAGACCCACATGACTTTAAGAACAGCCAGTGCTCTTAACCACTAAGCCATCTCTTCCAGCCCCTGGTTTTGATTTTTAATTTTTATGGGTTTTGTTGTTGTTGTGTGTGTGTGTGTGTGTGTGTGTGTGTGTGTGTGTCTTTTTGAGACAGTGTCTCCTTGTAGCACCAGCTGTTCTGGAACTCACTCTGTAGACCAGGTTGGCCTTGAACTCACAAAGATCCGCCTGCCTCTGCCTCCCAAGTGCTAGGATTAAGGCAAGTGCCACCATGTCCGAGTTTGTTTTGGTTTTTATTTGTTCATTTTGCTTTGATAAGTTTTGAGACACAGTCTCACTACACAGTCTTGGCAAGTCTGGAACTTGCTGTATAAACCAGGCTAAGGCTAGCATTGAACTCATAGAGGTCCACTTGCCTCTGTCTCCTGAGTGCCAGTATTAAAGACCTGCACCACCATCCACAGAGTAAGTTCTTTTTTAGAAATATGATTTGCAGGTATTTTATCAGTGTTTGGCTCACCTTTTCACTCGTTTTTTGTTTTTATTACATTTATTTATTTATGTGTGTATGCATGTCAGAGGATGACTTGTAGATTGGTTCTCTCCTACCAGGGATCAAACTGAAGTTGTCAGGCTTCGTGGCACGCACCCTCCATCTTGCAAGCCACCTCTTTGTCCTTGCAACAGGGTCTTTCCACAGAGCAAAGTTTTTTTCATTAATTAAAAATTAATTTTTATTGAAGTTTTGTGTCTTTCATACAGAACTCACTACATAGACCAGTCTGGCCTTGAACTCATAAAGATCCGCCTGCCTCTGCCTCCCAAGTGCTAGGATTAAAAGTGTGGGCCACCGCCCAGCTCATACAACATTTCTTAATCAAATGTATACTTCCTTGCCCCCTTCCCCACAGAGTTCATGCATTCTGCCATACACATTTTGCATCTTTTTCTCAGTCTTTTTTTTTTTTTTTAATTTCTTTGATACAGAAGTTTACTGTTTTGGGCAGAAGTTTACTGTTTCAGTCAGTTCTTTGACCCAGTCTTTTTTGTCCTTTTGTTGTTCCTTCCAATTTGTATCACTTCAAAATATGCATATATACACGCCAAACATATACCAAAATTATGACATGTGAAAATAAACTAGAGGTTAATTCCAAAACATGTTTAGATGTTTAGGGATTCATATTTTGATAGTAGAGTTGTGTGCAGGTAAAGAAAAATATTACTTTACATTCCTACATTACATAGCATGTTGATGAGTAACATCAGGTATTATATTTGCCAAAAAAAAAAAGTCAGTTTGCCTTTACAAATAGGGATTTGGTGGGGTTGGAGAGATGGCCTAGCAGTTAAGAGCTCCGACTATTCTTGCAGAGGACCCAGGTTTGATTCCCAGCACCCACGTGGCAGCTGAGAACCATCTGTAACTCCAGTTCCAGGGGAATCCGACACCCTCTTCTGACCTCTGAGGCATTGCACGACATGGGTGCACAGACCTACATGCAGACAGTACATTCATACACATTAAAAAAAAAAAAAAGCCTGGCATGGTGGCGCATGCCTTTAATCCTAGCACTTGTGAGGAAAAAACAACAACAGCAACAAATAGGGATTTGGTGCTAGGATCCACAAGTGAGGGACACCAACTACACATCGTTTGTTTTTCTGGAACTGTGTTACTTCACTTATCATAACGGCTTCTAGTTCAATCCATTTACCTGCAAAGTTCTTTACTGCTGCATAGAATTCCATTGTGTAGATGTACCACATTTTCTTTATCCACTCGATTGTAAGGAAAGCTGCAATAAACATAGATGTGCATGTATCTCTGCGATAGAATGAGTCTTGTAGGTATATACCCAGGAGTGGTATAACTGGGTCAGGTAGTAGGCTCATTTTGAGTCTTTTTGTTTTTTGGGGTTTTTTTTTTTTTTTTGGTCTTTTTGAGACAGGGTCTCCCTGTAGCCCCAGCTGTTCTGGAACTCACTCTGTAGACCAGGCTGGCCTTAAACTCACAAAGATCCACCTGCCTCTGCCTCCCAAGTGCTAGGATCAAAGGCGTGCACCACCATGCCCGGCTCATTTTGAGTCTTTTAAGGGTACTCCACACTACTTTCCATAGTGGTTGTATGAGTTTACATTCCCACCAGCAGTGGATGAATGTTCCCCTTTCCCCACAATCTCTCCAGCATTTGGTATCCTTTGTTTTCTTGATCATAGCCAGTCTTAATGGGGTAAGATGAAATCTTAAACTGGTTTTAATTTGCATTTCCTTGTTAGCAACATTGAACACTTTTTTTTTAATTTTACTTATTTTCACATGTGTATGAATGTACTGTCTGCATGCAAGTTTGCGCACCCGTGTCGTGCAATGCCGCGGAGACTTTTAAAGATGTTTCTCAGCCATCTTTACTTCTTCATTTGTGAAGTTCCGTTTAGCTCTTTACTCCATCTTTTGAGCCAAAACGTTTTCTTGTATCATTTTCAGAGTTTCTGGTTTCACATTGAGGTCTTTGGTCCATTTGAAGTTGATTTTTGTACAGGGTGAGGTAGGGGTTTAGTTTTATTCTTCTACAAATGGTGATCCAGTTTTGCTAACACCATTTGCTGAAGATGCTGTCTTTCCTCTATTGAGTCTTCTTGACCACTTTGTCAAATATGAGGTGGGTGAAACTGCATGTGCTCAAGTTTGGACATTCAATCTTGTTCCATTGATCTACAGGTCTGTTTTTGGTGTGCAATACCAGGATGTTTTTATGACTATAGCCCTGTAATATAGTTTGATGAAGTGTAATTTGTAGTAGCTTATTGATTTTTTTTCTCTTGTGGGTCATGATTTGTTACATCTGATAACTCTTCATTTAATCCCAGGTTATGAAGATTTTATTCTGATGCAGTGCCATAATTTTACATTTGGCATTTAGTCTATGATCCATTTTGAGTGAGTATTTATAAAAGATATAAGGTTTATTATTTATTTATTTATTTATTTATTTCAGAGTGTCTCAAATATCTGAGGCTGGTCTCAGACTCATGGTGGCCTTGAACTTCTGATCCTCCTGCCTCTACCTCCAGAGTGCTGAGATAAGGGTGGCTCCTGCCTGAAATCCAAATTCAGTATTCTAGAGCCTGAACTAGGAGAATCACTCAAGTTCAAGGCCAGCCTGGGCTATATCTTATCTCAGAATAAATGAACAAATGATGGTTCATTTCTTTTTTTTTAATTTTTTTTTTTTTTTTT
>VZQC01004467.1:85335-95630 GCA_009823505.1 Rhizomys pruinosus
CCAGCCCCCCCCCCTTTTTTTTTTGGTCTTTTTGAGACAGGGTCTCCCTGTAGCCCCAACTGTCCTGGAACTCGCTCATGCCCAGCCCTCCTTCTTATACAGTACACAACAACCTGCCCAGGGTGGCACCACTCATTGCAGGCTGGGCCTTCCCACACTGCTCGACCATTAAGACAGTACTCCACAGATGTGGCCACAGATCAATCCAATGGAGCCAATTCCCCAATTGAGGCTCCCTCAACCCAGGTGTGTCAAGTTGATAATAAAGCTATCCAGCACACCATTCATCTTTTGTTTTGGGACTGTGTTACTTCACTTAACATAAATCTTCTAGTTCCATCCATTTACCTGCAAATTTCATGATATCATCTTTCTTTACCACTGCATAGAACTCCATTGTGTAGATGTACCACATTTTCTCTATCCACTTGTCAGTTGAGGGGTACTTGGTTGGTTTCAGCTCTTCGCTATTGTGAAGAGAGCTGCTATAAACATGGCTGTACATGTATTTTTGCAGTAGGATGCATCTTGTGGGTATATACACAGAAGTGGTATGGCTGGGTCAGGTGGTAGGCTCATTCCAAGTCTTTTTTTAATTAAAAAAAATTTTTTTTGTATGCGTATGAATGTACGGTCTGCATGTAGGTTTGCGCACCTGTGTTGTGCAATGCCGTGGAGGTCAGAAGAGTGTCTCGGAGTCCCCTGGAACTGGAGTTCTCCTGGAATTGGAGTTACAGACGGTTCTCAGCTGCCATGTGGGTGCTGGGGATCAAGCCCAGGTCCTCTGCCAGAGCAGTTGGTGCTCTTAACCACTAGGCTATCTCTCCAGCCCCTCATTCCAAGTCTTTTAAGGGTTCTCCACACTGCCTTCCATAATGATTGTACAAGTTTGCATTCCCACCAGCAGTGGATGGTGTTCCCCTTTCGCCACAACCTCTCCAGCATTTGACATCATTTGTTCTCCTGATCCTAGCCAGCCTTATAGGAGTGAGATGATATCTTAAAGTGGTTTTAATCTGCATTTCTTAATTATTAGCAATGTTGAACATTTTTCAAGATGTTTCTCTGCCATCTCTATTTCCTCACTTGTGAAGTCTCTGTTCAGCTCTTTACTCCATCTTTTGAGTGAGTTATTTGTTTTCTTACTTGTTTGTTTTTTTGAGTAGTTTATATACTCTGGAAGTTAGTGCTCTGATGTATCAGCAGTGAAGGTTTCTTCCCACTCTGTGGGTTTTCTCTTCTCTTCCTTGATTATTTCTTTTGCTGTACAGAAGCTTTTGAGTTTTATAAGGTCCCACTTGTCAATTGTTGACCTTATTTCCTGTGCAGCTGCTGTCTAATTTAGAAAGTCTTTTCCAATGCCTATGTCTTGTAGGTTGCTGCCAACTTTTTCTTCTATCACCTTCAGAGTTTTGGGTTTCACGTTGAGATCTTTGATCCACTTGGAGTTGATTTTTGTACAGGGTGAGAGGTAGGGGCTTAATTTTATTCTTCTACAAGTGGTGATCCAGTTTTGCCAACACCATTTGCTGAAGATGCTGTCTTTCCTCCACTGAGTCTTTTTGGCCCCCTTGTCAAATATGAGGTGGCTGAAATCATATGTACTCAAGTTTGGATCGCAGTTTTGTTCCATTGGTCTATGGGGCTGTTTTTGTACCAATATCAGGCTGTTTTTATGACTATAGCCCTGTAGTATAGTTTTTTTTTATCAGCCCAAGTATAGTTTAAAGTCTGATATAGAGATCCCCCTAGTATTGCTCTTTTCACTCAGGGTTGCTTTAGCTATTTGGGGTCTTTTGTTTGTCCATATGAATTTAAGGATTTTTTTCCAAGTATGTGAAGAAAGTCTTGGTGGATTTTAATTAGGATTGCATTAAATCTGTATACTAATTTGGGTAGAATGGACATTTTTACTATATTAATTTTTCCAATCCAGAAGCATGGGAGGTCTTTCCATCTTCTAATGTTGTTTTCAATCTCTACCAAAGATCTCTACAACAAAAATTATAAACCTTTGTTCCTAGGTATTTTACTGTTTTTGAAGCTATTGTGATTGGGAAGTTCTCCTTGTATTCCTTCTTTAGTTGCTTGTTGTTGGTGTAAAGAAATGCTACTGATTTTTCTAGGTTAATTTTGTATCCCAACACATTACTGAAACCCCTAATCATTTCTGGAAGTTTTCTGGTTGATTTTTAGCATCCCTTAGATAAACTATCATATCGTCTGCAAAGAGGGATAGTTTGACTTTCTCTTTTCCAATTAGTACTCCTTTAATTTCCTTTTCTTGCCTTATTGCCCTAGCAAGTGTTTCAAGCACTATATTGAAGAGGAGTGGTGACAGGGGGCAGCCTTGCCAATTTCCTACCTTTAAGGGGAATCCTTCTAACTTTTCTCCATTTAGGATGATGTTGGCTGTGGGTTTCTTGTATATGCTTTGATTATATTGAGGAATGATCCTTCCAATCCAATTCCCTTTAGGACTATAAGCATGAAGGAGTGTTGGATTTTGTCGAAGGCCTTCTCTGCATCAATTGAGATGATCATGTGGTTTTTGTCTTTCAGTCCATTTATGTGTTTTATGATATTAATTGATTTACATATGTTGAACTATCCCTGCATCTCTGGTATGAATCCAGCTTGGTCATGATGGATGATCTTTTTGATGTGGGTCTATATGAGATTTACAAGTATTTTGTTGAGAATTTTTGCATCTATGTTCATTAATGAGATGGGTCTATAGCTTTGTTTTTTGCTTGTGTCTTTGCCTGGTTTTGGTATTAGAGTGATACTAGCTTCATAGAAGGAGTTTGGGAGAATTCTCTCTGTTTGTATCCTTCTGAATAGTTTAAATAGCAGTGGTTTTAGGACCTCTTTAAATGTTTTATAGAATTCTGTCGTGAAACCATCTGGACCAGGGAAAAGCCCAATTCTTACCTTATTCTCGGTACTTCTTCTAATATTACTTTCTTTCTTTTTGGTGTTATTTTGTTTGCTTTTATTTTTGAGACAGGGTCTCCCTGTAGCCCTAGCTGGCCTGAAACTCACTTTGTAGACCACAGGCTGGCCTTGAACTCACAGAGATCCACCTGCCTCTGCCTTCTGAGTTCTGGGATAAAAGGTGTGCGCCACCATGCCTGGCCCACTAATCTACTTTCAATCTCTTTCTATCCAGCCAATCCTGGATATTGCATACAAATAAAATAATGATTTTTATTATGAATGTATAACTGACTTCTTTTTAAAAATATTTTATTTTTTATATATTTTTTTTAATTTTATTTATTTTTCTATGTGTATGAATGTACTGTCTGCATGTAGGTTTGTGCACCCATGTCGTGCAATGCAGAGAGGGTGTTGCATTCCCCTGGAACTGGAGTTAAAGACGGTTCTCAGCCGCCATGTGGGTGCTGGGGATAGAACCCAGGTCCTCTTCAAGAGCAGTCGGCACTCTTAACCACTAGGCTATCTCTCTAGCCCTATTTATTATTTTTATGTATATTGCCTGCATGTATGTAAATGCCCAGAGTCTGAAGAAGGCATTGGATTCCCATAGAACTGGAGTGATGGATAACTGCCATGTGGATGCTAGAAATCAAACCCAGGTCCTCTACAAGAGCAGCTGGTGCTCTTAACTGCTGAGCCATCTCTCCAGCCCCATAACTGACTTCTTAAAATAATATTTTTCAAAGTTAATTCATGCTATAGCATGCACAGTACTTTATTCCTTTTCCTGTTTTTATTTTTGAGAGGATCTCATGTAGCCAGGATTGCCTTGAACTCTCTCTTTTTAAAATTATTTATTATTATCATATGTTTGATGTATGTGTGCATGTATGCCATGATGAACACTTATGGAGGTTAGAGGCTTGCTCTACCAATGGGGGATCCAGAGATCAAATTCAGGCCATCAGACTCATGAAGGGAGCACTTTTACCTTTGAGCCTTCTGCCTGGCCTAGGGTGTGAACTTTGGATGTAGCAGAAGATAACCTCGAATTCCCAGTTCTCCTGCTTCCACCTTCCAAGTGCTGGGATAACAGGTGTATGCCACAACATCTGCATTTCTTTTTACAACTAAATATCCCACTGTACAGACATGGGATTTTCTTCTTAGCCGTCCATCCCTTGATAAACTTTGGCTTGTTTCTACTTATGCTATTGTAAATAATGGTGTTTGAGTATTCTATTAAAATGAGAATAGCTGGATCAAGTGGTAACTCTGTGTACATATTTGAGAGACTTCTAGATCATGTTTCAAAGGCAGCTGCACAGCTGGAGAGATGGCTCACCAGTTAAAAGCATTAACTATTCTTGTAGAAGTTTGGGGTTTGATTCCCTGTACCCACATGGTAGCTAACAACCATCCAGTATCCCAGTTCCAGGAGATCTGATGCCCTCCTCTGACCTCCTTAGGTATTTCACAACATGGGTGCACTTACCTACATGCAGACAATACACCCATACACATAAAATAAAAAAAATACATAAAATATTTTTAAAGTGGCTGCATTATTCTAGATTCAAAACTGCAGTATAAGTGGCTATGTAGACTTCTGAAAAACCAATACTGGGCATGGTAGCCATCCCTTAGCCCCAGCACTCAGGAGGCAGAGGCAAGTGGATCCCTGAGTTCAAGTCCAGCCAGGGCTACAAAGAGAGATCCTGTCTCAAAACAAACAAAAACTTGAGAGCTGAAAAGATGGCTCACTATAGAAGTAAGAGGACCTGATATCAATCTGCAACAGCCATTTTTTTTAGTGTTTTCTTTTTCAATAGAAAGGAAAGGAGCATATTGGAAATAGTTGTGGGTCCCAATTTTGTGTCTTCTACAAAGAAGAAGTCAGTTTTTATCAATAAAGTGGGAATAGTCAACAGTAAATTCTGGAATTTTGTGGCAGGCACAACGAGTTTGTGCTTGCCAAATTCATGAACAGAATTCTTTCAAGAAAGCTCTTTGAACCTGAAACTGGGTAGTACTCATTGAACATGGATCTTCAGTCTTAGGAAAGTCTTAATCGTCTTTGGCCAGAGAGGCAGAACCAATACAGGAGTATGTGGGGTCTGCCCCCAACCATCAATTAAAGGCCAGTTTATGCAACATGCCTTCTTTTGAATCAGAGCCAGGGTCATTGTTGGGCTGAGGTAACATTAATTATTTTTCCGCTTGTCGGATTCCATGAAAAGCTGTGAAAATGGCCTGTTTGTGAAAGAGTGCAGGCAGAGGCTGTGAGCTGATTATGTCAAACCTAGTCAGAGCCTTCTGGGTATGGAGGATTGTAATCAATAAAGCGTGGCAGCATCTGGGCCCATGTCAGGAGGAGCGCTGTCCCTCTGCTCCCCAGCAGAGACAGGCAGCCGGCCTTAACTCCTGCTGGCCTGAATCCCACTGCTGCTGGAGAGCAAAGAGAGATCCTGCCATCAGCCACCCAGTACACATTTAGGGGACAGCAGCGAGGGCGTAATCACTCTTGTTTAGACAAGTTACTGAATTGCTTCCTTCTTTTCAGACTTTTTTTTTGTCTTTTTTTGAGACAGGATCCCCCGTAGCCCCAGCTGTCCTGGAACTCACTCTGTTGACCAGGCTAGCCTTGAACTCACAGAGATCCGCCTGCCTCTGCCTCCTGAGTGCTGGGATTAAAGGCGTGCACCAACATGCCCAGCTTTTTCAGACTTTAAAAAAAATGTATATGTGAGTCGATCTCTCTGCGTGTGCTAGTGCCCTCAGCGGTCAGAAGAGGCCGTCAGATTCCTGGAAGCTGAAGTTATAAGTGGTTGTAAACTGCCAAATGTGGGTGCTGGGAACCAAGTCCAGGTCCCCTGCAAAAGTACCCAATGCTCTTAACCACTGAGCCATCTCTCCAGCCCCCTTTTTGGACTTAAAGATATAATATGTATATTAGTGTTTTGCCTGCATGTATGTAAGTGCATCAGGTATGTTCAATGCCTGGAGAAGCCAGAAGAAGGTGCTGAGTCCCCTGGAACTGGAGTTATAGACAGTTGTTAATGCCCATGTGGATGCTAGAACTTGAACCCAGGTCCTCTGGAAGAACAGCCTCCTTTCTGTACATTTTTTTGCAGCAGGATTTCATGTATAGCTCAAGCAGGCCTTGAATATATAATTCTCCTGCCTTGGTCCCCTGTAATCCTGCTGGCATTATGGACATTAGCTACGACTTGCATCTGGATTATTTTTTCTTGACTTGGGTAGCAATATGGATGGGTCAAATTACAGAGTTACAAAGCTTAAAAACAGAAAAATAGGCTTAAAACAAAGTCTAAAAAAAAACACCTTAGATTTCATTGACAGAGATGCCTGCCTTTCTATGTAGATGGGCCTTGTGAAATGGGTTCTAGTTGAAAAGTATCTCCAAGTAGAAATTGATTGATATTGACTTTATTTGGATTACAGTTCTCAATCGTCTTTTTCAGACATCTATGGCCAAGCCAGGCCTGTTGGTGCAGGCTTGTAATCCTACCTACCAGAAGGATGAGGCAGGAGGATTGTCACAAGTCCAAGATAAACCTAAACTATGTGAGTTCCAGGCCAGCCTGAACTATATAGCACAAGACACAGTCCAGAACCCCTCTTACCCTCAGCTAGTAATGACTATAAAGATACACTGTACACAAATTTTATATGCTTTGCAGTAAGATTAAAGGCTTGTATTAGAGCTGTCATGACAGCTCAATGGGTAAAGGGTCTTGCTTCAAAGCCTGACAATCTGAGTTCAATCTCCAGAACCCACGTGGTAGGAAAGAACAACTTCCCAAAGTTGTGCTCTGACACCAATTCATATACCATGTGACATGTATACACAAACGCACACAGATACAACCAATAAGTATTTTGAAAAACCTTCATGTGGGCTAGAGAGATGGCCTAGTGGTTAAGAGTGCCGACTGCTCTTGCAAAGGACTCGGGTTCGATCCCCAGCACCCACATGGCGGCTGAGAACCGTCTGTAACTCCAATTCCAGGAGAACTCCAGTTTCAGGGGAATCCAACACCCTCTTCTGACCTCCATGGCATTGTATGACACGGGTGCAAAAACCTACATGCAGACAGGATACTCATACACATAAAAAATAAATAAAATTAAAAAAAAATTAAAGTAAGATGAGCTTAGTGGCACATGCCTTTAATCCCAGCACTTGGGAGGCAGAGGCAGGCAGATCTCTGAGTTCAAAGCCAACCTGGTTTACATTGTAATGTTCAGGCCAGCTGGGGCTATAGGGAGACCTTGCCTCAAAAACTCAAAAAGACCAAAAAGAAAGAAAGAAAGAAAGAAAGAAAGAAAGAAAGAAAGAAAGAAAGAGAGAGAAAGTAATCCACACAAAGCCAGGCATGATGGGTGGCAAAGGCCTGTAATCTCTCCATTGGAAAGCAGAGGCAGGAGGATTGCCACAAATTCAAGGTTAGCCTCATCATATAGCACATTCCAGGCCAGCCAGGGCTACACATCAAAACTCTGTCTTAATAAAAAAGAAAAAAATATCTGTTGTGGTGGTACAGGCCTATAATCCAAGTACTTTGGAGGTGAGGGCATAAGGATCAGGAGTTCGAGGTCATTGTCCCATTCAGGAGGACTTCCAGGCCAGCCTACACTATGTGAGATTGTTTCAAAAAAGGAGGAGGAAGAAGAGGAGGACAAGGGTGGTGATATATATGTGCTCCTTTGATTTGCCAGACATGTGGTTCTGTAATCTTAGCACTTGGCACTTGAGTGGTTAAGGCACAAGGATTGCTTCTTCAATAATCAATATCCAAACAAACAAAAAACCCCAACACCTTTCGTTCTCCATATATACCATTAACTCATGCTCAGGACATCAGGAACATGGTGTGGATTGTGGATTGCATAAACTACGCAGCAGTCACTGTTTCCAAGAAGGATGTTTACAATTGGCTCAAGCTAACATGATGCATACACATAGAAGTAATTAAAGAAAAATCAAAGAAAATATCTTTTTTTCATATGGGGTCAGTGTGTGCTATGGATTAAGCTGTAGTATATTTTTTATGCATTTGTGCTTGTTCATCTTTGAGAAAGGGTCTAGCTATGTAGCTTAGGCGGGCCTCCAACTCGGTCTTCCTGCATCTGCATCACCAGTGCTGGGATTACAGGGGTGCAGCACCATGCCTAGCATATTTTTTACTAGAATTTTTGGTTTGTTTTATGGTTTACAAGTAATCTATAGGGAAATTGTTCTGTGCTGAAGCTTTGTTCACTGTCTAGTACCACTCTCAATCAAGTGCTATATGAGCATGCTTTTGCTTCTTACTGAAGCACTTTCTGGTCTTCCCGCTACACTCCAACTTATCCTCCAGGGCACAGTTCAAATCTTACCTCTTCTCTGTGGTTTTCTGAGCCCTTCCTTTGACACTTCTTTGCTAAAGAGAAAGGGCTTATCTCTTAAAAGCAGACAAGAGAAATGCTTAGAAGCTTTAAGTCAGACTGAGCAGGGCACGAAACATGGATCTCCCAGGAGGACTATGGCATTAGACAAGTTAGTAATGTTTCAGGGGCTAGTTTTCTTTATTTTTTTCTAAAGTATTTTATTTATTACTTTTTAATTTTATGTGTATGAATGTATTGCCTTCAATGTATGTAAGTGCATCTGTGTCATTCAGTGCCCTCAGATGTTAGAAGAGGTCATCAGATCCCCTGGAACTGGAGTTACAGACTGTTGTTAGCGGACATGTTGATGCTGGGAACTGAATCTGGGGCCTCTGCAAGAGCAGCCAGTGCTCTTAACTGCTGAGTCATCTCTCTAGTTCCAGTTTTCTTTCTTTCAAGATAGGAAAAGCAGTAGTTTTTACTTTCTGGGATTGTGTTGGGGAGCTGAGCATGGTGGCGTATGCCTGTGATCCCAGAGCTTAGGAGGTGGAGGCAAGAGGTTCCAGAGTTCAAGGATCTCAATACAAATAACAAAAAGAAATTGTACTGTGTTCATGGGAGATCAGATAAATGTAGCACTGAGAACAGCTCTCAGACCAACTCAACTGGCTCAGTGACCCCACTTCCAGTGGGCAGGATACATCTCTCCTGAGCAAGCCGACCCCTCTCCTACACTCTCTGCTCCTTGTGGCAAAGGCCCACATGACTTTAATCTCTCTCTCTCTCTCTCTCTCTCTCTCTCTCTCTCTCTTTTTCTGTATGTGATGCCTAGCCCAGGGTCTGTTGTATATGCCTGATATATGCTCACTAAGTTAAATTGTATGATGTAGACTATAAATACACAAGACCTTAATGTTGTTCTATTTCCTTATCACAGTGTGTGTGTATGTGTATGTGTGTGTGTGTGTGTGTGTGTGTGAGAGAAAACTTACCAATTTCCAACATATATGTGACATTCCTATTCAAACAATCTGTGCCTATTTATAGCTCTATTTCTTTTATTATTTTTTTATGTGTTATAAATGTACTGTCTGCATGTAGGTTTGGGCACCCATGTTGTGCAATGCCGAGGAGATCAGAAGAGGGTGTCGAATTCCCTGGAACTGGAGTTAAAGATGCTTCTTAGCTGCCATGTGGGTGCTGGGAGTTGAACCCGGGTCCTCTGCAAGAGCAGTCGGCGCTCTTAACCGCTGAGCCATCTCTCCAGCCCCTATAGCTCTGTTTCTATCTATAGCTAATCTACATCATCTATCATGTAGACAAGATGGCTATCTTGTCTAGATGCTGCAATAATAACCATGTTTTTTTTCTTTAAAATTTTTTAAATTTTTTTACGTGTATTAATGTACTGTCTGCATGTATGTTGGTGCACCTGTGTCGTGCAATGCCTCAGAGGTCAGAAGAGGGCGTCAGATTCCCCTGGAACTGGAGTTAAAGATGGTTCTCAGCCACCATGTGGGTGCTGGGAATCGAACCCAGGTCCTCTGCAAGAGCAGTCAGTGCTCTTAACCACTAGGCCATCTCTCCAGCCCCAACCATGTTTCTTCAGATTTTCTGGCACATTCCTATGCCTTTTCTGTTTTATGTTCCTTCATCGATACATAGATAGTTGGACAGTGTCACTTAACACAAGGTAGTCATCTGAGAGGAAAGCCTGCACTGAGGGAAAGCCTGCACTGAGGGAAAGCCTGCACCGAGGGGAAAGCCTGCAGTGAGGGGAAAGCCTGCACTGAGGGAAAGCCTGCACTGAGGGAAAACCTGCACTGAGGGAAAAGCCTTCACCGAGGGGAAAACTTGCACTGAGGGGAAAGCCTGCACCGAGGGGAAAGCCTGCACTGAGGGGAAAGCCTGCACTGAGGGGAAAGCCTGCACTGAGGGAAAACCTGCACTGAGGGGAA
>VZQC01004467.1:99712-128719 GCA_009823505.1 Rhizomys pruinosus
CTCAAATGGAGGATAGTTGTCTTTAGATGAAGGTAGAGCCTTACCCAAAATCCCAAGGGCCTCCACTTGATTCCCCTATGGGAAAGGCCTGCCCACAGACTCCAGATCGGATCTCTATCTGCCACGATACCTCAAGACCATTGGATCTGCTGGATCACTATGGCCCTAGGGGAAGACAGCCTGCACCTTGCAGCCTGGACCTGTTGAAGAGCCTTTTCCTAGTTCCAAGCCCCACTCAAAATTTGCTGCCTTCCGAGTAACCTGATATATGGGATAGTAACACACCAGATGAGGTATGTGCTGCTCCAGAATCCAAAAAGGCCCACCAAACGTTGTTGCTTTCTTTCTTGGTGGAGGGGAGGGGCCAGGTACAAAAACTTATTCTTTACCTTTAGAAGGAATGTCTTCTGCATGCTCCACACCACTGAACTCCTAAAAACTTCACTGAGGTAGATGGCCCTGGAATTTATTGGGATTTTTCCCATCCTCTCATGCCATGATCCTTTACCAACAAGTCTAGACTATCTCGACCTCCTGTGTCACTGGTCCAATAGCCATAAATCATTCAATATAGTGGACCAGTGTGATATTTTGTGGAAGAGTCAGGTGATCACAGATCCCTTCTAAACTAAGATGTATGGCACAAGTGCAGAGAGTTAACATACCCTGGAGGTAAGAAAGTAAAGGTATACTGTTGGCCTTGCCAACGGAAAGCAAATTGCTTCTGGTGGTCCTTATGAACCGGTATTGAGAAGAAAGCATTGGCCAGATCAATAGCTGTATACCAGGTACCAGGGGACATATTAATCTGCTCAAGTAAGGACACCACATCTGATACAGTGGCTGCAATTGGTGTCACTACTTGGTTGAGTTTTCGATAGTCAGCTGTCATTCTCCATGATCCATCTGTCTTTTGCACAGGCCAAATTGGACAGTTAAATGGAGATTTGGTAGGAATCACCACCCCTGCATCTTTCAAATCCTTGATGGTGGCACTAATTTCTCCAATCCCTCCAGGGATATGATGCTGTTTTTGGTTCACTATTTTCCCTGGTAGAGGCAACACCAATGGTTTCCATTTGGTCTTTCCAACCATAATAGCCCTCACTCCACAGGTCAGGGAACCAATGTGGGGATTCTGCCAATTTCTAATTATATCTATCCCAATTATACATTCTAGGACTGGGGAAATAACCACAGGATGAGTTCTGGGACCCACTGGGCCCACTGTGAGTCAGACTTCAGCCAAAACTCCATTTATCACCTGACCTTCATAGGCCCCTACTTTAACCAGAGGGCCACAATGCTTTTTAGGGTCTCCTGGGACCAGTGTCAACTCAGAACCAGTATCCAATAGGCCTCAAAAAGTCTGATTATTTCCTTTTCCCTGGTACACAGTTACCCTAGTAAAAGGCCTCAGGTCCCTCTGGGGAAGGACAGGAGGAAGGGAAAGAGCATAATTCTTTGGTATTGTGACAAGGTCCTTCCTCATTGGAACCTGGCCACCCCTTCATTCAAGGGGTTCTGGGTCTGTGAACTGTTTCAAGTCTGGAAACTGGTTAACTGGACAGGATTTGTTACTGCTGAAATCCAATGTTGACTTCCTGTCATTTGTTCTAGAGCTTTCTTGCTTATACAGATCAAATAAAAACTTAGTAGGCTCCTTATGTATTTGGTTCCTGGGAACACCGTGATTAATTAGCCAGTTCCAAAGATCATTTCGGGTCATGCCATTATAGGCATTGTTTTGCCTTTGCCGCCCATTATGATAACTGTGATAACTATGCTCATCTGGCCTTCAACAATTCAGTGCTGCCACCTGACACCTACCCTGAGGTCCTGTTAAACCTATTACGTGTACATTTAATTTATGCAAGCGAGCAACAACTTCTCTAACTGTAAGATCTGGCATAAGAAATGGAGCAAAAACAAAGCTCTTCAAATGTTCTGGTGTCTCTCTCTCAGTACTTTCCATCTTATAAACTCAGTGAAAGTCATGTTCTCTGGGTCCTCATATTGTGGAGAATGTGGTTTTACACTTTGAATCCACTCAAGCATGCCCATCTGCCTAACCCTCACAATCCCTTCATCAATACTAAGCCAAGGAATATCAGGCATATCTAACTCACTGTTAGTAGGCCATGTTTTAATAAACACATCAGCCAACCATTCAAATAAACTTTTAACACCTTTTTTAACTGCTCATACTTCTGTGTTAAACCTAGAATCTCTGCTCAGTGGGCTCATATCGACAAACTCAGTATGAATCCAATTTTATATTCCTTCCACCATCATTCCACACCCTTGAAATCCATTCCCACATATATTCCTTAGGCTTCTGCTGGAATGAATCAGCAAACTCATTAATTTCTTTAGTGGTGTAGCACACCTCCTCATAGACCACACTTTCTGTCTCACCTTTAGGGGCTTGCTTAGCCTTCAACCTGGTTATAGGTCTAGAGGCAACAATTGTTGGGCCCTGAGGGATATTTGCTCCCACTGGGAGGGGGAGATTAGTTTCCTCAGGCAAGGGTGGGGAGGAGGGATCTGCAGGGTGTGGATTCTCTGCTGAGGGTGGGGAGATTAATTCCTCAGATAAAGAAAATCCCTCAGAGTCAGAGGGTTCAAAATCCTCATCATCGTGGTTCTCCCACACATCTCCATCCCCAGTTTCAGGGTTCCACCCTTTCCCCACCAGTGCTCTCACTTTGACTGCTGACACTCTTCACAGCTGGGAATTAAATTTGCATTGTAAATCAGCCAAATGTATAATAAGGGCTCCAGCTTGATTTTCTGCTGCTTTGGCTCTTTGGCTACTGGAGAGAAGATGCTCTTCCAGAGCACACTTGGAAACTTTTAAACTGTTGTTTCGAATCTGGATCTGGTCAGTTTTATCACTGAGTTCCTTATTTTCCTTCATCACTTTATCAAGAGATGCTAGGAGCAACCAGGCAACATCATTATTTTCCTTATTTTTCCTCAATTTCTCAAACATTTTATATATAGAGTCACTAAATTCCCTGCTTCTCATAAGAGGCAAGTTAGGTGAGTCAAATGGATCTATCTTCATAATTACATCAAATAGTCTGCACCAAGGATTGTCATTTCTCTTCATGCCACCAGGAGAACCTTCAGTAACTCTAGGCTTCATTGGGTTGGAGATCTGGCTCCAGAAACTACCAAGCCCACTAAAGAAATTCATCCCTTCAATTATGTTTCTCTAGAACCACTTCTGGTACCAAAATCTGTATCACTCAGGGTTCTCTAAAGAAACAAAAGCAACAGGACAAATATATAGCTATATACAATTTATTGATTTGCTCACGTGTCAGAGTTCAAGGAGTCTAACAGTAGCTGTGCCACACTGGAGAGGCTGAGAATCCAGGGAACTGCTCAGTAGGCAAGGCTGGATGTCTCAGTAGTCCCAATCTGGTGCTGAAGGCACAATGGATTCCAGGAGATCTGCCAGTCTCAGTACACACTGGGATCCGAAGGGTTGATCACAACAGCAAGACAAATTCACCAGTGAGAGAGAGGCAAGCCGCAGGAAAAAAGGGACCAGCTCCCTCTGCCGTGGCCTTTAATACTGCCTGCCGGCATAAGGTAATGCCCACATTTGGGGTGTGCCATCTGGGTTGAGGTAGTCCAATCTGAAGATCCTTTTTCTCTTATTTGTTCCTTAGTCCAGTCAAGTTGACACCCAGTTTTAACTGTCACAGTCACAGTGGTTATTTGCTTGTTCGTTTGTTTGTTTAATTATGTATATATGTGTGTAACTTTGTGGATGAATGTGCAAGCATGAGTTCAGGTGCCCACAGAATCCAGAAGAGGGTATTGGATCCTCTGGACCTGGAGTCATAAGCAGTTGTAAGCCACCCAACATGGGTGCTGGGAACAAAACTTGGGTCCTCTGCAAGAGCAGTATATACTCTTAACCACTGAGCCATCTCTCCAGCGTGGTCAGAATGAAACTATAGACCAGTTAGACATCCAGTCTATATAAAAATGTTCCAAAAATAAATTGACTTATTTATTATCAGCTTTCATTGAAAACATTCTTGAGAGCAGATGACCATGCTTTATCCTGGGACAGTTATCATGCCTGTAATCCAGAACATAAGAGGCAGAAGCAGGAGGATCTGGAGTTCAAAGGCCAGCCTTGGTTACATGAGCAAAAAAAACCAGCAAAAAAACAAAAAACTAAAACAGGGGTAGCAATATAGCTCAGTTGGTAGAGTTTTGTTTTTGTTTTTGTTTTTTTAAGAACAAGGGTAGGTGCGGTGACTTATGCCTTTTCTTTTTCTTTTTCTTTTTTTAAATTAAATTTTATTTTTTTAAGTGTATGAATGTACTGTCTGCATGTAGGTCTGTGCACCTGTGTTGTGCAATGCTGCAGTGGTCAGAAGAGGGTATTGGATTCTCTGGGAACTGGAGTCAGACATGGTTCTCAGCCGCCATGTGGGTGCTAGGGATTGAACCCAGGTCCTCTGCAAAAGCAGTTGGTGCTCTTAACCGCTAGGCCATCTCTCCAGCCCTCAGTTGGTAGAGTCTTGACTAGCATGCAGGAAGCCCTGGGTTCAATTCTCAGTACCACATAAAGCCAGGCATGGTGGCACATGCTTGTAATCTCAGAACAAATAGGAGGATAAGGAGTTGAGCTGTCTGGACTATATGGTAAGATAGTATATTAGTCACTTTTCTGTTGCTGTGATAAACCACCATGAACAAGGGTACTTATAAAAGGAAGAGTTTATTTGAGCTTATGATTGACTGTTCCAGGGAATTAGAGTCCATTGTGGTGGGAAGCATGGTGGCCAGGGCTGGAGCAGCAAGCCGAGGGTCACATCTCGCAATGAGCACAGGAAGTCAAGAGAGAGAGCAACTGGAGACTGCAAGGCTTGTTAAACTTACTAAGCCTGTCCCCAATAATGTACTTCCTCCAGCATGGCCACACCTTCTAAGACCTCCAAGAACGGTGCCACCAATTGGAGGCAAAATGTCTGAATACTTAAAGCCTATGGGGGGACACTCTCATTCAAACCACCACAGATAGTCTCAAAAATAGACAGGAGCTGGAAAGATGGCTCAGAAGGCATGCTATACTTGCTGAGGACCTGTGCTTGGTTGCTACCATTGGTGGCTCACAACTGCCTCTAACTCCAGCTCCAGGAGATCTGATGCCCTCTTCTGCCTTCTTCTGGTCTCTTCTGTGTGCATATACCCCCACACAAACACACACTTATACACATAATCACATAATTTAAAACTTAATACAATAAATTAGAAAAAAACAAAAACAGGTCAGATGTGGTGGTACATGCCTTTAATCCCACCACTCAAGAGGCAGAGACAGAGGCAGGTGGATCTTTGTGAGATAGAGGGCAGCCTGATCTACATAGCAAGTTCCAGGCCTGCTGGGGCTATAGGGAGACTATGTCTCAAAAATGAAACAAAGCAAAACAAAAAATACCAAAAAACTAATCAACCAACCAAAAATTGTTGGCTTACACTATATAGCACAGTTTTCCTCTTAGCCAAGGTCTGTTTTCTATAGTTTGGTTATCTACGATAACCCACAGTCCACCTGGGCTTGGCAGGTGTATTAGTTACATTTATGTTGCTGTGTTAAAATTCCATGACCAAGGCAACTTATGGAAGAGTTTATTTTGGCTCATGGTTCCAGAAGGATAAGTCCATTGTGGTTGAGAGGCATAGCAGCAGGTGGCTGGAGCAGGAAGCTGAAAGCTCATGTCTTCAACAGTAAATAGGAAGCAGAGAGAGCAAGCTAGAGGCAGGGAGATGCTGTGAATCCTCCAAGCCCATTCCCAGTGACATACTTCCTCTAGCAAGTCTACACCTCCTAAACCTCCGCCACAGCTGGGGACCAGTGTTTAAATACTTCAGCCTATGGGAGACATTGTCATTCAAATTCCCACAGAGTCATATACCTTGTGCTGGATAACCTTAGTGTTTGACTCACCTGGCTTGAGGGAGCCTCAGTTGGAGAATTTCCTCTATTGGACTCACCTCTGCCCATGTGTGTGGGGTATTTTCTTGGTTGTTGAGCAATATGGGAGGGCCAAGCCCACTGTGGGCAGTGCCACCCTTGAGCAGGTTGCTCTGTATCCTATAAGAAAGCAGGCTGTTCAAAACAATCAACTTCCACATGGAGAATATGGAGAAAGACTGTGAAAGAGATGAAAAGCATGTTTGGTGAAATGCATGAGCTCTGGTGGGGTGGGGGGATGGGAGGAACATGGGTCTAGATGTGATAATCTTGTACAAAATATATATTAAAAAAACAAATAAATTAAAAGAATGTTCTTTCTAGCTTTCTTTTACTAATGAAGCATCTGAAGCTTAATAAAGGCTTCATGAAATAAGGGTGCTTATAGCTGCGCGTGGTGGCAAACGCCTTTAATCCTAGCACTTGGGAGGCAGAGGCAGGTAGATCTTTGTGAGTTCAAGGCCAGCCTGGTCTACAGATTGGGTTCCAGGAAAGCTGGGGCTACAGGGAGACCCTGTCTTGAGAAAAAGAAAGAAAGAAAGAAAGAAAGAAAGAAAGAAAGAAAGAAAGAAAGAAAGAAAGAAAGAAAGAAAGAAAGAAAGAAAGAAAGAAAGAAAAAGAAAGAAAGAAAGCAGGCTGAACATAGGCTAGGAGAGCAAGCCAATAAGCAGTGTTCCTCCATGGCCTGTGCTCCAGCTCCTGCCTCCAGGTTCCTGCCCTGAGTTCCTATCTTGAGCTCCCTCAGTGATGAACTGTTACCCAGGAGATGTAAGATGAATAAACCCTTTTCTCCCCAAGTTGGTATTTGTCAGAATGTTTTGTCACAGCAATGCAGAAGCAAACTAGAACCACAATTATATTTGTTGAATTAGAGTGGAATTCTGAAGAACTGAAGCTCTTCCTATGTAAAAACTACAATTTGCAACAAAAAAAAGCCAGAACAAAACAAACAAAAGCCTTTCTTAGGGGATATTTGATTTTGATTTTAAGTGAGGGATTTGAATGCACAGTTCTGTGAGAGAAGTCCATTTACTCCTAAAATGGATCTGATCTATTCAGAGATACTGTTTTTTAATTTGGTCACCTCAAATCAAAAGTAGCTTTTTATTTTTATTTATTTTATTTTTTTAATTTTTTTATTAATTTTATTTATTTCTGTATGTGAATGAACGTACTGTCTGCATGCAAGTTTGTGCACCCGTGTCGTGCAGTGCTGCGGAGGTCAGAAGAGGGTCTCGGATTCCCCTGGAACTGGAGTTCTCCTGGAATTGGAGTTTCAGATGGTTCTCGGCCGCCATGTGGGTGCTGGGGATCGAACCCGGGTCCTCTGTAAGAGTGGTCGGCGCTCTTAACCTCTAGGCCATCTCTCCAGCCCCCAAAAGTAGCTTTTTAAAGCCAAATACGGTGGCACATATCTTTAATCCCAGCTCTCGAGGGGCTGGGATTAATAAGTAAGATTTCTGTAAGATGGAGGCTGACCTGGCCTAGCCTATATAGTGAATTTGAAGCCAGCAGGGGCTACAGGAAGACCCTTTTTGGTCTCACAAAAGACCAAAGGAGGAAAAATGTTGCTTCTTAAAGCTGGACTCGTTTTGGCTTGAACTTATCTAAAATGCTGACACATCCCCAAGTAGTCAATTGACCTTAACATGCTCAAGACTTGCTTTCAGCCTTTGCTTTTGGAAGAATAAACAATAATGATGATATTAGCAGGGCATGACGGCACAAGCCTATACTCCCAGTATTTGGGAGGTGGAGGTAGAAGGATCAGTAGGTTCAAGGCCAGCCCGGGCTACAGGAGTCAAAAAAGTATGAAGCTTAATTTGTGTTTAAAACAAAAATATTCCCATGCTTTGGGATGCAGAGAAAGGCAGATCTCTGTGAGTTCAAGGCCAGCCTCGTCTACATAGCTAGTCCCAGGCCAGCTGGGGCTACAAGGAGACCCTTTCTCAAAAGGGCACACACACACACAAATCCTAATAATCTAATCAAAAAGAATACAGAGTTTGGCTTTGGTCTTCACTTGCTGGTATGTAGGAGTAGGACAGCAAGATGATTCTTTCCCAGAAGACAAAAAAGAGGGGATGGAGGGCTGGGGAGATGGCTCAGTGGTTAAAACACTTGCCCAAGCAAGCCTGAGGACCTGAAGAGTTTGGATGCTCAGCACTCATGTAAATGTAATCTCAGTACTGGGAAGGCAGAGAAGGAGGAGGCCTGGAGCAAGCTGGCTAGCTAGTCCAGACATCAGTGAGCCCTGGGCTCACGTGAGAGACCCTGACTCAGTGAACAACAGGAGGGACACCAAGGGAGACTCCCAATATCAACCTTAGGCCTCCACATGCACATACATACCCCCAGCATATATATGTGACCATTAATATGTGTGATGTGCGGGCTGGAGAAATGGCCTAGTGGTTAAGAGCACTGACTGCTCTTGCAGAGGACCCGTGTCGTGCAGACCTCCATGGCACTGCATGACACGGGTGCACAAACTTGCATGCAGACAGTACATTTATACACATACAGAAATAAATAAAAAATTTTAAAAAATGTGTGATATGCATGTATAATATATATGTGCACATCACACACACAAATACATGAGAAAAAAGGGGGTGGATTTTATCTTTCAGTGCAGGAGCTTGTCAGGGTCAGCAGACATAGCATCCACGCAGTTTCCTGTCATCGTGACCCCATGTCACACCTCACTCATGGATCTTGGCCCTCTTTTCTGTTAGGCTCAGAGACGATCTTACAATCTGAATCAACTTGGACTCAGACAGACCAAATTTGTAATCAAAGTGGAAACAAATGGCAAAGCCATTTTCATACCCCTGAGCAGGTAAAACGAGACCTCCAAATAATACCAAGTTACATATATCTCTAAGATGCAGCCCACGGCATGAACAGACTATTTAAAACCTGAAGTTTTTATATTTAGTTAGTTGAGTTTTAAGTGTATTACATTTAAATTCATTGATTTGTGAGTGCTACAGCATGCCTATGGGGGTCAGAGGTATTGTGGGAGTTGGTTCTCTGTTTCTATCATGTGGGTCCCAGAGATCGAGCACAGGTCTTCAGGCTTTGCAGCAGACACTTTTACCAGCCATCTTTCAGACTCCCCACTTGTGTTTTAGAGTATATATTTAGGGTCAAGTATAGTGGCATACATCTATAATCCCAGGAGGATTGCTGCAACCTCAAGGCCAGCTTGGGCTACATATCAAGTACCAGGCCAGCCATGGTAAGACACTGTCTAAAAAGGAAAAAAGAAAATTAGATGGGCTTAGATTCCCTTTCTCTGCAGGTCTCTAAATGTTTCACCTCCAAGAACACAGAATCTTTTTCAGCCACAGACTTTTTGTTGTCAAAGAAAAGTGCTCTTCCCTCAGACTTACTGGAGCGTCACCTGGATCCTCGGCCCCCCCGAAGCAGGCCACTCCAGGGCTGAGTGGGCACAGCTGTCCCAGGCCATGACTGGAGTGACATAAAGCAGCGGCAGCAGCCAAGGTTGCACCAGAGCTCTCACTCAACTTTGCCGAGGTCACCATGAGCCTCCCGGCCTCTGGGAAGGGGCTGATGGGCAGGCCTATCTCGCCTCTGCAGGCTGCAGTCTGCCCACGGTGGCAGTGGTGGGAAGCCCAACTAGCACAGAATGAGGGGGAGCCCAGGTACCAATTAAGCGGGGATAAATAGCCATTACCAAGGAGGCCTGGCAACTGCAGGAGACTGCAGCCTAGTCACCAGAAACCGGTTATTTCCCGCTGATCCTCCTCGGGATGGGGCTCTGCCTTCTGCAGCTCCCCAAATAACAGGCTCACAAAGCCCGCTGCTAAGAGGTGGCATCTGAGAAGAATCCGTTTGGGTCTTCCTGTCTGTTTCATCTTAAGGCCTGTGAGAAGAGATAATTACAGGTCTGAGATGGTGTTCCATCACAGACAATAGGGGGATCAACATTTGCCTCTCTGAAATTAGGTTAAAAAATGTAAAAGGTTTCAGTTCAGTTCAGGAAGATATCAGCATTTCCCACAGGTTTCAGGAGATGAGGAAGGAAGGAAGGAAGGGAGGGAGGGAGGGAGGGAGGGAGGGAGGGAGGGAGGGAGGGTGAGGGGGGAAGGGAGAGAGAAAAGGAATGGATGGAAGGACAGGGCAAGAAGTAAGAGTGTTGGACTGTAAGGTATTTTCGGCAGGAAGAAGGACGGACTTACTCCGGCCGTACTTCATTCCTTCACTTCCCTTTATGTCCTTCATTCCTGCCATTCACGTCCTTCCTTCCTGTCTTCGTCTTTCGGTCGTTCCTTTACTATGCATCCGATTCCTACAATTCCGTCCTTTACTTCCTTTCCTTCCTTTCTTTTTTTTTGTTTTTTATCATGTGCTATATTTACCATCCCTTCCTTCCTTGCCTTCCTTCCTTTTTCCTCCCTGCTTTCTTTCCTTCCTTTCCTTCCTTTCCTTTCATCCTTCCTTCCTTCCTTCCTTCCTCCTTGCACCTCTCCTTCTTTCCTTCCTTTCCCTTCCTTCCTTATCCCTCTTTCCCTATCCTTCCTCCTCTCCTTTCCTTCCTTTCCTTCCTCCCTTTCCTTCCGCTTTCTTTCCGTCCTCTCTTTCCTTCCTTCCTTTTCCTCTTCCTTTCCTTCCTTTCCTTTCCTCCTTCCTTCTCTTCTTCCTTTCCTTCCTTCTTTTCCTTTCTCCTTTCCTTCCCTTCCTTCCTTTCCGTCCTTTCCCTTCCTTTCCTTCCTTTTTCCTCNAATTTATCAAATATATTTATATCTCTATATATATATATCTCTCTCTCTATCTTTTCCTATAACTTATCTCTTCCCCCCCCCCCCAGTCACAGATACACACAAAATAAATAAATGTATTTTTTTTTTTTTTTTCATTTTTCTCTTCTCCCTTTTCTCCCTGTCTCCCTTGCCTTTCCCCCCCTCTTTTCCCCTTTCTTTCCCTCCCCCTTCTTTCCTTCTCCCCCCCCCTTCCCCCCGACTTCTTTCCCTTTTTTCCCCCCTTTTTTTTTTTTTTTTTTTTTTTTTTTTTTCTTTCTCTTCTTTCCTCTTTTTCCTTAGGGAAGACGGAGCGAAGGGCCTGAAGGAAATGGGTTGGGAAGTGCTCACCTGGGCGGGGAGGGGGGGACATGATAAGGTACCGGGAGCTGACGGCGAAGGTTAGGGGAATAGGGGACGGGCGGGGCGGCGGGGCGGAAGGGAAAAGACGGTCGGAAGGAAGGGGAAGGAAGGGAGGCTCGGGAAGGAAAGGGAGGGAAGGACGGGCAGTTGAAGGAGAAGGGGGAAGGAACGGCCGGCAGGGAAGGGCAGGGACGTGCAGTGAGGGGAAGGACGGGGGGACGGGACAGGGAAAGGAAGCGGACCGGGGCAGGAGAAGGACAGGGACGGACGGCCGGGCCGGCTGTAAGGGACCGGACGGAAGGGCCCCCCTCGGGAAGTACCCCGGCGCACCCCTTCACCAGGTGACATGACCCAAGCCCCGACACGGGAATGCCTCATGGCCGCCCCGGACCGCACCCCCCACTCCGTCTACCCCGCCGACGCCCCCCGGACCCCCTGTCCTTACCCCCCCTTTGCAGCGCAGCACCACGTGCCCGGGATGTCTGAACTTGATTACAGGCCGTTAGTTGACTTACTTTGAATGTCTGGCCGGGGGTCGATGACTTTTCCGTAATGCCGTGCCGGAAATGACTGGGGAAGGAAGGAAAGGCCTTTGAAGGACGTTAAGTAATTGCGTGTCAGTTGTCTTGCTGGCGGCCTGCCTTGTACGTACGTCAGGGCAAGGGACGTTCCCGCGAATTGGCGGACGTGCACTCGACGCATAATCCTGCCTTCCTGAATGGATGTGCATTGCGGGAAGGACGGAACGGAAGGCCAAGGACTAGAGGGCTTGGACTGTGCACGACCCTACAGTTCCTTTGATTTCCTTCATGAGGAAGTTCACGGGAGAGGGAATGACCTTCCGGAAGTGATTTCCGTTTCGAAGGGCCTGAAAAGTCGTTGACTGAATTGACCTGACTTTATGGGAATGACGTTGACGGGCCTACCTTACGTGGACGTACTGCCGGTAAGTGACGGGCCGTGAAGGACGTGAAATGGCAGTAAGGCCTGGAAGGACGGCAGGACGGCAGGCTTGAAGGTCCGTCATTTCTTTAATGGCCTGCGGAAGGGAGGGCCGGAACGAATGGGATGGTGCCTGTTTCGGGTCAGTGCATTGCATGTAAGTGTACGTAATTAAGTCCTTTCTGCCGGTCCTTGACTATACGGCCTGCATGACGGCATTGAAGTGCGGAATTTTGACAGTGACGTGGAAGGCCGACTGGGCCCGGAAGTGGCAGGCGGGACGGTCCGTCCTTAAGAGGAGGGAGGAAAGGGAGGAAGATGAAGGGAAAGAGAAGGGAAGGAAGCAGGAAAGGAAGAGAAGGAAGGAAGGGAAGGGGTGAAGGAAGGAGGCAGGAAGGTAGGAGGGGAAGGTGAAGAGGGAAGGGAAGAAGGGAAGGGAGGAGGAGCAGGGAGGAAGGGATGAAGGGGGAAAGGAAGGAAGGCAAGGAGGAACGGGGGAGGAAGGGAAGGACAGGGAAGGAAGGAAGGGAAGGGGAGAGGAAGAGAAGGAAGGGAGGAAGAGGGAAGAGGAGGGGAGGAAGCGGAAGGGGAAGGGGAAGAAGGAAGGGAAGGAAGGGAAAGGGAAGGGAAGGAAGGAAAGGAAGGAGGAAGGAAGGGAGGGAAGGAAGGGGGGGAAGGGGAGGGAAGGAAGGAAGGGAGGAAAAGGAAGGAAAGGGAGGAAGGAAGGGAAGGGAGGGAAGGGGAAAAGGAAGAAAAAAAAAAAAAGGAAGGAAGGGAAAGGGAAGGAAGGAAGGGGGAAGGGAAGGTAGGAAGGAAGGACTAGGAAGGAAGGAACGGAAAGGGAAGGAAGGAGGAGGAAGGGAGGAAGGGGAAGGAAGGAAGGGGAAGGAAGGAAGGAAGGGAAGGAAGGAGGGAGGAGGGAAGGGGGAAGGGGAAGGAAGGAAGGAAAGGGAAGGAAGGAAGGGAAGGAAGGGAAGGAAGGGAAAGGAAGTGGAAGGGGAAGGGGAAGGAGGAAGGGGAAGGGAAGGAAAGGGAATGTAGAAGGAGGAGGAAGGGAAGGAAGGGAGGGAAAGGGCGGACTGAGGAAGGAAGGGGAAGAGGAAAGGGAAGGAAGGGAAGGAAGGGAAGGAGAGGAATGGAAGGGAAGGAGAGGAAGGAAGCGAAGGGAAGGAGGAAGGAGGGAAGGGAGGGTAGGAAGGAGGAAGGGAAAGAAGGATAGGAAGGAAGGAAGGGAGGGAGGGAAGGAAGGGAAGGGAGAAGGGAAGGAAGGGAAGGGAAGGAAGGAAGGAAGGAAGGAAGGAAGGAAGGAAGGAAGGAAGGGAGGAAGGGAGGAAAGGTTTCCTCCCTGGTGCTATCACAGGTCAGGGCAAATCTGGATCTTGGGAGCTGTGTGTGATAGATAAGTTTCGGATGAAATGTTCAGATCTGTTAGGATCAGAATTAAATTTGTTCACCTGACTCCATTTCCCATGTTCCATAGTGTTGACCTTGAACAGGCTCTGATCTGGGGACAAAGCTTAGTTCCTAGCAAGCTCTAATAAATGTTAGCTGCAATTTCCCCAACCCATTCCCTAATGGGAAAAATTGGTCCAAGGAGAAACAGATCAGGATGGGTTACAAGCTCAGTAGCTCAGAGGTCTAGTGATAATGGATGGTGTCACTTTCCCATTAGCCACAAGCATCATGTGGCACTGCAATTAATTTGTCTCCATTTGAAAAATACTTTTTGGGGGTGTTCTTGAGACAGGGTGTCCCTGTAGCCTCAGTTGGCCCAGTATTTACTCTGTAGACCAGGCTGGCCTCGAGTTCACAGAGATCCACCTGCCTCTGCCTCCCCAGTGCTGGGATTAAAGGTGTGTGCTATTATGCCAGGCAAGAAAACACATTCTTTAAAAGTTAACTAATTATCAAGATCACACAGCCCATGCTGGCCCCAAACTCACGACCCTCCTGCCTCTGCCTCCTGTATGTTGGAAATACAACATATGTCGCCACACCTGATTTTTGTTATGTCACCACACCTGATCTGTTTTTATAATAATCACAGATTACCTTTATAATCATTTTAAGACACCAATAAAGGGGGCTGGAGTGATGGCTTAGTAGTTAAGAGCACCAGATGATCTTACAGAAGATCTAGACTCAGTTCCCAGCACCCGCATAGCAGCTAACAACCCCTCTTAACACCAGTTCCAGGGGATCTGACACCCTCTTCTGACCTCTTCAGGCATTGTACGACATGGGTGTACTTAAATACATGCAAGAAAAGCACTCATACACATAAAAAGGAAAAAAATAATTTAAAAAAACAAATGAAGATTTGGAGTAATGAGAGGGAGGGACAGGTGCAGGCCATCCGATGAGTAAAGCTAATCATGTAAAGTCCCATCACACCAACTCTCCCCACGCCCTTAGTTTTATTGAGGTATAATTGTCAAAATTGCATATACTTAAGGTATACAAGGTGATGTTTTAACATATGTATACATTCTGAAATGATAACCACATTCAAACCAATTAGCATGCTCATCACCTCTCAGAATTATTTTTGTGTAGGAAGAATGCACCAAGTCTTTCTCAGTTTTTAATTTTCCTTTCCTTTTCTTTTTTTCTTTTTTGAGACAAGTTCTCATGTATCTCAGGCTGGCCTCAAACTTGCTGTGTACTTAGGCAGGTTTTAACTTCTGATCTTCCTGCCTCCGTCATTACAGGTACGCGTCACCACTTTCAGTCTATTTGCTGCCAAGTATCCAGTCCGGGGCTTCCTGTACACTAGGCAAACAGTCTATCATCTGAGCCTCAGCTCCAGCCTCAGCCACTTTAGCAGACACATTTAGACCACGGCAGCTTACTACAACTATTTATATGAAACAAATCTTTTTAATTACTACTATTTTTTTTTTTTTTTTTGAAACAGGGTCTCTCTGCAGACCCAACTGGCCTGGAACTCACTATGTAGGCCAGGCTGGCCTCAATCTCACAGAGATCCCCCTGCCTCTGCCTCCCAAATGCTGGGATTACAGGTACATGCCACTCTGCCTGCCAAATTTATTTTTATTCTATGTGTATGAGTGTTTTGCCTGCATGTATATTTAAGTGCAGCTGTGTTGTGCAGAGTTCGTGGAGGCCAGAAGAGGGGGTCAGATCTTCCTGGACTGGAGTTATGGACAGTTGTTAGCCACAGTGTGCTGGGAATCAAACGTGGGTCCTCTGGAACAGCATCTAGTGCTCTTTCATTGCTGAGCCATCTTTCCAGGCCCATGAAAAAGGTCTTAAGGGCATATGTTTTTAAATAGAATTGGAATTTTCTGGATCATAAGAGGAGCATTTATAATTTTTATAAGAAATTCAAGAAAGAGCTGGGTGTGGTGGTGTACGCCTTTAATCCTAGCACTTGGGAGGAAGAGGCAGGCGGATCTTTGTGAGTTCAAGGCCAGCCTCATCTACAGAGTGAGTTCCAGGACAGCTGGGGCTACAGGGAGACCCTGTCTCAAACAAACAGCACCAAAAAAAAAAAAAAAAAAAAAAAAAGAAAAAGAAAAAAGAAATTCAAGAAAGACATAGTGTAATCTGAGTGCTCAGGAGCTTCAAGTAAGATTGACGATTCTAGGCTATATAGAGAGATCCTGTCAAATAAACAAACCACTGAGCAAAGGAAGAGCAATAGGGAGTTGTTCAGCAGCATTTCTTTAAAAGATTTCCTATCTAACCAGATCAGGCACTTTGATCACAAATCTCTGGATTCTCCACCATGTCCTTTTGGGAAACTAGCCATTGAGACTTCTAATCTATGAATATAACACACTTCTCCATTTATTTAGGTCTTTTAAATTTTTTGTTGTTTATCTTTTGAGACAAGGTCTCCCTGTAGTCCCAGTAAACCTAGAACTTGACCAAGATCCAGGCTGTCCTCAATCTCACAGAGATCTGCCTGCCTCTGCCTCCCAAGTGCTGAGATTAAAGGTGTGTGCCATCACACCCAGCTAGATTTTTTAATATTATTTTATTTTTATTATATGTGTTTTTTTCATTTATTTTTGTGTGTGTGTGAATGTACTGTCTGCATGTAGGTTTGTGCACCTCTGTCGTGCAATTCTGTGGAGGTCAGAAGAGGGTGTCAGATTCCCCTGGAAATGGAGTTAAGATGGTTCTCAGCCGCCATGTGGATGCTGGGGATTGAACCCGGGTCCTCTGTAAGAGCAGTTGGCACTCTTAACCGCTAGGCCATCTCTCCAGCCTCTGTGTATAAGTGTTTTATCTACATGTGTGTGCACAACACGTTTGCCTGGTATTTGAAGAGGCCAGAAATGGTCATTGGATCCCCTGGAATTGGAGTTGTAGTTAGCCAGCATGTGAGTGCTGGGAAATAAACCTGGGTCCTCCAAGAGCTCCTCATGCTCTTAAGTGCTGAGCCATTCCTCCAGGTCAAAGCTCTTTTTAATTTTTAAGTATTTCTCTCAGAATATGTTGCTTTGTCTTGGGTTTTGTTTGGTTTTTTTTCCATGAATTTTATTTTTTACTTTATGTTTATGAGTACATTCTCTGCATGTATGTAAGTATACCATGTCATGCAATGCCCAAAGAGGTCAGAAGAGGGCATAAGATCCAGAAGGGGCATTGGTTCCCCAGAGATGGAGTTATAGGTGGTTGTGAGCTGCCTGACATGGGTGCTAGGAACTGAACGTAGATCCTCTGCAAGAGCAGCAAGTGCTTCTGAGCACTGAACGTCTCTCTAGCCCCTTTTGCCATTGCCCTTCATCGGGCTAAGAAGCTGCATGAACTGTTATAAAGTCACTCCGAACCTTCCCAGTGAGCAATTCCAGACTTGATTCCGTTGTGAGACGAGAGGTGGTGTGGGCTTCTTTTTATTCTCTTTGTAAAATTCATGGATTTTTAGCTACGGATTAAACAGGGACAGATAATGGAGTCATGGATATGGCTCAGTGGAAAAGGCACTTGCCACCAAGCCTGAAGACATGAGGACCCACATGGTAGGAGAGGACAGACTCCTGAAATTTGTCCTCTGATCTTCTACTACACACACACACACACACACAAATAAATAAACAAATAATAAATACCGAATAATTTTTCAATTTTTATGAATATATTTTAAGAGATTATTTTTATTTTATGTGTATTAGTGTTTCATCTGCATATATGTGAAGTGAATCCCTGTTGTGCAATGCCTGTGGAGGTCAGAAGAGGGGGAATTGCTTGTTACCCACCATTGGGTGCTGGGAACTAAACCCCAGTCCTCTACAAGAGCAGCCAGTGCTCCTTTTTTTTTTTTGTCTTTTCGAGACAGGGTCTCCCTGTAGCCCCAGCTGTCCTGGAACTCACTCTGTAGACCAGGCTGGCCTTGAACTCACAAAGATCTGCCTGCCTCTACCTCCCGAGTGCTAGGACTAAAGGCGTGCACCACCACGCCCGGCCAGCCAGTGCCCTTAACCACTGAGACTTCTCTCTCCAGCCCTGTAATACAAATTTTAGTAAGAACAATTGACTAGAGCTATATTTCAGCTCTCAGTTCAATTCCCAGCACATCAGGGGTAGGGTGCCAGGGGTGGGGGTGGGGCAGTGCCCTCTCCTGGACAACCTTTCTACTTTACCTCATTTTCCTTTCTCTCTTTAAGAAGACTTGCTCCAGTCTTTGATTCTGTTGCCAATGAGACCGAGAATCCAACTTTGCAAAGGCAGCTTGAAGGTTAAGGACACAACTTAGCAGAAACTTATTTGTGATTCAGCTATTCACAATCAATATTCTCAAAACCTGACATGACTATTGAAAATAGTCAATTAAGGTTTTCCCTGTGCCCACTTCCTCAGCACAGATACACAAGGATGACATGCAAATTCATGAAGAGTTCCATATTCAAAACAATTCTAAACCACTGTAGGTACATAAACCCTCTGGAAATAAAGGGGGGCTTCCCCTCAAATGCAGCAGGCTGGTTGAGGGCTGGTACAACAGTTCCTCCAACCCAGCAAGTCCATCAACAGTGAAATACTGACCATGGAAAGGACTGACATACTTGCCAATTCCCTGACCACATAACACAGCAGACTGCTCAGCAGCAGCAAAGTTTCTTCCCTGAGTGCCATGGACACATGGGACAGACCCAGCGCCCTCACCATCCTCCACTCCAGTTTCCTACTCCCAGTGTGTGCACACACACACAATCTCTCACACTTACAGACACAGTCACACTCACATTCATAAACACATTCTCACACTCACATACATACATATTCACACATATAAATCACACTTTGACACACAGGAACACTCACATACACACACATTCATACACACATGCACACACAGAGTCTCAAACTCACATATATACATACATTCACACACATATACACTCATGCATGTATCCACACTGACATACATACACTTTCACACACACATGCCCTCATACCCACTCACACACATATTCTCACACTATTACACACATACATTCATACACACACTTACACACAGACATATACTCACACGTGCTCTGTCTCTCTCACACACACAGGGTCTCACACATGTGCACACTAAATTCTCACGCACACATGTGCATACATGCACACACTCTTGTACACACAGAGCAGGGTTGTGCACTGTTTCTTCTCCAAATTATGAAATTCTCAGTGATCAGAAGGTATTTGATCCCATCCAGTCCCTCTCAGTCTGTGGTAGGACTAATTTGTTACCCCGGGCTCCTGAGGCAAGTGCCTAATGTTTCTTCTAATTGGATGTGACTGACTGTTCAGAGTGGCTGCCGAATCTGGCCAGTGCTCACTGTCCTGGAGGCAGGATAATAAGCTTTGGCCACTGGCCCCTGGGTCCCAACAGGACCATCTGTGGTAATGAACTTAGAAGCCTCATTGTAGACTGAAAAAAAAAAAAAGGCAAAAAAAGAGGAAAGTGCAGTCCAGTTCTCAGCAAGTTCAATGATAGCTTCTGTCAGCTTAACAAAAGAAATTCAGAAAAGCTAGACTAGAAATGGCTGGGAGGAAAGGATGGTTCTTGGGACCCAGGGGCCAGGGGCCAAAGCTTATTATGCTGCCTCCAGGACAGTGAGCCATGCGGGCTTTCCTGCAGAGCCAAGATTCCAAGCAGACGCAAAGTGATCACAGCAGTGGGCTGAGTCCCAGAGTCAGTGTGAGGCTCTGCAGATGAGGCACCGTAGGTCTCTGTGTGTCACTGATACAAGCTTCCATACACACACTTTGTTTGACCAATGTACACTGTATGAATCCCCAATGATATAAAGTTCAAGAATAGACAAAAATAGGGGCATCTCAAGGACAGGCAGGCATACACAGACTCAGCAGGTTCTTGATTTATATAGCCCAGGCCAACCCTAATCTCACAGAGATCTGCCTGCCTCAGCTTCCCACTACAGTTCAGCTTTAAAAAGGATTTAGGGGGCTAAAGAGATGACTCAGTGGTTAAGAGCACTGGCTGTTCTTGCAGAAGATCCAAGTTTGATTCCCAGCACCCACATGGGAGCTAACAACTGTCTGTAACTCCAGTCCAGGGCAATCTAACACCCTTTTCTGACTTCCTTGGACATTGCACAATACAGGTGTACTTACACACATGCAGGCAATACACTTATACATATAAAATAAATATATATTTGCTTTAAAAATAATATAAAATGTTTGAAAAATTAAAAAAATAGAAAGGGTTTGGGTGTGCGTGTGTGTTGTACAGTGTGTGTGCATGTGTCTATACATGTTTGCTCTCCTGTACAGGTATGTCTTCCTCAATCACTTCTCCACCTTAAAAGCTGCTCTTGTGGAGGACCTGGGTTTGGTTCCCAACACCCACATGGCAGCTAACACTGTAACTACAGTTTCAAGGTATTCAACACCCTCTTCTGGCTTCTGAGGACATTGTACACACAAGTACACTTGCATACATGGAGGTAAAACACATGGGTCTCATGCATGCTACAATCCAGCTAAATGCCCACTTCTGACCTGGGTTTTTATTTTGTTTTGTTTAATTTATTTTGAGACAAGGTCTACCTGTAGCTCCAACTGGCCTGGAACTTGCTGTGTAGACTAGGCTGGCCTCAATCTCAGAGAGATCCACCTGTCTTTGCTTCCCCAGTGCTGGGATTAAAGGGGTCAACCTCCATGCCTAGCCTTTTTGTTTTTAGTGGTTTGTTTGTTCTGTGTTTTGATTGTATGTCGTGCCTGTGAACTTCCCATGTAACTTCAGAGGACCTTAAACTTCTGTGATCTTCCTGTCTCTACCTCTTCAGTGCTGGAACTACAGATGTAGTTGGCCAACATGGCTTCTTTTCAATCTTGTGAGATGCACCTCACTGCTGCCTATGGCTCTAGGTGGTCTCTTCATTGCCATGGAGTAAGTACTTGTCATACAAATATAATACCATTTGCCGGGTGTGGCGGTGCACGCCTTTTATCCTAGCACTTGGGAGGCAGAGTCAGGTGGATCTTTGTGAGTTCAAAGCCATCCTGGTCTACAGAGTGAGTTCCAGGACAGCTGGGGCTACAGGGAGACCCTGTCTCGAAAAGACCAAAAAACAAAAACAAAAACAATTACAACCCAAATATAATACCATTTGTGGCCAATTGTTGAATGGTGTTGGGATGTAGAGACATTATTTTTTATTGTTGTTATCGTTTTGAGGTTTTTAAATTATTATTATTATTATTATTATTATCATTGTCTTTTCGAGACAGGGTCTCGAAAAAGACCCTGTAGCCCCAGGTGTCCTGGAACTCACTCTGTAGACCAGGCTGGCCTTGAACGCACAAAGATCCATCTGCCTCTGCCTCCCAAGTGCTAGGATTAAAGGTATGTGCCACCACGCCCATCTTAAATTGTTATTATTATTGTATGTATGTGTGTATATTATGGCAGGATGAATGAGGGCCATGCCGTGCATGTGGAAATCAAAGGACAATTTTATGAAGCTGGTTTTCTCCTTCCATCCTTATGTGGGTTCTGAGCTTACACAGGAAGTGTCTGTTTTTAAATTTTGTTTATTTTATTTTTTTAATTATTATTATTTGTTTATTTTTAAGGGACTCTACAATATAATAACACAGTTGTTTTCAGATAACATTGATGTTGCTCTTGCCGTACAATTAGGTAATTGGTGCATTTTGCAAGTATCTATGTCCAAATTTTGAACAACCCAAGGTTTCCATAGTCCAGTTGGAGAAGCTTGTATGCACAGGCATGTTGATCAATTAGGAGTCCAGACTATATTGCTGTAGTCTCATGATTCACCCCTATCTCTCCGCAGCCCTTACATTCTCCACACTTCCTCTTCCGCAATTTGTTCCCTGGGCTTAATTTTGTTTATTTTTATGTGTTTGAGTGCTTTGCCTGCATGTATGTAAGTGTTGTACCTGTGTTATACAATACTTGTAGAGGCCAGAAACACGGTACTAGATTCCCCTGGAACTGTTGTTAGCTGCTGTGCTGGATAGCTTTAGTGTCAACTTGACACACCTGGGTTGAGGGAGACTCAATTGGGGAATTGGCTCCATTGGATTGGCCTGTGGCCACATCTGTGGAGTATTGTCTTGGTGGTCAAGCAGTGTGGGAAGGCCCAGCCCACAATGAGTGGTACCACCCTGGGCAGGTTGTTGTGTACCGTATAAGAAGGCAGGCTGGGCATGAGCCAGGGGAGCAAGCCAGTAAACAGCACTCCTCCATGGCCTGTGCTTCAGCTCCTGCCTCCAGGTTCCTGCCCTGAGTTCCTGCCTTGGGCTCCCTAAGCGATGAACTGTGACCCAGGAGATGTAAGCTGAATAAACCCTTTCCTCCCCAAGTTGGTGTTGGTCAAAGTGTTTTGTCACAGCAATGGAAGACAAACTAGAACAGCTGCTGTGTGAGTACTGGAAACTAAATCCAGGTTCTCTGCAAGAGCAGCCAGTGCTCTTAACCATTGACCCATCTCTTCAGCCATTGTTTTGTTTTTAGAAGGGCTTTTCATGTACTCCAGGCTAGCCTCACACTCACTACGAAGCTGAGGGACCTTGAACTCCTGATCTTCCTGCCAATACCTCCCAAATGCTAGGGTTACAGGTGTGAGTTACTGTGCTCAGCTGAGGCAGGAATACAAAGCATTCCCAATAGTGTACATTTATCCTTTCCTCTTAGGCGACTTCAAAATTAAAATAGCAATTACCAGATTGAATTTTCATCCTGCTTGCCTAATTCCAGAGATAAGAGGCTTGAGAGATGGCTCGGCAGTTAGGAACACTGGCTGCTCTTTCAGAGGACTGGGTTGGCTTCCCAGAACCCACATGGCAGCTAACAACTGTCTGTAACTCTAGTTCCAGAAGTTCTGATGCCCTCTTCTGGCTTCCAAGGGCATTGCACACATGTGGTATGCTTACATACATGCAGATAAAACACTCATACACATAAAGAATTTTTTTAATTCCAGAGGTAAGAACCCTAGCACTCGGGAGGCAGAGGCAGGTGGATGTTTGTGAGTTCAAGGCCAGCCTGGTCTACAGAGCGAGTTCCAGAACAGCTGGGGCTACAGGGAGACCCTGTCTCAAAAAGACAAAAAAAAAAATCTCTGCCCTCCTCTTCCTCTCTCACCCTCACCCTCTCCCCTCCCACTTTAGACTCTCCCTCCTCATTTGCCTCCCCTGCTCCCTTCTTCCACTTCTTTCCTCTCTCTCATTCTCCTGATTTCCTTATTCCCTTCTATTTCTAATCCTTCTACCTCCTTTTCTTACCCTTTTTCCATAGGAAAGCCAAACCAGGTCCCCTGGGCCGGAACTGGCCTGCGAGGAGAATGAAATGCCTATGGCAGGATGCATTTCTGAACACTGCAGGTTAGCTTGCACCAAGCAATAGCTTCCCGTCAAATGATGGGGTCCAGATCTAGACAACAAGCAGCCAACTGCTGTTTCCTACACCAAGCCTACAGCAGGTGGCAGGGAGGTTGCCTCAACGTTAGAACTCCTTGGGAAGAGGATGTTTCTTTAGCATGCCTCAAATTTGTAGGTAGCTCCATCTCCTCCAATTTGCATCAGTGGTTAAGAGGTTTAATAAGATGTTACAAAAACACATCCTTGCCACAAAATGTTCACACAAAGTAGCAATAAGAAAAGAATCCTTCCTCTACCCTTGAATTTACTCCTGGTAATTGAAACTTTTAGAAACTTTTCTATATCCACATAGGTGTAATGATTAAAATTTTTTTTTTAACTTTTTATTTTTGGTCTTTTCAAGACAGGGTTTCCCTGTAGCCCCAGCTGTACTGGAACTCACTCCGTAGACCAGGCTGGCCTTGAACTCACAAAGATCCGCCTGCCTCTGCCTCCCAAGTGCTAGGATTAAAGGCTACCATGCCTGTTTTCTTAAACATTTAAAAAATTTTTTATTTTATGTGTGGGAGAGCTTTGCCTGCATCTATGTAAGTGCACTTGTGCTGTGCAAATGTCCACCAAGGTCAGAAGAGGGCATTGGATCCCCTGGAACTGGAGTTATACATGGTTGTTAGCAGCCATGTGGGTGCTAGGAACCTAACCTGGGTCCTCTGCAAGACCAGCAAGTGCTCTTGGTCACTGAGCCATCTCTCCAGCCCCCAAATTTTATTTATTATCATTGTGTACAATGTGTGAGTATGTGACTGTCAGTGCACATGTGCTGTAGCATGTGTGGAGATCAGAGGACAAAACTGGGATTCTGTTTGTTCTTTCTACTATGGGCTCCAGGGATCAAACTCAGGTCTTCAGGCCTTTGAAGCAACCACTTTAACCTTCTGCACCATCTCACCAGCCCCAGGTATAATGATTTGGTTTTATGCACATAAATGAAATTCCACACTCCACATGAGCTTCTTCCTTCTATGTTTACATACAGTATTACCAGGGACCGAGCTTTGCTGGAACTCACTGATCTACTTCATTCTTTTTCAGGGCTTCATATCACCATTTCTCTTACTTTCTCTGTGTTTCCTTATAGCCCAAACTGTCCTGGAACTCCCTATGTAGACTAAGCTGGCCTCAGTTTCAGAGATCTGCCTGTCTCTGCCTCCTAAGGGTTGGAATTAAAGGCATGGCCCACCATGGTAGGCCTGTTCTTCTCTTGAAGGGCATTTCAATTCCTAGCAACTTTTTACTCCTAAAATGCTATAATAAATACCCATTATTTTAACATATTGTTAGATACAATATGAATATTTCAGATAGATTCCTAAAATTTTTGATAGGTTCATTGACAAGTCATCTACATTTTAATAGATTCTGTCAATTTGCAACAAACATGAAGAGAAAAATGCATCCACACCATAGAAAGAATCTTAAAAGTGCTGCAGGCTGAGGGACCTCAAGGGCAAAGGCCCTGGGGTAGAGAAGAGCTTGGCCTTCTAGGAGTGAAGCAGATGGATGACAGAGTTTGGTGAGAGGACAATGGCTGAAGTGAGTGAGGTAAATTGTCAGTCAGGAGAGCATCAAGAGGTTATTGTGTTATAAGCATGTTTGGAGCCACAGAGAAGCCTTAACAAGAGTGGCTCTGTTACTGGAAGTCTGCACCTACCCCCCACTCCAAGCCCCTGCCTTCAAGAACTCATCCTAATCTTCGGGTTTAGAATATTCATAGATGCAAACACACACAGAATGAAGAGGCCTGGCAGTGCAGCTCAGTGGGGAGAGCCCTGTGCTTGGCCTGCGTGCTGGGCTCAACCCCAGATGCTCGAGAATGACCCGTGGTGGATTAAAAGTTCAAGGTGGCTGGGCATGGTGGCACAAACCTTTAATCCCAGCACTTGGGAGGCAGAGGCAGAGGCAGAGGCAGGTAGATCTCTGAGTTGGCGCCCAGCCTGGTCTACATAGCAAGTTCCAGTCCAGCTAGGGGCTATAGGGAGACCTTGTTTCAAAAAGACAGGAAAAGAAAAAAAGAGTTCAAAGTGATTAAGTGTGATGGCTCACATCTTTAATCCCAATACTCAGAAGACAGAGGCAGGTGGATCTCTGTGAGATAGGAGCCAGCCTGGTCTACATAGAGAGTTCCAGGCCAGCTGGGACTACAGGTGATGCTGTCTCAAAAAGACTAAAATAAAATAAAATAAAATAAAATAAAATAAAATAAAACAAAACAAAACAAAGCAAAACAAAAACACAACTTCAACAAAAGGAACCACAGGTATTATTCTGAGCTAATATGATCCAATATGTTCCAACTGTGACTCAGAGGCCTGCAGTAAAAGTTGTTTTCCAGCCTCATGGCACAAATCCTTTGGCGTTTCATAGCAGCTCAGATAGAAGGAAGGAAAAGAAAAGAAAAAAAAGAGAAAAGAATGGAAAAAAGAAAGTTAATGGATTAGAATGGGTTCTGTGCTTTACCAAGATCTAAAATCTTGAAAGAAGAACTTTGAAAATGAGCAAATATTTCACAGCATGTAAGAGTCCAAACTTCTGGGGCCTGCACTATGCTGAAGACCTGGTCTACATAAACATAGGCCTTCCACATGCCCTGTAAAATAATCCCAGGGGCTGGAGAGATGGCTCAGCAGTTAAGAGCACCGACTGCTCTTGCAGAGGACCTGGGTTCGATTCCCAGCACCCACATGGTGGCTAAGAACCGTCTTTAACTCCAGTTCTAAGGGAATCCGACGCCCTCTTCTGACCTCCACCCTCCGCGGCATTGCATGACCTGGGTGCACAGACCTACGTGTAGTACATTCATACACATAAAAATAAATAAATAAAAAAGAATCCTGAAGCTGGGTATGGTGGCTCACACAAATAAATACTTGGGAAGTTGATGCAGGAGGATTACCTGGGGCACAAGACTAGCCTGGGCTACACAGTGAATTCCAGGATAGCCTGAACTGTTGAGTGAGACCCTGCCTCAAAAAAAAAAGTAAAAGAGGAAATAAAATTCAAGGCCTTGAACACAACAGCTCAGCAGGGAAAGGTGCTTTTATTTGTTTGTTTATTTATTTATTTATTTATTTATTTATGTTTTTTATCAAATCTAGACCCGTGTTCCCCACCCTATCCCCCCACCCCACCAGAGCTCATGCATTCTGTTAAACATGCTTTTCATCTATTTCTCAGTCCGGAAAGGTGCTTTCTAAGTTCGAGGACTGAGTCTGCTCCCTGGAACCCACATAATGAGGGAGAGGACAGAATTTCCCAAAACTCTGCCCCTCCCCAAAGTAAATAAATATATGTAAAACTAAATTTTAAAAAGAATTTTCAAAAACACTATGTGGCCATTCATATCTTTTATTTTTAATTACCCCCATGAATATGCCACGCACCTCATAAATATTCACAAAAAGTCTTAAGAGGGTTCAGTGGTTAAGAGTACTGACTGCTCTTGCCGAGGACCCGGGTTTGTATCCTAGCACCCACATGGTGGCTAACAACCATTGTTAACTCCAGTTCCAGGGGATCCGATGCCTTCTTCTGACCTCTGCAGTCAATGTACTACCCAGGTACATGCAGGCAATACACTCATAAGCATAAAATAAAAAGAATAAACAAAATATTTTTAAAAGTCATAGTACACAGTGCAGACCCTCTCTGCCTTGGGCAGTCCACTCTAATCTCTCTCTGGAAGGTTTTGCTTTGCTTTTTCTAAATAAATTTTATTTATACTGTGTCTTTTGACTGAATTCTTTCCTTCAAGAAGATAAAAACCTAGGCTGGAGAGATGGTTTCGTGGATAAGAATGCTTGCTTTGAGACCCCAAGTTGCTGAATTGAGATCCTAGCTCCTGTCACCTGGCATTGGCAGTTGAGGTGTGGAGATGGACCTTCTCTTGGACTTGCTGACTGCCGGGCTCTCTCCCAGGTCCACAAATATAACACACACACACACACACACACACACACACACACACACTACAAGAACCAAGAGCCCTCCATAACAGTTGATTAATTTTATTTCAGGGTTGAACATGGTGATGATTTATGTTAATGATCAACTTAATAGAATCTAGAATCACCTGGGAATCACCTGCGAGATGCTCTTGGGGCATGCTGTGGGGGTTATCTTGATTACATTTATTGACATGGAAGATTCCTCTTAGTTGTGGGCCCACCATTCCCTGACTGGGACCTTGGACTATATAAATGGAGAAAGAAAACTGAGCCCCAGGAAGCGTGCATGCATCCCCCTCTGTTATGGATTACGAATGCTGTATGACCAACTTTGCTTCTGTCAGAGTATTTCATCAGAGCAACAAGAAACTAAGGCAAACATTGCTACCTTTATTTTATTTTATTTATTTACTTATTTTGATTTTTCAAAATTTATTTTGATCTATTTATTATTTTGTTAATTTATTATTATTATTTTGTTTATATGAGTGTATTGCCTGCATGTGCATGTGCTTGTGTGGTGCAGTGCCCATGGAGGTCATAAGAAGGCATCAGATCCCCTGGCACTGGAGTTATGGACAGTAGTTAGCCACTATGTGGGTGCAGGGAATTGAACCTGGGTCCTCTGCAAGGGCAGTCAGAGCTCTTAACCACTGAGTCATCTCTCCAGCTCCTGATCTATTTATTTATATCTTATGTGTATCAGTGCTTTGCCTACATATATGTAAGTGCACTGGTGCATGCAATGCCCATGGAGGTCAGAAGAGGGCATTGGATCCCCTGGAACCATAGTTATGGATGGTTGTTAGTTCCATGTAGGGGCTGGGAACCAAACCTGAGTCATCTGCAAGAGTAGCCAGTGCTCTTAACCACTGAGCTATCTCTCCAGCCTCTAATGGCTATATATTGCTTCAAAATAATGGGTGTAAAGAAATGCATAAAGATATAGATAGATGATGCTGTCCATAACTTAAAATTTATTGAAGCTGGACAATATGTTCAAAGTTTCTTTGCATTTTAAAGTATTTATGTTTTTATTTATTTACTTATTATTTAAAGCATGTACACACACACAGTGCTCATGTGGAGGTCCAAGACAACTTGGTTCTCTTCTTCTACCAGGTGGGTTCTGGGAACTGTACTCAAGTGATCAGGGTTGGTAGAGAGTGCCTTTTACCTGCTAAGCCATCTTGCTGCCCCTGTTCATATGCCTTATTGCATATTCTTTCTGAGCATCCTTGCAGTTTTTTTCTAAAATAAAACACTGGAAGATGAAAAATTAAAAAGCCACTACCACCATTCTAGGTGTTCCACCTTTGTCTCTCATCCAATCCTAATCACCTCCTAAAGCACTCATTCATTGTCCATTCAAACAACTGCAAAAGCATGGTTCTTCCTGCATCCCAAGAGAAAGGCTAGATCTCTTCCTTACACAGTTCTTGGAACTGAAGTCCAATGAAAAGCCCCATGGTAGCAAACACCTGCAATCCCTAATGTCTTTTGGAGACTCCTTGCCTGTCAAGATTTTTTTTTTTTGGTGACAAGGTCTCCCTTTGGTCCCAGCTGGCCTAGAGCTATGTAGACCAGGCCAGCCTTGAACTCACAGAGATCCACCAACCTCTACCTCCCGAGTGCTGGGATTAAAGGTGTGCACCAACATGCCTGGCCTAAGATGGTTCTTGGACACCATGTGGGTGCTGGGAATTGAATCCTCTGCAAGAGCAGTCAGTGCTCTTAACCACTGAGCCATCTCTCCATCCCTGAGATGTTTTTTAGGTAAAGGTGTTTAAATTAAATCCTTGGGACCCAAATGGAAGGAATAGGCTGACTCTCGTCCTCTGATGCTTACATGGGTACTGTACCACACTAGCATGATGGTGCACACACACACACACACACATACAATAAAAATAAATAAATAAATAAATAAATAAATAAGGGGGAAAGACACCCTGCCACCCAGACCCAAGGTCCAAATAATTTCTTTCCCCAGCTATCTACCTTCTCCTTGTATGGAATTTTCCTGTAGTTCCCTTTCTCAAAGGTATGGCTCTTGGCAGACTTCAGGGGACCAAAAAAAAAAAAAAAA
>VZQC01004467.1:128885-159240 GCA_009823505.1 Rhizomys pruinosus
AAAAAAAAAAAAAAAAAAAAAAAAAAAAAAAAAGTCTCTCTGAACTTTCCTCCTGGCTTTGAACTGGAGTTTGTCTGATTCCCAGCTCCAGTCTGTAGGCAGGTGGGGCAGAGGATGCCCTTAGGGCGGTTGACAGAATGGGCTATCAATTACATAGTCCAGACTCTTCTCACAGATTTACACACATAACCCCCCACCTTTTGCCTTTGTCATTCTTTTGCCAGTTTACCCAGGCATGTGAGGGATGAAGCATTCCAAAGCAGAGTATTTCAAAGCAGTTAGGTTATCTTATTCCTAGAAAGCACATGTGCACACTTATCCAGTAGCTTTAGATTCTTCCTTAACCATCCCTCTCTAGAACTTTGAGCAGAAAAACTGGGATGCTACATGGAGAGTTCCTTGAGAAATAGCAGATAAAGAGCTGGAAGGAGAAATATTTATAATTATGAAGATATTCTAAAAAGGTCAGTCTTTCAGGGCAGAACTGAAATGCAGGATGAAGCTGTTCTATCCAGCAAATAAGCAAGACTGGGCTGGAGCAATGAGAATCTTTTTTTTTTTTTTTTTTGTTTTTCTGAGACAGGATCTCCCTGTAGCCCCAGCTGTCCTGGAACTCACCATGTAGACAAGGCTGGCTTGAACCCACAGAGATTCATCTGCTTCTGCCTCCCAAGTGCTGGAATTAAAGGTGTGTGCCACCATGCCCAGCTACAATGAGAATCTTTGATATTGCTACATATACCTTCCCCATGTCCCCAATGTTTGTTGAGATACAACTTTACTTACCCCAACCTGGCCTATGTAACCAAGGATAGCCTTGTTCCTCTGAGTGTCTTGCCTCAGTCTCCCAGGTGCTGGGATTACAGGCACACCTCACCATCCACAGCTTCCCCCACATCTTTACATAGATTACACAATGCACAAGACAGGCTAGCAAGACGGCTTAATGGGTTAAACCATTTGCCACCAACCGAGACCATCTGAGTTCAGTCCCAGGACCCACATGGTGAAGGAAAGAACCAACTCTCCTAAGTTATCTTCTGACTGCCATACTTGCTCCATGGCATGGAAGCCTGACCCCCAGACACAAATACAAAATATTTACAAGGGACCTTCTACCCTCAACTGTCCACATCCTTCTGTATAAACTTAGACCATGCTGGAAGAAGGAGGTTAGGTTACCCTGTAAATTCAGTTACAGCAAGCAAGCTGGTCAGGTAGTAAATCCCACCTCATCCCCTCAGTCCCTCAGCCCCTCACCCTCTTAGCCCCTTGCCCCAACTTGTACCCAGGCTTCAGTTAAAGCCCACACCCTCCACCCCTTTGCTCAGTGTCCCGCCTTGCTTTTCTGGTGCTGTTTGGGAGACATTTTCCTCTGCAGATAACTCCACCCCGAAGTAACAAGCAAGCTTGGGTGGCTTCCCCTTGGGGTGCAGCTGCTTGGGAAAACAGCCAAGTTGCCTTTTTGGACTTCTGAAGGGAAGCCAATGTACAGGTTGGGGCGAGGGGCTGAGGAGGGGGAGGGCTTAGCTGTCTCCAAGTGTCTGCCAATAGCTGTGCCCACTTCTACCAGGCAGCTCATTATTAAAAATACAAGTTAGGAGTTGGGGGTGTTGCTCAGCTGGTAGACTGCTTGCCTAGAATTCGTGAAGCTCTGGGTCCCCTGCGAAAGGTAAACTGGATGTGGAGGCATGCGCCTGGAATTCCACCACTCAGGAGGGGGGAGGCAGGAAAATCAAAGTTCATAGTTTTCCTCAGTCATATAGCATGTTTGAAACCAGGCTGAGATACATGAGGCCCTACCTAAAAATAAAACAACAAAAAAACGGCCAGCAAGATCTTGCTCAGTGGGTAAAGGTGCTTGTTGCCAAGCCCACTAACCAGGGTTTGATTCTCAGAACCCGCCTGGTGGAAGGAGAGAACCAACTCCCATAAGTTGTCCTCTGACTTCTACATGAGCACGGTGGCACACCTGCATACATGTACATACACGCACACACATCCCCTAAATAAACAACTGTAAAGAAAAAATTTTTTTTAAATAAAATAAAAATAAATATCAACAACAGCACAATCAAGTTGGTTAGTTAGGCAGTGTGGTATATGACTGTAGTCTCAACTTCTAAGGAGGCTGAGTCAGTATCTGTGGACAGCCTGGGCAACAAAGCAAAATTCCATCTCAAAATAAGTACATGGCAGCTGGGCGTGGTGGCACACGCCTTTAATCCTAGCACGAGGCAGGCAGATCTTTGTGAGTTCAAGGCTGGCCTGGTCTACAGGGCGAGTTCCAGGATAGCTGGGGCTATAGGGAGACCCTGTCTAGAAATGACCATAAATAAATAAATAAATAAATAAATAAATAAATAAGTACATGGCTTGAATGACTCCATTACAAATTATAACTTGTTGGTTAGTTAACTTTGGAAGAATTCACTCAAACAGTGCCTGACCAAGATTTCCCACTCTTTAGAGTTTCCTATGGCTGCCAGAGCTAAGTACCATAGCTTCAAAGAGAAACTTCTTTTTACATAGCTCTGTAGACCTCTGCAAGCGGAGATGGCTCCTCAGAGGGCATGAGGCAGGGACTGTCACATGGCTTCCTCTTGTCACCAGCTACCCTCAGGGTCCTTGGCTTGTAGTTGCATCGCTCCCGCTTTTGCCTCACAAAATGTGTGTGTGTGCTTGTGGCACATCTGACAGAGCATGTACACTCATGTGACCATCTTCTTACAGTCACCAGTCAGGGGTTAAGGGCTCTTGCTAGTCTAGTCTGACTTCATGTTAGTTTAACTAATTATGCCTGCAGTAGCCCTTTTCCCAAATAAAGTCAGTACTAATGGATGTGAAGGACTTCAACATAATGTACCTTCTCTCATCTCTCCCTCCCTTTCTCCCTCCCTCCTTCCCTCCCTTTCCCTTTTCTCCCTGAGCACCCTGGATAAATGCCACTTATTGTCTACTCAAGTGTTTTTTTTTTTTTTTTTTTTTTGTCTTTTTGAGACAGGGTCTCCCTTTAGTCCCAGCTGGCCTGGAGCTCTCTCTGTACACCAAGCTGGCCTTGAACTCACAGATCCACCTGCCTCTGCTTCCCAAGTACTGGGATTAAAGGTGTGTGCTACCATGCCCAGCAGGTCCCCGGGGCTTTTATGTTGTTACTGTTTACTTTTTCTTTTCTCCCTTCCTTTCTCCCTTTCTTTCCTTCCTTCCTTCCTTCCTTCTTTCCTTCCTTCCTTCTTTCTTTCTTTCTTTCTTTCTTTCTTTCTTTCTTTCTTTCTTTCTTTCTTTCTTTCTATGTATCTATCTGTCTGTCTGTCTGTTTTTAAGACAAGATCTCCCTGTAGCCCCAGCTGTCCTGGAACTCACTATATAGACCAGGCTGGCCTTGAACTCACAAGATCCACCTGCCTCTGCCTCCCAAGTGCTGGGATTAAAGGTGTCTACCACCATTCCCAGGCCAGTTTTGCATTATTTTGTTAGGGGCAAAGTCTCCCTCTGTATCCCTGACTGGACTGGAACTCTATATGTAGCCTAGGCTGGCCTCAAACTTGTGATCCTCCTGTTTTAGCTTTCAGAACTGCAAGGAGTACAGTTTGTGCTACCATATACAGCTCTTTACCTGCTGTCTCCAGCCTCAGTGATACCCTTGACTCTGGGTCTAGGGCTATAATTAGTAAATTCTTAAGGAAAAAAGCTCCCTTCTCCTCCTCCCCCCCTCCCCACACATGGAGACTCAGGCAGAGCTACAAGCTATGTGGCTTCTGTCTGCTGAGAATTTCACGGGACTAGTTCGAAAGGACTCAGGCAAGAGAGCGAAGGTTAAAAAGAGGCTGCTGGGCCCTGGGAGGCAGAGAGAAGCAAGCAGACATCTGTGAGACTGAGGTCAGTTTCATCTACATAGCAAGTTCTAGGCCAGCTTTTGGGATGGGTGTATGTGTGTGGAGGTGTGAAGGAGGGAGGAAAGAAATGGACTCTTTTTTGGAATTCGGAGTGTGACATGATAGCAACATTATTTGGCTCTTTATTGAATACATGTGTAGTATATATACATATTAAAGTTTTTATACATATTTGTGTCTTTCCATAATATTCTTTGGTGCTTTTTCAAGTATCCTCCAGAAAGTCCTGGTTTTATTCCTCTATATCTAGCACATTTACATTCACACTTACTTCTTGGCCTTTTTTTTTTTTTTTTTTTTTTTTTTTGAGAAAGGGTCGTCCTGTAGCCCCAGCTGTCCTGGAACTCACTATGTAGACCAGGCTGGCCTTGAACTCACAGAGATCCACCCACCTCTGCCTTCCGAGTGCTGGGATTAAAGGTGTGTGCCACCACGCCCAACACTTCTAGGCCTCTTAAGGAAAGTATTCTAACTATTCTAGCTGGCATTAGGGTGGCAGGCAAAGCTCTGTGAGTTCAAGGACGGCCTGGTCTACAGAGTTCTTTGTGAGTTCCAGGTCATCCAGAGACATATAATAGTGAGATCCTGTCTCAAAGGAACAGTAGTCGATTTTTTGTGTTTTTTTTTTTTTTTTTGTGGTCTTTTTTTCAAGACAAAGGTCTCCCCTGTAGCCCCAGCTGGCCTAGAACTCACTCTGTAGACCCAGGCTGGCCTTGAACTCCAAAGATCCCCCTGCCTCTTTGCCTCACAAGTGCTAGGATTAAAGGCCTGCCCCACCCCACCAAGCCTGGCAGTATTCTATTTTCAAAATTATAGACATGAAATATTAATCCATAAGTAGGTAAACTCTGCTTTGATTTGGGCTTCAGCATCAGATGTGTTCTTCTCTACTGCAGGCCTTTGTCACATAGTATGAGGCCACAGATTCTTAGCCTATTTCTTCTCTAGCTATGTGTTGTTCCAACTGTTCTGGAAATTTCAGGTCAGGACAGTCCCTAGTCCCTGTAATGATGTTACTTGCTGGCAGAATCAGAAAGCAACATAGAGCATCACATGGCAAGAGCCAGGGGGGTGAGTTTGTTGCTCTTTTGTTTGCTACTGTTACTAATAAGACCTTTCATTTCACCATGTGTACATATTATTATAATAGTATATATTATATAGAGAAGAGAGAGAGAGAGAGAGAGGAAGAGAGGAAAGAGGAGAGATAGAGCAATAGAAGAGAGAGAGAGAGAAGAGAGAGAGAGAAGATTTTATGTAGCCCCAGATTTGCCTGAGGGATGACCTTGAACTCCCTCAACTGAGTTCTGGGATTGGGATTATAGGCATATACTACTGTGTCTGGTTTATGGGGTACTAGGAATGGAATCCAGGGTTTCCTGCATGCTAGGTAAGCACTCTACCCACTGAGCTACATCCCCAGCCCTCTCAGGTATATTTTGTAATGAGTTTAATTGGTTTTGCTGTTATGGTGTTTCAGTGATTGGTGCTTTCTGTGTGAACACATCACCTGAAAACAATACCTGCAAATGAGGTCTATTCTTTCTTCGATGAATTCCCATGGCTCTCAGCTCTCAAAGTCTGCTGCTCTTCGTCAGGACCCAATAACTTTGTGAAACCTCTTTCAACTTCCAGGGAAGACTGGAAGATTTGTTTTGCTCTCCCTGCGTTAAGTTTTACCATGCTTTACTTAGGTCCTCCCCCACCCCTGCCCCGCCCTGCCTGGGTTATAACTGTAGCACACCGCCAGTACAATTCTCTACTTATAAAATTACTTTCCCAGAGAACACACACACACACACACACACACAACACACACACACACACACACAAACAAACACACAGCGTGTGTGTGCCTGCGCCGCACGGAGGGAGGGAGGGGGGGGAGGTATTTTTCTCCTCCACGTTATGAATCAAGCTGGGAATGTGTATTTGGGGGAAGGAGGAATGACTCTTTTTCTTTTTTTTTTTTTTTTTTTTTTCTAATCGGGAGACAGGGTCTCCCTGTAGCCCCAGCTGTACTGGAACTCACTCTGTAGACCAGGCTAGCCTTGAACTCACAAAGATCCGCCTGCCTCTGCCTCCCAAGTGCTAGGATTAAAGGCGTGCGCCACCACGCCTGGCCGGCCTGAAATGATGCTTTCTTATGCATCTATGCATCCCCTCTTCTGCAGTTTAGTACCCCTATAGCAAACTAAGTAAGGAACAAAAGAGTAAGGGGAGGATGGTGGGGGTAAGAGGGTTCACTACAAAACCAAAGAACAGACAAACAGCTCACTAAGCCCAAACCAGAACTCTCTCTGGTCTGGGACCAAGACTTTTTGCCCCACTGTAATGACTTCCCCAGATGCTAAAGCCACAGCTCCTGTGTAGACTTGATCAACTTAGAAAAGAACTGATGGCCTAGCGGTTAAGAGCGCCGACCGCTCTTGCAGAGGACCCGGGTTCGATCCCCAGCACCCACATGGCGGCCGAAAACCGTCTGAAACTCCAATTCCAGGAGAACTCCAGTTCCAGGGGAATCCGAGACCCTCTTCTGGCCTCCGCGGCATTGCACGACACGGGTGCACAAACCTGCATGCAGACAGTACATTCATACACATACAGAAATAAATAAAATTAAATTAAAAAAAAGAAAAAAAAAGAAAAAAAAGAAAAGAACTGAAGTCTTATTCTGAGTCTTCCACTCTTCCCAGGCCCCATGCTCTGTTCTAAAGGCAAGTCTCAAAGTGTTTCAACACCTGGTCCTCGGGAAGAGCCCTGCCACCTAGAGGCCAGATGGAGGAATTCCTCTTCCTATGGGATGGTCCAACCTGTTATCCGAAGTCCAGCGCGAGTTTGTCCTCGCGTTTGAAGTGGACTTCGTGTTGGGGTTTCCTGAGCTGGAGGCTTACGTTTGCAAAGTAGATAGAGGCTGAGGTCTCATCGTCGCTGCTCTCCACCGTGGATCCCAGCTCAGCCGGAGCAGCGGGTTGCACCGGGCTGGCTCACTGAGATCCCGCCAGCTCACCCTCCAGGGGAAAGTGGGAGGGAAGCCCTGTTGGCAACCGCGGAAAACAAGGCGGCTTTCTTTTGCAGAACGCCTTCGGACCAACGGCCTGAGGAGCTGGCGGGGAGGCGGCTGTCAGGCCTGGAATGCACACACCTGTACCTGACTAGGCTCCTTTGAATTCCTTCTGCTCTGCGGCCTTCCCGGGCTTGGCCCGGGGCCAGGGGAGGGGAGTCTGGCAGCCGCTGTCCTGGGGAGAAGCACCCCGCCCAGACCTCCAAGAGGAGCGGCCACCAGGGGAGCCGCGGCGCCAGCGGGTGGATAGAGTTCTCCCTCCTCCGTCTTCCCGGCTCCTTCACCTGCAGTTCTCACCTCAGCCCTGCCTCAGGCCCACTGTGAACAAAGCTTTCTAGAAATAGCTCTGAGACAGCTTTTTCGGACCTGGGGTGGACTACGGTGTTCTGTCTGCTTTACATCGATTCTTTTTTATTTTTCTTATTTTTTTCTTTTTCTTCCCAGTTTCCCAGCTCTTCATATGCTAGATAAATCACAAAAGTAATTGGGTGTTTCTTCCTCTTCCTCCTTCTCCCCCCTCCTCCTTCTCCTCTTAATTTTTTTTCCTTCTTTTAATTTTGGTGTGTGTGTGTGTGTGTGTGTGTGTGTGTGTGTGTGTGTTGCACGTGTGTACATGATTGTTCACATGTGCAGGCCAAAGGTGGACATAAGGTGTCTTCCTCAGTCTTCATCTCTCAGCACACTGGCGCTTGCTGATTTGGCTAGCCTGCCTGGCCCTGAGCTCCAGGTTGGCTTGTCTCCACATCCCAGCATTGCTTTTTATATGGCTGGTTGGGAACCAAACTCAGGTCCTCATGAATGCAACCCAAGCACTTTGCATACTGAGCCATACCCCCCAGCTCCTTACCTTCATCTGAGGAACAGAAGTTCCTCCTGCCTAGTACCTCCAGCTCCCCACAGCTGCCCTAGTTTATGTGGTGGTAAAGAGAACCCAGGGCTTTGGGAATCCTTGGCAAGCATTCTATCAACTTACCTTCATACCCTGCCTCCCCTTTTTTGTGCATGTCTGCATACAACACAAAATAAGTAAGTATAAAAATTTAAATATATATATATATATATCTACAATGGTTGCACCATACTGAACATTCACAGATTTCCTCTTATTATTTCATAAGCAATATAGTATAACAACTATTTATATAGCCCTTTTAGAAGTAACAGATTATTTAAGGGAGAGGGAAGGTGATTTGTAAGTGATAGGCAAACAAACAATACACTATTTTACACAGGAGAGTTGAGTATCAATGATTTGAGTATCTATATGGAGTTCTGGACCCAACCCCACATGGATTTGGAGATATGATTGTGCAGTCCCCCTAACAATCTCCGATAGATATGGAGATATGACTGTGTAGTTCCTAATATCTAATATGTAGTTACTGACTCAGCAAACTCTATTTTTCTACATAGCAATTTGGTTTTTTATTTTTATTATTTATTTAGTTTTGGTCTTTTTTTACACAGGGTCTCCCTATAGCCCCAGCTGCCCTGGAACTCACTAGGTAGGCCATGCTGGCCTTGAACTCATAGAAATCTACCTGCCTCTAGCTCCTGAGTGCTGGGATTAAAGGCATGCACCACCACACCTGGGTTATTTTTATTTTTTATTTTGTGTGTATGAGTGTATTGCCTGCATGTATAAGTCCACCCATGTTGTACAATGCCCTTGGAGAATAGACGGTATCAGATCCCCCAGAACTGGAGCTACAGATGGTTGTTAGCTCCATGTGAGTGCTGGGATTTGAACCCTGGTCTTCTACAAGAATAGCCAATCCTCTTATCTGCTGAACTATCTATGTCTTCCCTGCATACCAATATGTAAGAAGAAGCAGTTTGCTTTCATCTGACAGTATCAAGTGCACAAATCCACAGTCTTGCCTCAGGGATCCATTTGGTCTCCTGCTATCTGTCATAATATAGACTAGAGAGATGTTGATCATCTTGATAGCATCACACTGGTCTATTATACCAATGATATGATGATCTGATGAACTGGAAGTAGCAGTTAAAGTAAACAGCTCTCACCTCCAAGGAATAAAAAATAGTTGGTTTATTTTGGAGCCAAATATGAGTGGCCACAGCCCAGGAACACAGACTTAGATTCCCTAAAATACCATGGTATAATGAGGTAGCAATTTCATGACCCTTTTTTTCTGTTCTTTTTGAGACAGTGTCTCAAAAATAAACCATGTGCTTTTTTTGTTTTTGAGACAGGGTCTCCCTTTAGTCCCAGCTGGCCTGGAGCTCACTATCTAGACCAGGCTGGCCTTGAACTCACAGAGATCCTCCTGCCTCTACCTCCCAAGTGCTGGGATTAAAGGTGCACTGCCCCCCCCATGAACCTTTTATAGTAACAGAACAAAGAAAGTCATAAGCAACGTACTTTTCTTTTTTTAAGAAAGTCTCTGCTTTTAACTTATTTTTTATTTTATTTTTATTTTATTTTTAATTATTTATTTATTATTTTTATGTGTATGAGTGTACTGTCTGCATGTAGGTTGGTGCACCTGTGTCCTGCAATGCCGAAGAGGTCAGCAAGAGGGTGTCAGATTCCCCTGGAACTGGAGTTAAAGACAGTTCTTAGCCACCATGTGGGTGCTGGGAATCGAACCCAGGTCTTCTGCAAGAACAGTCGGTGCTCTTAACTACTAGGCCATCTCTCCAGCCCCAACATACTTTTTAAAAATTTTATTTATTATTTATTTATGTGTATGAATGTACTGTCTGCATGTAGGTTTGTGCACCCGTGTCGTGCAATGACATGGAGGTCAGAGGAGGGTGTTGGTTTCCCCTGGAACTGGAGTTCTCCTGGAATTGGAGTTATGGACGGTTCTCAGCCACCATGTGGGTGCTGTGGATCTAACGGGGGTCCTCTGGAAGAGCAGTCGGTGCTCTTAACCGCTAGGCCATCTCTCCAGTCCTCCAACATACTTTTCAAATACAGTGGTGGATATATTTAGTCAGTGGGTCATAGCAAAGCAGGGGATTTTACTATAAGCTTCAGGTCCTATCTGATGACACTCTTGGCCTTTTGGTTGGTAGGAGCTGACGGTCTGCTACTTAATACTTTCCAAAAGGTTTTTCTATCTGTTAGTCACAGGATGTTAGGTCAGAAACAGAGGTGGGCAAGGAATGGCTCATTTAGGGGCTAAAGATGGCCTGAGATAAATGGTAATTAGACTGGGGAGCTGCAACATTCCAGACTCTCCATGGTTACTGGAGCTCTAATCAGTTGATCAGCCTTGCAGAAGAAGATTCACTTTGAAGACAGATGGTTTTTCTGGGAACTTCCTTTCATACAAATAATTTAGATAATTTAATAAGACATGCAAATTAGAGAATGGGAAAGAAACCTAATGAAAAGCCAAGGTTGACACTCCAGTGAAGGGTCTGAGTATCCTATGGCTTGCAGCACATTAAGTTATCCCCAAAGCAAAAGAGTAGTTGTTATTCTAAGCCCACTACAATAAAAGAGGTGTATACTTTGTTGGCTTTTTCTGAGTTGTTTTATAACATCTGCTACATTTGAATGTGACATTTAGGCTTGCTTACCAAGTAATAGGCAAGGCTACGTCTTTTGTTTTGTATTTTGTTTTATTTTTTGAGAAAGTGTCTCAATATATAGGTTGGTCTCAGCCTTGAGACCCTCCTGCCTCCACCTCCCAAGTACTGTGATCACAAGCCTGCACTACCACACCCAGCCAAGCCATGTGTATTGAAGGATAAGCAAAGAAAAACATTACACAGGAGGTCCAGGCGGTGAACAAACTGCTCTTCCTTTTGAGGTTATTTCACCATTAGTTTCTGATTTCTGTTGTGTTGCCTTTTTTTTTTTTTTGTCTTTTTGAGACAGAATCTCCTTGGCCTTGAACTCAGAGAAATCCTCCTGCCTCTACCTCTCAAGTGCTGGGATTACAGGCATGCCCCACCAGGCCGGGCCAATGTTGCCTTTTAAAAAAATTTGTTTATTTATTTATGGTGTGTGTGTGTGTGTGTGTGTGTGTGCGTGCGCGCGCGCGCGCGCGCGCGTGCATGCGCACGCCCAAGATACAACTTTCTGGAGATGGTTCTCTTCTTCCGTCATATGGCTCCTCGCAATGGAATTCAGGAGGTCAGTCCTGGCCACAAGCATCTTTACCCAGTGAGCCCTCTGGCCAGCCCCACCATCCCCTGGTTTTTGGAGACAGGATCTCGTGTATTCCAGGCTAATCTTAAACTCACTATTTAGCCTTGATTCAGGTGTGACTAATAAGAGATTAGTATCACTGAGGTGAAATCTCTCAGGGGATTCAGTGCCTTCTTCTGGCTTCTGTGGGCACTGCATGACATAACTGCACTTACATGCACATATAAGTGTAAAGCACTCATACATATTTAATAAAAATAAAGAATAATTCACGGCTGATGCCACAAGCTTACATCCTCTAGTGGTTATAGATGTTATAAACCACAGTAAGACTTTGTCATATTTTACAAAAAAACTATAGTTCATCCAAACATCTGTGTCTATACCAATGTAACCTACCATAATAATTAGTACTGTTTAAATGCCTGTATATCTAATTGCTTGTGCTTCATTAGTAGGATTAAAATATTATTCCTGGACAAACTGTCAGCCCATGAAAGGAAACAGCCTGAACTGATCAGAGTCCCAAACTACATCTCCAGAGAAAGTAGACGGTTTTGCTTTTCGCCCACTTGTGCCCCTTTTCTAAAGCCTAGGGACCAATCTGTGGAAGAGGGGGTGTGGTAGAATGTAAGGGCTGCGATTGGGGTGATTGTGAAACTACAGCAATATAGACTGGACTCTTATTTGATCAACATGCTTGTACATACAAGCCCCTCCAGCTGGACAATGCGGACCTTGGGCTGTATAATTTTGGGCATAGCTGCTTGTAAATTGGTTTTACATGAAGGATGCTTGTATTCTTTACTTATTATAATTACTTATATAATTACTTATTACTTATTGTTAAAAAGAGATTTAAATTTAAAAAATAAAATAAAATAAAGTAAAATAAATTTTAAAATGAAAAAAGGATAAAATAAAAATAAAAACATTGTAGATTTTTAAAAATTTATTATTTTTTATGTGTATTCATGTACTGTCTGCATGCAAGTTGGTGCACCTGTGTCATGCAAAGCCATGGAGGTCAGAAGAGGGCACCAGATTCCCCTGGAACTGGAGTCAAAGACCATTCTTAGCCACTAACTCTCCAGCCCTACATTGTATGTTTTTTAAATAGACCTTGGGATTTTAAAGTATTGTCACTTTTAAGAACTAGGGGACTTCTAAAGGTTGGACTAAGTTTTATATTGTAATATTAACATGAATCTTAGGGAAAAGAAAGGAAAGCTTATGGCTTAACAGTGATGTGCTTGTATGTGTTTGTAGGTCAAGCTGACAAAGGGTGGATTGTCCTGGTTATTTCTTGTTGTCAACTTGACATAATCAAGAGCCACCTGGGAAGGAGGAGCCTCAGTTGAGGGAATTCCCAGATCAGATTAGCCTGTGGTCATGTCTGTTGCCAGTTGTTTTACTGTTGATTGATGTGAGGGTCCAGCCCATTGTGGACAGTGCCACCCAGGGCAGGTGATCCTGGGTTATATAAGAAAAGTAGATGAGGGGTTGGAGTGATGGCCTAGCGGTTAGGAGCGCCGACAGCTCTTGCAGAGGACCCGGGTTCGATCCCCAGCACCCACATGGCAGCTGAGAACCATCTGAAACTCCAATTCCAGGAGAACTCCAGTTCCAGGGGAATCCGATGCCCTCTTCTGACCTCCACGGCATTGCAGGACACGGGTGCACAGACCTGCATGCAGACAGTACATTCATACACATACAGAAATAAATAAAAATAAAAAGTTTTAAAAGAAAAGTAGATGAGCGTAAGTAGGAGAATCAGAGAGCTGTGTTCCTCCGTGGTTTCTGCCCAAGCTTGGCATTGCAGGACACGGGTGCACAGACCTGCATGCAGACAGTACATTCATACACATACAGAAATAAATAAAAATAAAAAACGTTTTAAAAGAAAAGTAGATGAGCGTAAGTAGGAGAATCAGAGAGCTGTGTTCCTCCGTGGTTTCTGCCCAAGCTCCTGCCATAACTTCCTTTAGAGATGAAATGTGACCTAGAAGTGTGAATGGAAAGAATTCCTTTCCTCCCCAAGTTCCTTTCAGTCAGAGTGTTTAATCACAGCAACAGAAAGAAAACTAGAACAGATTTCCACCTGCTTTTTGGTTGGCACCATGTAACCAGCACCCACCCTACATTCCTAACACCTCAGCTGCCCTTATCCCCACAAGGCACTATATCCCCATAAACGGTAAGCCAAAACAAATATCTCCTCTTGTAAGTTACTTTATCTAGGTATTCATAACAATGCCAAGAAAACCATACCATGTACTCAAGTCTACTCTCCTGAGTTTTCTCCATTCCATTAATAATTTAATCATTACAGCAATCTAACTAGTTCCTCAAGTATTAACATGTAGGACTCAATTACTTTTTTCACTTAATTTTTAGCATGGATTTCTTTCTTTAGTAGGTGTGTGTGTGTGTGTGTGTGTGTGTGTGTACACCACAGTGCAAGCATAGATGTCAGAGGACTCTCCTATATTCTCCTCTACACAACAACCAGCTTTCTGATTTAGAAACAGATCAGAGCAGTAATTCCCCTAAAGCGTTCCCAACACAAAGCTCATAAGGCCACATGCCCATCCTAGTCTAAAGTACTTAATAAAGGAGGACCCTGATCATCCTATATCAATCTTTCTCCTAGGTCTGACACATTTATGAATGTCCTAGAGCTTCACTACGTAGCACAATCCCAGCTAGGAGCAGATACATGGACAAAATTCTAAGGCTTGGCACATCATGGCCAACTGTTAGTCTCAGCCACAATGAACTGGGAGTATGCACTACCCATTCTCAGCTCAACCTGCAGCCTGCTCATTAAGATGGCCATGGCTCCTGGAGGTCAGACTTCCCCAACTCATCTCCATTCACCTCAATTTAGACTGCTTACTTTCTTATTGATCCCCAGGCTACTGCTACATGGAGGAAACATAACAGAGAAGTTGCATGCCCACATCCCATGTTCAGCAGTTCCTCTTCTTCATGGTATCCTCATCCTTCTCTTTTTCACTCCTCCTCCTCCTCTTCTTCCTTGTTCTGTTGAGGAATGAACCTAGGTATATGCACAGGCTAGTCAAGTGCTCCACCACTGTGCTGTGCTCCCTGACTTCTTTTAAAACATTTGCTGAAGAGGCCAGTGAAGATAGCTCAGCAGATAAAGACACCAGTCACACAAGCCCCAATGATTCGTATTTAACCCCCGGAACCCATGTAAAAATCTGGGTGGATTGGCACACACCTGTAATTCCAACACTCCTAGGATGGGTGACATTGGAGGCAGAGATAAGAGAACCACTCAGAAACTAGCTAGCCTGGAGTACACACTGCAGCAGCAGAAACAAGAGGGACCTGACTTCAAGGCAGAAGGCCAGAATTGGCTCTGAAAGTTAGTTGTCTTTTGACCTACACATACACACTCCATAGCAGGTGTACAACTGCACGCGCACACACACACACTCACATGCAATAAATAAATGAATAAATAAAAACTTTTGTTGTAATAGATAAACTACACTCTTAGTTTGAATACAGATCATCTTTGGCACTGGCTATTGCAATTTTTTTTAATTTTTTAATTTTTAAATTTATTTTTATTTTTTTATTTTTTAAATTTATTTTATTTTATTTTTTTTTTGATGTTTTCGAGACAGGGTTTCTCTGTAGCCCCAGCTGTCCTGGAACTCACTCTGTAGACCAGGCTGGCCTTGAACTCACAAAGATCCACCTGCCTCTGCCTCCCGAGTGCTAGGATTAAAGGTGTGTGCCACCATGCCCAGCATCTTTTTTAATTTTTTTATTATTATTATTTTTTTTTTTTGGTCTTTTTGAGACAGGGTCTCCCTGTAGCCCCAGCTGTCCTGGAACTCACGCTATAGACCAGGCTGGCCTTGAACTCACAAAGAACTGCCTGCCTCTGCCTCCCGAGTGCTAGGATTAAAGGCGTACACCACCACGCCCGGCTTCTTTTTTTATTTTTTATGTGTATAAATGTACTGTCTGCATGCAGGTCTGTGAACCCATGTTGTGTAATGCCGCAGAGGTCAGAAGAGGGTCTCGGATTCCCCTGGAACTGGAGTTCTCCTGGAATTGGAGTTTCAGACAGTTCTCAGCTGCCATGTGGGTGCTGGGGATTGAACCCGGGTCCTCTGTAAGAGCGGTCAGCGCTCTTAACCGCTAGGCCATCTCTCCACCCCCGCTATTGCAATTTGAACCCTGAACAGATCAGGGTTCAGAAGAGAGCCTATGGCTTTCTTTTTGCTGTCAAGATTTATCCTCTTTAGTAATTATGGTTGTTCAGGTGAACTTAATAATGAGATAATAACTAGATACATCCATTTCACTTTGGATTGTCAATACAAGCAAGGAGATCTGTGTCAGTGGGTCTGTCAATCAATCAGGAATTATTAGTTTAAAATGGAAAAAAATCACTAAGTTTCATCTCAAAATTTACTATCAGAATTTTCTAGGCTGGAAAGATGTTTATGTGAGGTTTTTAAGTTTTTTAGTTTGGTTGACTGATTCTGATGCATGTCCTAGGTAAGAATGAATGTCTCAAAGGGCTCACTGATACATGCATTTGCTGTTCAAGTCCGAGTTCATCCCTGGAAGCCACAGTAGGAGAGAATTCTGTGACTCCTGAAAATTGTCCTCTGACCTCCATAAGGATATATGCCATAACATACATACACCTGTACTCATACACTAACAATAAATAATATATATATATATTTTTTAAATTTTTAAAAATTTTTTTTATTTATTTCTGTATGTGTAGGAATGTACTGTCTGCATGCAGGTCTGTGCACCCGTATTGTGCAGTGCCACGGAGGTCAGAAGATGGTGTCCAATTCCCCTGCAACTGGAGCTCTCCTGGAATTGGAGTTTCAGACGGTTCTCGGCCGCCATGTGGGTGCTGGGGATCGAACCCGGGTTCTCTGTAAGAGCGGTTGGCGCTCTTAACCGCTAGGCCATCTCTCCAGCCCCAAAATATATTTTTAAAAGAAAAGAACAACAACAACAACAACAAAAAGCCGGGCATGGTGGCGCACGCCTTTAATCCTAGCACTCGGAAGGCAGAGGCAGGCAGATCTTTGTGAGTTCAAGGCCAGCTTCCAAAGCTTTCCTGGTGATTTAAATATACTTTCCCGAAAAGAATAAGAACCACAAACTCATCAATTCCCTTTATAACTTTTCACTTGAAGTTGAGGAAAAGAACTAAGAACTGTAAACAAACAGGGCTGGGCAGCAAAGGCTCTGTGTAGGATTGTTCTCTCTCCTTTTTTACTTTTTTTTTTTTGAAATAGGGACTCATTCAGTCTAATCTGGCTTCAAACTTGTTATGTATCCAAGGATAGCCTTGAATTTCTTATTCTCTTGCCTCTACCTCTAGAGTGGTAGGATTACAAAGCAAAGCCTGTGTTACCCCATCAGCTTTATGTGGTTCCAGGGGACCCAGGGTCAAGCACGTGCTAGGTGACCATTCTACCAACTGAGCTACATCCCAGCACATGACCTTGAGCTTCTGGTCCTCTTGCCTCTGCCTCGCTGGTGTCAGGATCACAAGTTTTCATCACCACACTATTGCATGCTAGGCAAGCTCTCTGCCAAGTGAACCACATCTCCAGAGCTCTGCATATGTTTTTAAAGAAGGGTGAACGTGGACAGTTAGAAGGCAGCAGATCATTGTGGAAGGAAGGATTACAGCTTCCCCACCCCCAACAGGACCTGCCACCTTTATATCGTATGGCGGATTTTCCCCACAAAGGAGTATCTATCTGGCAGGCTTTCTGGAAGAATGGGAGGGTAGCATCTGGTGAGGGATAAAAATAGCAAGTATTATTGGGCTTTTTGAGGCTGCTCACTTGAAAGAAGAGCATAAATCATTCTTTTGCTCAGAGCCCTTATCTGTTTTTTAAGTCTTTGACTGTGGGTGTGCAGCAGGTGGGAATGGAGAAGGGGGTGGTGAGGACGTTTCTCCTCATTGGAAATCCCCTTTTGGTTCTGAATCCATGGAAGGAGCTGGGGGTTATAACCATAGCATCTATAAGAGAAGATAAGAGAGAAATATATGGACAAGACAGGAGAACAGATCCACGGGCTGGTGAAAGGACAGTCAGAGAGAGCTGCAGCAGTGATGGAAAGTCCTACAGGGAAGGAAGAAGTTCAAAAAGAGGAGGAAGGAACAGGAAAGAATGATCATATTCACTGTGAGATGGTCCTATCTACATCATTGAAAATGTCTTTTTGATGTTTGCTGTTGTTTTCTTAAGTACTAGGGACTGACTTGAGGGTCTTGTGAATACCAGGCAAGCACTGTACTACTGATCTTCACCGCTCTTTTTAATTTTTTTATTTTGAAACGGGTCTCAGTAAGTTACATACATTGGTCTTAAAAATCATTCGGTATCCCAGGCAGGCCTTGAAATCTCGATCCTCCTGCCTCAGTCTCCTGAGTAGCTGGGATCCAAATCTTCACCACCAGGCCTGAGTTGTCCTGACCCTTTGGTCCTTTCCGTGTAGTGGCACATGCTCCCTGAGCTCCTGGTCCTTTCCCTGTGGGGGCACATGCTCCCTGACCTCCTGGTCCTTTCCATGTAGTGGCACATGCTCCCTGACCTCCTGGTCCTTCCGTGTGGGGGCACATGCTCCCTGACCTCCTGGTCCTTTCCATGTAGTGGCACATGCTCCCTGAGCTCCTGGTCCTTTCCGTGTGGGGGCACATGCTCCCTGAGCTCCTGGTCCTTCCATGTGGGGGCACATGCTCCCTGAGCTCCTGGTCCTTTCCATGTGGGGGCACATGCTCCCTGAGCTCCTGGTCCTTTTCCATGTGGGGGCACATGCTACCTGAGCTCCTGGTCCTTCCATGTGGGGGCACATGCTCCCTGAGCTCCTGGTCCTTCCATGTGGGGGCACATGCTCCCTGAGCTCCTGGTCCTTCCATGTGGGGACACATGCTCCCTGACCTCCTGGTCCTTTCCATGTGGGGGCACATGCTCCCTGAGCTCCTGGTCCTTCCATGTGGGGGCACATGCTACCTGACCTCCTGGTCCTTCCATGTGGGGACACATGCTCCCTGAGCTCCTGGTCCTTTCCGTGTGGGGGCACATGCTCCCTGAGCTCCTGGTCCTTCCATGTGGGGACACATGCTCCCTGACCTCCTGGTCCTTTCCATGTGGGGACACATGCTCCCTGACCTCCTGGTCCTTCCATGTGGGGACACATGCTACCTGACCTCCTGGTCCTTCCATGTGGGGACACATGCTACCTGACCTCCTGGTCCTTCCATGTGGGGACACATGCTACCTGACCTCCTGGTCCTTCCATGTGGGGACACATGCTCCCTGACCTCCTGGTCCTTTCCATGTGGGGACACATGCTACCTGACCTCCTGGTCCTTTCCGTGTGGGGGCACATGCTCCCTGAGCTCCTGGTCCTTTCCGTGTGGGGACACATTCTACCTGACCTCCTGGTCCTTCCGTGTGGGGACACATGCTACCTGACCTCCTGGTCCTTCCATGTGGGGACACATGCTCCCTGAGCTCCTGGTCCTTTCCATGTGGGGGCACATGCTCCCTGAGCTCCCGGTCCTTTCCGTGTGGGGGCACATGCTCCCTGAGCTCCTGGTCCTTTCCGTGTGGTGGGCACATGCTCCCTGAGCTCCTGGTCCTTTCCGTGTGGGGGCACATGCTCCCTGACCTCCTGGTCCTTTCTGTGTGGGGACACATGCTACCTGACCTCCTGGTCCTTCCATGTGGGGGCACATGCTACCTGACCTCCTGGTCCTTTCCATGTGGGGACACATGCTCGCTGACCTCCTGGTCCTTTCCGTGTGGGGGCACATGCTCCCTGACCTCCTGGTCCTTTCCATGTGGGGACACATGCTCCCTGAGCTCCTGGTCCTTCCATGTGGGGACACATGCTCCCTGAGCTCCTGGTCCTTTCCATGGGGACACATGCTCCCTGAGCTCCTGGTCCTTTCCATGTGGGGACACATGCTCCCTGACCTCCTGGTCCTTCCATGTGGGGACACATGCTCCCTGACCTCCTGGTCCTTTCCATGTGGGGACACATGCTCCCTGAGCTCCTGGTCCTTTCCATGTAGTGGCACATGCTCCCTGAGCTCCTGGTCCTTTCCATGTGGTGGCACATGCTCCCTGAGCTCCCGGTCCTTTCCGTGTGGGGACACATGCTACCTGACCTCCTGGTCCTTTCCGTGTAGTGGCACATGCTCCCTGACCTCCTGGTCCTTCCATGTGGGGGCACATGCTCCCTGAGCTCCTGGTCCTTTCCATGTGGGGACACATGCTCCCTGACCTCCTGGTCCTTTCCGTGTAGTGGCACATGCTCCCTGACTCCCGGCCTTTCCGTGTGGGGGCACATGCTCCTGAGCTCCTGTCCTTTCCAGTGGGTGGCCATGCTCCCTGAGCCTCCTGGTCCTTTCCGTGTAGGGCACATGCTCCCTGACCTCCGGTCCTTTCCATGTGGGGACACATCTACCTGACCTCCTGGTCCTTCCATGTGGGGACACATGCTACCTGACCTCCTGGTCTTCCATTGGCGCATGTCTGAGGGCTCATGCACATGCTCCTGACCTCCTGGTCCTTCCATGTGGGGACACATGTCCTACTTCCGTGGCATGCCAGCTCCTGGTCCTTCCATGTGGGGACACATCTCCTGATCGGACGCGGGGGGGGGGGCGGCTTTCTGTGGCACCTGACCCCGTCCTTCCGGTGGGCCTTCCCGACTGGTCCTGTGTGGGGGCCAGTCGAGTGTTTCTGTGGGCACATGCCCTAGCCGTTCCTTGGGGACATTGCCTCCTGGTCCTTTCCATGTGAGTGGCACATGCTCCCTGACCTCCTGGTCCTTTCCAGTGTGGGGCACATGCTACCTGACTCCTGGTCCTTCCATGTGGGGGACACATGCTCCAACTGGAGGCTCCTGCGTCCTTTCCGTGTGGGGGACAATGTCCCTGACCCCTGGTCCTTTCCATGTGGGGGCACATGCTCCCTGAGCTCCTGGTCCTTTCCATGTGGGGGCACATGCCTACCTGACCTCCTGGTCCTTTCCATGTGGGGCACATGCTCCCTGACCTCCTGGTCCTTTCCATGTAGTGGCACATGCTCCCTGACTCCCGGTCCTTTCCGTGTGGGGGCACATGCTCCCTGACCTCCTGGTCCTTCCACTGTGGGGCACATGCTCCCTGAGCTCCTGGTTTTCCTGGGATCTGACTACCGGCCTTCCTTGTGGGGGCACATGCTCCCTGAGCTCCCGGTCCTTCCTTGGCACATCCTGCTCTGGCTCTGAGTGGCACATGACTCCCTGAGCTCCGCGTCCTTTCCCGATGTGGGGCACATGCTACCTGACCTCCTGGTCCTTCCATGTGGGGCACATGCTACCTGACCTCCTGGTCCTTCCATGTGGGGCCACATGCTACCTGACCTCCTGGTCCTTCTCTTGTGGGGACACATGCTACCTGACCTCCTGGTCCTTCGCATGTGGGGACACATGCTACCTGACCTCCTGGTCCTTCCATGTGGGGACACATGCTCCCTGACTCCTGGTCCTTCCATGTGGGGACACATGCTCCCTGAGCCTCCTGGTCCTTTCCATGTGGTGGCACATGCTCCCTGACTCCCGGTCCTTTCCGTGTGGGGACACATGCTCCTGAGCTCCTGGTCCTTCCGTGGTGGCACATGCTCCTGACCTCCTGGTCCTTTCCATGTGTGGGCACATGCTCCCTGAGCTCCTGGTCTTCCATGTGGGGGCACACTGCTCCCTGAGCTCCTGGTCCTTTCCGTGTGGGGGACATTGCCTTCCATTGGACCACACCTGACCTCCTGGTCCTTTCCATGTGGGGACACATGCTACCTGACCTCCTGGTCCTTCCATGTGGGGGCACATGCTACCTGACTCCTGGTCCTTCCATGTGGGGACACATGCTCCCTGAGCTCCTGGTCCTTTCCATGTGGGGGCACATGCTCCCTGACTCCTGGTCCTTTCCCATGTGGGGACACATGCTCCCTGAGCTCCTGGTCCTTCCAGTGTGGGGACACATGCTACCTGACCTCCTGGTCCTTCCATGTGGGGACACATGCTACCCTGAGCTCCTGGTCCTTTCCATGTGGGAATGCCGAGCGGTTTTTTGGGCACATGCTACCTGACCTCCTGGTCCTTCCATGTGGGGACACATGCTACCTGACCTCCTGGTCCTTCCATGTGGGGACACATGCTACCTGACCTCCTGGTCCTTCCATGTGGGGACACATGCTACCTGACCTCCTGGTCCTTCCATGTGGGGACACATGCTACCTGACCTCCTGGTCCTTCCATGTGGGGAAACACCTACCCTGTCTCATGGGGGCCATCCCTGCCTGCTCCGTAGTGGACTCTCCTGGCTCAGTCCTTTCCATGTGGGGACACATGCTACCTGACCTCCTGGTCCTTCCATGTGGGGACACATGCTACCTGACCTCCTGGTCCTTCCATGTGGGGACACATGCTACCTGACCTCCTGGTCCTTCCATGTGGGGACACATGCTACCTGAGCTCCTGGTCCTTCCATGTGGGGCCACATGCTCCCTGAGCTCCCGGTCCTTTCGTGTGGGGGCCCACATGCTCCCTGCAGCTCCTGGTCCTTTCCGTGTGGGGCACATGCTCCCTGACCTCCTGGTCCTTTCCATGTAGTGGCACATACTCCCTGAGCTCCCAGTCCTTTCCATGTGGGGACACATGCTCCCTGAGCTCCTGGTCCTTCCATGTGGGGACACATGCTCCCTGAGCTCCTGGTCCTTCCATGTGGGGACACATGCTCCCTGACCTCCTGGTCCTTTCCGTGTGGGGGCACATGCTCCCTGAGCCCCTGGTGCTTAGCTGTTCTTGGTGTCCGACACTTTTAACATGCTTCCTCCCATGTAAGAGAGGGTGGTGAGATTTCTTTTTCTTTCTTTCTTTTTTTTTTTTTTTTGTCTTTTTGAGACAGGCTCTCCCTATAGCCCCAGCTGCCCTGGAAGTCACTCTGTAGACCAGGCTGGCCTCAAACTCACAGAGATCTGCCTGCCTTTGCCTTCCGAGTGCTGGGATTAAAGGCGTGCATCACTATGCCCAGCTTAAGACGGTTCTTAGCTGGCATGTGGGTGCTGGGAATTGTACCAGGTTCTCTGCAAGAGCAGTTGGCACTCTTAACTGCTGAGCCATCTCTCCAGCCCCAGAGATTTCTGCACATCTAAAGGAAAGGTGTTTGCCTTGAAAGCTTGGTACCCAGAGTTTGATCTCCAGAACCCATGTTAGGGTGGAAGGAGGGAACCAGATCCACACAATTGTCTTCTAACTTCACATGGGCACTGTGACACACACATGAGTGCTATGACACACACATGGGTGCTGTGACACACCATGCACATCCCCATCCCATCCCATCTGCTCAATACCAATAAATAAACTTTTTAAAAAGATTTTGTCAAGGATCTGGGGGGAGGGCAGACAACCCTGTCTTAGTTTTTCCTCTGGGGCAGGAAACCTGGCATTCCTGCTCCCTTCACCTTCCAGCCCCTCCCCCTGGGAGCTTCCCTGAGCCGTGGAGATTTTCTTTTAATGTGCTGCTCCTCTTAGTCAGCACAAAGGCCTCTATTCTGTTCAACTGACACCCTCTCCTCTCCCTACAGTCAACATTTCTTTAGCCTTAATCCCTTAAAACCCCCTTAAAACAACCCAAAAGCAATAAAGAGATAGTTCTTGGTTACATTGCTCTCCTTCCCTTTGTTCTTCCTAAACCTGTTCTCAAATTGCAGGCCAGAAGGTCTTTGTGAGACTGTTGACTCATCTTCTTCACCTAATGAGATCACCGACACCATCCGCCAGTGGCTTGGCTGCTCTGGGCTGGGTATTGGGTAACAGATCTGTCTAGCTAGGACTGAACTTCCTGAAGGGGAGGGAGACGGGAGTTGGCTACTGGGCCTGGGACTTTGCAACATCACTGACTCCCAGGGGCCCAAAGCCATGATCTTTGGATGCTGCAGGAAGGCTTATCCCCAAGTGACCTGATCTCTGATTTCTCCCATTCTCTGCCTACAAGCCCCCAACATCTATACCTGTGATAGGGTCTCTCATCCCAGTCCTCATGAGGAAATACTCCGTTACTCATTAAATTATTAGCTTTAATTCTGTTTCTTAGCACAAAGGCGTTTGGCAGAAATTATCCAGGACAGGTACATTTAAATAAAGAGAACAAGGTTTTGGATTATAGCTGAGGAGGACACATCTTAGTTGAGTGAAGGAATAGAAAACACAGATATAGTTTACTCAGCTGAGGTAGGGGATTTGGACAAAGCCTGTGGCCTCTCTGCCTCTAGAAGCCAAATTTGTAAAATGAAGAGGTCAGAATATCATTGGACCAGGTGATATTGGTAGGTCCAGACAAATATCAGATAGAATTGTCCCCCATTGGGGGCTGGGCATGGTGTCACACACCTTTAATCCAGCACTTGGAAAGATCTCCGTGAGTTCAAGGCCAGCCTGGTCTACATAGCAAGTTGCAGGCCAGCTGGGGCCACAAGGAGTCTCTGTCTCAAAAAGACCAAAAACCAAATTGATCCATGCATTTCCTGTAGGACAGTAAGTACCAGGTACACCAGATAATAAAGCAGACTATGAAGGATTAATGCATGGACAGTGCACACATGTGGATAGTTCACAAGCAGCCTGGGAGACAGAAGGTAATGGGACATGAAGGTGATTTACATAAATCAAGCAATCTAAGATCACAAGGATGGTAAACACAAGGGAAAAAATGAAATATGTTGGTCCATTCACCTCTGCCAACAGTGGTCAGAGACACCCAGACTCGCTCCATCCCAACTGGTAAAAAGATCTTCCCTACAGAGACTGAGCACTCCACAGTCCCGGATTCCTGCTTTCCAGAAGTATGCTGGGAAGGAGGGAAAAAGCACACTGTCTCCAAGCAGGAGTCCCTCAGCTTCATGAATCCAGAATGACCACCTTCAGAAAGAGCCAACTAGAAGGACCCTGGTCTCCTTGACCTTGTGGTGAAGAAGGTGTTCCTCACCTGTGACAGGCAGCTCAGTTTGCAAGGGTATTTAATCTTATTGGCTATTGGTACAGCTATAACTCGCATTGCACGCCTAAATTTCTCCTTTCCCTTCCAGCCACCCAGTTACCTTCTCAGCCCATTCCAGCACTGAGCCCAATATGCCATCCAGTCAACTCCTGCTGATAGAAATAAAACAGGGTCTTTAAAAAAAATACCTTTTTACAAGTGTATTGTTGGGGCTGGAGAGATGGCCCAGTGATTAAGAGCATTGGCTGCTCTTGCTGAAGACCTGAGTTTAATTCCCAGCACCCAGATGGCAGCTAACAACCATCTGTAACTCCAGTTACATGGGAATCTGATGCCCTTTTCTGAGCTCTGATGGCATTTCACGACATGAGTATGTGCAGGCAATACAGTCATACACACACATAAAAGAAGTTAAGCCAGGCATGGTGGCGCACACCTTTAATCCTAGCACTTGGGAGGCAGAGGCAGGTGGATCTCTGTGAGTTCAAGGCCAGCCTAGTCTACAGAGTAAGCTCCAGGCCAGCTGGGACTAAAGGGGAGACTCTGTCTAAAAAAAAAAAAAAAAAAAAAAAAAAAGGATATTATTGACTATTGTAGGTTGAATGTAAAATGGCCCCCATAGATTCATGTGTCTGAATACTTGGTCCCTGGATATTTTGGAAGGTTTTTGGAAGCTGCTTTGGCATTATTTTAGAAGGTTGTAGAATCTTTAGAAAGTGGAGCCTCACTGGAGGAAGTGGGTCACTGGAGGTAGATCCTCAAGTTATGTATGGCCTGGCTCTACTTCATGTCTGCTCTCTGCTTCCTGACTGTGGATGCAATGTGATCAGCTGCCTCAGGCACCTGCTGCCATGCCCGTCTCCCATGATGCTCTGTGTCCTCTTCTAAACCATGAGGCAAAACAAATCCTTTTCTTTTAAAATTATATTTATTTATTTGTTTGTTTGTATGTGTATGTGTGTGTTTGTAGGTCAGAGGAAACTGTAGTAAATAGGGTTTCTCCTTCCACCATGTGGGATCTGAGAATCAGACTCAAGCTGTCAGGCTTGGCTACAGGCAGGCTCGTTCTCCGGCAGGCTCGTTCTCAGGCAGGCTCCGCCCCTCAGGCCCCTCCACTTGCTTGGTCATCTTGATGCCCCTTCCTTTCTTTCTTAAATTGCTTTTGTCAGGTGTTTGTTACAGGGATGATACATTAGTGCACACACAAACATGTATTTGTACGTGTGGGACTATGTTGTGTGTATATATTCTATAGGTACATATGGAAGGGGAGGAGTGTTGGAAGGATAGGTAAAGCTGAAGTTCAAAAAGATGTGGGCTTGGTGTGAAAGAGAAAGAAAAAGAGGAGAAGGAGAGGGAAGAACGTGTCCTGGGTATTCAGCATGGTGTCCAGGGCAGCACCATCCTGGATATGTGCCCCGTCTGGTTGGTATGCCCCGAAGCCCACCTTCCCTGGCAACTTCTCGTCCTATTTCACTGTTGCAGTTTCCTCCTGGTGCTCCCCTTATCACAAAGTCCATGATGACTCTTGGTTTTAGGCCACATTTCTAGGGGAAATCAAACTACAACAGAAATAACAAATCACACAGCACCTGGGAGATCAATCAAAAAGCTGGACCTGACCACAAGGAGACCCTGTCTCAAAAAGAGGAAAACAAAGCTTGACCCCACGGTCTACCCTTCTGAAATATAATCTCCATTTGACAGTGCACCTGTCAGAAGAAGAAGCAGAGTTCTGGGTGATACTCTTTCACATTGGCTTTAGGGCAGGACAAATTGTTATTATGTAGAATTGCATATATGCCCTTTATTTCAAGCCAGTTAATTATATAGTTCAGAATTTATGTATTTTTGTTTTTTATCTGACCTGTCATTTATTACTGAGAGTTATCTGTTGAATCTTTTCAAAACGATAGAGGAATTTTCAATTTCTCCCAATAATTTTATCAGCTTTCACTATATTTATATACATGATATAAATCCCACTCTAATTTTTAGTTGGGGGTTGGGACCAGGGCCTTAAACATACTATGCAAGTGCTTTACCTTGACTTACCCTTGTTAGGTTATAAAAAGTGCAAACCCCCAGATAAAAGACACATGAGGCTTAAGTCACTCCAGGAACATGATTTTCTACCAGAGTGGGCCACCTGCAGGCTCATGGTGGAACAAAGGTGGGAGCAGGCAGGGGGCAGGGGCAAGATGGCAACTGTGGCACACCCATTTATAGCCATGGGGCAGGGCCTCAGATACAGGGAAAGAGGTCAGAAGATTGACAGCCTGTGGAGGCAGTGGGTACCTGTGTGTCCCTTGGGATTCTGGGAAACCCAGATCTAACATTCCAGCCTTTTGCTTATAAGGAAATGGGACGATGTTCTCTCTTCTGTATCTGCTTCAGAGATGATGGGGGGGCAGTGTCAGGGGAACAGCTGTCAGGCTGGAGGGTTAGAATCCGGTTTCCCATTTTGGCTGCTCTGGGTGCTCTGCCCAGTGGTTTTGGTCCAGATCGATAGTGGCCAGTACTTAGTGGGCATTTTCTCTGCAACTGAAAAGACAAGCTGTTTGAATCTTATTATGAGTATACTAGTCAGGGACTTCAAAGTACCAACAGGGGGCTACTGGGTGCATTAGCAATTGGAGGGTCTCTGTCTAGGGTCTGCAGAGGGCAAGAGGACTTGTACCCTGGTTTGAGGAATTGGAAAAAAGTTTTAGTATGCAGAGCTCTAGAATGAGGGCCAGCTTTAGTACACAGGGCTCTGGAATGAGAGCCATAACCATGAGAATATAAAAGGTGGTATTTTCTGGCATGGCACATTAAATCTGTCACCTGTCTCTGAGATATTTTCTAACATGACACAGTAGGTTCCTAACTTGGCCGAATAGGTCTCTCACCTATCTCTCTGGTAATAAATTATTTCATTTTCTCTTCTTTAGATTACAGTTTCCTGTTAGGGTGTTTAAAACCACACAGTTAGCTCAGATAAATGAAATTAGTTTTGGTGTTAAGGTCAATTGAGGTTCTGGTCCTTAGGGGGTCACTCAGGCCTTGCGCCTGGCTCTCTTCACCAGTTCCATCCATGTGAGGACAAAGTCAGGCCTTGCTTGACCACACCCTCCCTTTGAAGCATGAGGAGTTTCTCCTCTATATTGACTTTCCTTCCTTGAATGGACACTGGCCGGATGGAGTTCTTTTAAGTGAATCTCCAAGACTTCCCTGGCACGGGATGACTGGTGACTCACTGCCATAGGACATGTACGAAGGTGCCGATGCAGGACCTTAGGACTTAAATCAACCTCAGAGGGTAGGAGCCAAAATATTGTCCCTTCAAATTCCTCTTGCCAAATCAGATTGGATCTTTAAGTGTGGTTGCTAAACCTCCAAGAGGATTATTTGAATTAATTTGGTACTTTAATTACCATATAACTCCTAAGTAAAGCTTGAACATTAATTAAGCACTCTTAATAGATTCTTAATTGCTGTGGCAAAATACTCTGACTAATAAAAGCTCATGGTAGGGGCCTGGTAGTGGCTGCAGCACAGGCTAGGAAAGGATGCTACTTACTGGCTTGTGTTGCTGGCTCATATTCAGCCTATTGTATACAATATAGAAATATCTGGCCAAGAATGGCATTTCCCGCAATGGGCACAGGCCAGTCCAATGAAGGCAATTATTGAGGTTTCTCAGCTCAGGTGTATCAAGTTGACATTAAACCTATGCAGTAAGTCCTACAATTTGTTCTTTAAGGTCTGTGAACGTCATTTAGGTAACCATGAAAGGCAAAAAGTTCTAAGATGAAACAAACCCAAGATAATAAAGAGGCTAAAACCAATACCTTCTAGGACTATCTCAAATGAGGCCATGTCACTTGTCCTCAGATTTTGAATTATAGCTTTGAGAAGGAAAAGGAAGGGGGCGGAGTCATTGTCTTATACCAACAGCAGACAGGAAATACTTAGGGCTCACCCAAATTGGTTACATTTGGACTGTCCATGTGGTCACCAGAAGTAAAACTCAGTTTCTCTTAAAAATATTAAAAGTAACATGTGAAAAGTATAACAGATGTATAAAACAGTTTTAGTATGTATGAGCAATATTTATATATGTCTATTTCACTTGAGGCTGTAACCAGGTATATAGTACCTGGCAGGTGGAACACAATTTCTTGTATTTGCCATAATTACAGTATAGAATTCTTAAAAGTGAACAGTGCTTCATGCATACACTCATAAATAAGGTTCTAATAAATAAATTTGGGGATGACAGTTTATAAAGGTACTGAGCAGAGGCACACGCATTGCTATCATACACAGATCTTAACATGCTGTTTAACAATATCATATACATACACACATGTATCCACACATTCTTTCAAGAGATTTTTATCCTAGTGTTTGTACTGAACAGTCAGATGCATTCAAGGTTGAGATGACTAATAGTTCCCTTATCATGCTGGCTTTGGTTCTAAAACTATGAACTTATTGAAATACTTTAACAAGTGATGAAAAACAGAATTATATACGATAATTAAAGAACTGACAATACCAAAGGTATTTAGGCTGTTTCACTGAAGGGAAGAGATTGCAGGGGAAGCCATGTGCCACTGTCTAAGTGTCAGAGTATGAATGAATCCAGGGATTTTTAAAATGGTCTCTGGTCAGAAGGATGGTGGCACAACTGTCAGAAGCCTGCACAGTTGTCAGAAGCCTGGTTAAGTAAGAGAAAAGAAAAAAAAATCTGTTAGTGAACCCGTAAGGTAAAAAATCAGGGCTTCAGAGGTCTGGAAGCAAGAAAAAACTGGAAAGGAAAATATTTTAGTTATAATACATGTGGAGAAAATTACTTGGACAGACAAGAAATATAAGCAGTGTGGAAACCTAGGAACCTGGGTTCAAGTCAGGCCTTTGAAAAAATTTAAGAGGCAGGCCAAAAGTAAACTTAATTTTTGTTTTTTGTGCACAATATAGAATGAAAGAAGTTTGAAGTGACCACTTTGTTTTGACAAAAAACACAGGAGAACATGGACACATGACAGTTACAAAGACACACAAGTATGATTATAACACATAGACAGGTTGGTCAGACACATGACTTAACAGGAAATCCCTTTTTCCCTAAAATGTCATAGATAGGTGTTGGTACCCAGAATAACTTGATGGTAAGACACAGAAAATTCCCAGTTCCCTGATCTGCTGCACACATAAATCTAAAGTTATCCATTGTTGTACTGGGCTGTGGAAACATTAATTGCAATTGTCACATTTACACAGAATCAGTTTAAGAACCAGTAAAAACAAAACTTGGTTACTCTGACATAAAAATGTATTAATGGAATTTCAATTGCCTTTTTATAATAATCCAATATAAAACCCCCAAACCAAAATTGTGAAAGGATCAGAACATGCCATTAAATAAAGTGTAAAAGAATTAGAACATGGCATTAGCTGTTATAAGCTTCAATGTAAATTCAAGCTTCCTGCCACATGGTCTAGATGGGGTGGGTGTGGCTCAGCGCTGTCTTGGAAACCGGGCAGCCGCAAGATGGCAGCTGAGGAGTGGGCGTGGAAACAGTCTGTGGCTCCCATTTCTGTTTGAACGCTCTGGTGGCAAAAAGCTGCACGGTAGTGGTGGCAGGGCATGGTGGTGCCTGGTGGTGTGGGAGAGGGGGAAAACCATATGGCAGGGGTTCGGGGGGTGGCAGGGCGGTGGGGGGGGGATGGCAGGGCTGCAGTGGGGAAGCACAGTAAAAGAAAGAAAAAAGAAAAAGAAAAAAAGCCTGTATTGAGGGCTTCTGTTACTGCAGAAATCTGCCAGGGTTGCAGAGAGGAGAGGTACAGATCAGAGCGCGTGGGCCTGGGGACTCTGACCGGCACCCCTGACACTAGGGCGGATGCACCCTAGCCCTCAGATGGTGGAAGTAAAGTTTTTAGCCTCAAAAGGACCATGTGACCAATGTGGGGGACTCTGAAATGGGGTCCACAGGCCTGCAAAAATCAGCGCCCTGAAATTCACAGGGAGGACTGAGAATGGGTCTGGATTTTGTCCCTAGCATCCCAGTGGAGAGTGGTCCAGACGGGAAAGCAGGGGGAGGGACCCTGATACACTAGCTCTCAGGATTCCAAAATGGAGAAAGCAGAGAGAGAGAGAGAGAGAGAGAGAGAGAGAGAGAGAGAGAGAGAGAGAG
>VZQC01004467.1:160377-228727 GCA_009823505.1 Rhizomys pruinosus
TTTTTTGAGACAGAGTCTCATGTAGCCCTGACTAGCCTGGAACTGGCTATGTACACCAGGCTGGCTTCAAACTCACAAGAGGGTGCTGGGCTTAAAGGCATGTGCCACCCTACGCAGCCTACACCCTATCTTCATTGGAAATACTTAACTTGTATTTAACATTTTGCAGTCTAAAATGTCTCAACCAACCTACAAAATTTCCAACAGAATCACACATACCAGTGTTTTCAATTTACATATACATTAGTTAAAATTGTATACATTTTTAATTCAGTTGCTTTGTCACATAGCCACATTTCTAGACTTGCTAACTGCATCAGTCTGGATCAGACAGTTCAGCTTCATGGTGTTTCTGTTACTGTGAATTTTAAAAAGCATATTACTTCAGGTTCCCATCTTGGTTTTATTTTCTCTTCTGTAGTCTATATAGTGGCAGGTTACAATTCTCTTTCACTTTCTAGAAATAGATCTCATTTTCTTAGAGTATGTGGTGGTTTGAATGAGTGTCCCCCATAGGCTCTAAGTATTCAGACATTTGTCTCCAGTTGGTGGCACTGTTCTTGGAGGTCTTAGAAGGTGTGGCCGTGCTAGAGGAAGTATGTCACTGGGGGCAGGCTTAGTGTGTTTAACAAGCCTTGTAGTCTCCAGTCGCTCTCTCTTGACTTCCTGTGCTCATTGGGAGATGTGGCCCTCAGCTTGCTGCTCCAGCTCCAGCCGCCATGCCTCCCACCACAATGGACTCTAATTCCCTGGAACCATCAATCATAAGCTCAAATAAACTCTTCCTTTTATAAGTTCCTTGGTCATGGTGTTTTATCACAGCAACAGAAAAGTGACTAATACAGAGTAGTATCAGGAAAAACTAAGCAGAAAGTACAGAAAGTTCCCCAAATAGCTCTGGCTGCCCATCCTAGGCACAGAGTCCCCTGTTGTTCCAAACAGTGAAGGCACAGTACACATCACAGTCACTGAGACTTCATAGTTTATCTCAGAACTCACTAATAATGCTGTGAATCTTATAGGTTTGGACAAGTGTGTGATAGCATGTACCCACCATTATGGTATGTGATTTTGTTATGAAAAGGGGTGGGGGCTAAGCCTGGAGAGATGGCTCAGCAGTTAAGAGCACTGGCTGTTCTTGCAGAGGACCCAGGTTCAGTTCCCAGCACCCACATGGCAGCTAACAGCCATCTATAATTCAAGTTCCAGGGATCCGACACACTCTTCTGGTCTTCATGGGTATTGCATGCATGGTACAGCTACATACATGAAGGCAAAACATTCATACACAAAAAATTAAAAATAAACCTTAAAGAAAAGTGCTGTTTCCTATATACTACACATTCCTAGCCATGGTCTATTGGCTTGGCGTAAATGGCAAATAGCAGCACTTGTCACTGAGACTTCTCCAGCCTGCCTGCCCTCAGTTCTTGCAGATCTTATTTCTGATGACCAACTTGGGCTAAGGCAGTGCCTGCTGCCAGGGCTTAGGTGTCCCAGTTGGCATCTTGGCAGCCCTGAAGCTTGTTGGGCAGGCTCCACTGTGTCTTTTATATCACATTTTCCCCCCTCTTTATTTGTTTATTTTTTAAGGGATTCTACAATATAATAACACAGTTGTTTTCAGATAACATTGATGTTACTCAGTTTGCCGTACAATTAGGTAATTGGTGAATTTTTTTTGAAGTGAGCCAAATTATTAAGCATAAGCAATGAATGTAAGTAACATTCATGTAAAACCAATGTGCAAGTATCTATGTCCAAATTTTGAACAACCCAAGGTTCCCATAGTCCAGTTGGAGATGCTTGTATGCACAGGCATGTTGATCAATTAGGAGTCCAGTCTATAATTGCTGCGGTCTCATGATTCATCCCAATCTCTCCACAGCCCTTACATTCTACTATGCCTCCTCTTCCGCAATTTGTTCCCTAGGCTTTGGGAAAGGGGCACAAGTGGGTGAGAAGCAGAACAGTCTATTTTCTCTGGAGATGTCATTTTGGACTCTAGTCTATTCAGGTTGTTTCCCTTCATGGGTTGACAGCTTATCCAGTGATACCTTTTTAGTCATACTAACAAAGCACAAGCAATTGGATGTACAGGCATTTAAGCAGTACTCATTATTATGGCAAGCTAAGCTGTGAGCATAGACACAGATGCTTGGATGGTATGCTAATCCACAAACTGTGGTTTCTCTATAAAGGGTGACAAGTTCTTATTGTGGTTTATAACATCTCCTAACCACTAGAGGACATAAGCTTGTGGCATCCACTGTGAGTTATTCCTCCAAGGAGAGGGCTAATAGCCAATTAGATTTGGGATATATATAGACACATGGCTGCCACTGTTGCACAGTATCTCCAGGCAGTTGAGGTGTAGCTGATACTGATGGAGGAGTCTTGCTTGTCTCAAGGAGAACAATATTTTGCTGCATTGCTTTAGTGGCCTTTGGTAATGCTCTCTGGCATTTCAGAGGCCAGTTGTACATTAGCAAGTGACATCTCATAACATTTTTTCATGCTCACACCAGGTCTTCGACAACAGGGACTTATTGCCTTTCTCCTTGCATATATCCCACTTATTGGCAAAAGGCCTTTATAATTTGGGGGGGGGTTGAATCCCCTAGCCAACATCTCCTAGGCAGAATAATTCATTGCTCATATCAGAGCTTTCCTGTACTAATATATTTTGCTTAATTACACAGCTTATAAAGACTTTACTATTGAATTTGGCTCTAGATATAGAATTATCCTTTCACAGTTCCTATGCCTATCAGTCAATTAAAAAAGGGTAGTTATACCTGTTTTATAAGAAATTACCACGATAACAGTTGGCTCTAATTTACAGTTAGGGAATGACTTCATTACCATCATGTTTTTCTTTTTCCTATAAAGGGGAGAGGTAGGAATGTTTCTCAGCATCTGGAAGGTAAACTTCATTAGGGCCCATTATAAACAGTTAACCCCAATAGAATTCAGAGAGATTCTCAGTGTCTGTGACTCAGGCAGTCTGAAGTTCTGCTTTCTTTAATGTTCAGATGGGTCAGCGTCTCTGCTGGCATTTCCCAGTCCATCCTGCACAGCCAAAAGTTGTACATTTTCAGGCATTTAGATTGGTGTTTTTACCTGTGGGAACATACAATTCTCCTCCCATTGTTAGTTTCAAGATCTCAAAATTGAAAATTTATCAATAGGATTGGAACACAGAGTTTTCCATTTGTATCCTCTTTTTGTTTTTTAAATTTTTATGTTTTGACCTATAGATGCCTAAGTTGAATTACACATACCCATAAATAGGAGCCAAGGCATAAGTTTTCATTAAATTTACCCAAACTGTTTCTCATTGACTTTATGCTACTTATTTGGGAAGTAAATTTAAACTTAATTCCTTTAAATTGTCCTGTCTGGAGCAGCACCTGGCTGCTCCAGGTGATCCTAGCAAGCCTGGAACCTGAGCCCCCAACACACGACCTCACTATGGCCCCTGAGCCAGGCCGACAATCCCTATTTTTAATGATATTTTATGTCTTAAGTAATTTTGTGTTTTTAATATAAATACATTAACTTTAGGTTAGGATTTGCCTACCATTTCTTTTCCTTTTCTTTTACTTCCAGTTTGTGCCTATACTTATATAATGCTGTGGAGTACACAACTCAGAAGAAGGCTGATCTGGACTGCAATTTCCAGGTTTTAGTCAGTGTTCAGCTGCTCCATATTTCCAGGCTATCACTGTGTATCACTATATAGCACTGTGTAACACCTTCTAAATTTAGATCTGGACTTTGTAATTGAATTTGCTCTTAAGGGTCCCTTGTCAATTCTATTTCTCTACTTCATCAAAATATAACTCATCTTGGGCATTGCTTACTGGACCTCAAAACCCCAGTGTGGAACACAGGGTAGAACTGATGGTGGTTTGGGCTTGCCAAGGAGGAACCTTCAAACATGACATCTTTCAGCCTAATAAAGAAAAATAAAATCATAAGCTGAAGATGCTAAAACCTATGATATATGTGGCATGCATATGTGCATATTTTGGAATGATGCATATTTGGAAGGAATAACAACAACAAGAACAAAAAGACTGGGTCAAAGAACTGACTGAAACTGTGAACTTCTGCTCAAAACAGTAATCTTCTGCATCAAGAAATTTGAGAGAGACTGAGAAAAAGATGAAAAACATGTTTGGCAGAATGCATGAGCTCTGGTGAGGTTGGGGGGCAGGGAGGGTGACATGGGTCTAGATTTGATTGGAAATTTTGTATGAAATGCACAAAGCTTCAATAAAAAATTGGCTTTGGAAAAAAAAGATTTATTTTGGAGGCCAGGCGGGTGACACAGGCTTTTAATCCCAGCACTCTGGAAGCAGAGGCAGGTGGATTTCTGTGAGTTCCAGGCCAGCCTGGTCTACATAGGGAGTTCCAGGCCAGCTGGGGCTTCAAGGAGACCCTGTCTCAAAAAATGACACCAAAATAAAAGATTTATCTTGGGTTGGGTATGGTGGCACACACTAATTCTACCACTCTCAAGACAGAGGCAGAATCAAGTGGATCTCTGTGAGTTCAAGGCCAGCCTGGTCTACATAGTAGTTCTAGGCCACCTGGAACTACAAGGAGATCCTGTTTCAAGACCAAAATATAAAAAAAAAGGATTTATCTTGGGTCAGTTATGATGGCACACACCTTTAATTCCATCACTTGGGAGGCAGAGACAGAGGCAGAGGCAGGTGGATCTCTGTGAGTTCAAGGCTAGCTTGGTCTATAAAGGGAGTTCCAGGCCATTTGGGACCATAGGAGAACTTGTCACAAAAAGATCCCCCCCCAAATTATCTTGGGCTGGGCATGGTGGCACATACTTAAAATTCTAGCACTCAGGAGGCAGAAGCAGTAGGTGCATATGTGTGTCAGTACAGGTGCCTGAGCTCAAAGACACTAGTGCTGGAATTACAAGAGTTTGGGAGTATCCTGATGTGGGTTATGGGAACTGAACTCAGGTCTTTTGCAAAATGGGTATCTATTCTTTTTTTTTTTTTTTTAGACAGGGTTTCCCTGTAGCTCTAGCTGGCCTGGAACTCATTCTGTAGACCAGACTGGCTTTGAATTCACAGAGATCTGCCTGCCTCTGCCTCTGCCTCTGCCTTCTGAGTGCTAGGATTAAAGGCATGTGCCACCACACCAGGCTTAAAGACGGTTCTTACCTGCCATGTGGGTGCTGAGAATCAAACCCGGGTCCTCTGCAAGAGCAGTTGGTGCTCTTAACCACTGAGCAATCTGTCCAGCCCAGGTATCTGTTCTTAACCAGTGAGCCATCTCTCCAGGCCCTTAATATAAACATGTATATAATGATGTTTCTGGAGCTACAGGTATAGGTCATTGGTAGAAACAGGCTGAATATATGCAAGCCCTAGATTCAATACTCAAACTCCATAAAAAGAAGTTATTTTACAGCAAACAATGGAGGAAAAATAAATACTACCCCCTGTTTTTTCCAGCTAGAATCATTATTCCTATCAGTAGACTTGTTTGTAAGCATTTCTCTGCAATGCAATTAGTCATATCTTTCCTCATCTTCCACATTTTATTTTAGAATTATTTTCTTTTTTATTATTTTCCTTTAGTGCTGAGGACTGAACTCATACCCTGCATGCACTAAGCATGTGCTTTATCACTGAGCTTCAACCTAGTTATTGCCTTCTTTTTTTGCCTTATTATTTTATTTTTATTTTCCTTTTTAAAAAGATTTATTATTATTTTGTGTGTGTGTGTGTGTGTGTGTGTGTGTGTGTGTATACACATATGTGTGCACTTGCCTACAGAGGCCAGAAGAGGGCATCGGATCCTCTAGAGCTGAAATTATAGGCAGTTATAAGCCACCGGACCTGAGTGCTGGGAACTAAACTCTAGTCCTGCGAGAGCAACACATGCTGTTAATTGCTGAGCTATCTCTCCAGTCCCCAATTTTCTTTTTATTGATTGATTGTCCTTATATAACTAGAATAAATTCCATTTTCCCAAAGACAGAGGAGATAAGGGAAATTACCACAATATTCTCCACATTATACATATGAAGCTTTCTAAACGTTCCAAATCACAATCCCTGATAACGTGGTTTTGTGGAAGAGAAGATGCCAGTTTGGACTTTTTTTTTTCATAGCTAGAGTTACTAAAAGCTGATATCGAATAACTGTGAATTTTATAAGCTAACCTTTCTGATATAGAATGTAGTCTTAAAGCTAGAATAACAAACCCAGGCAGAGGGGAGAAATGCACATACTTAAAACACCTAAGTATTACAGAAAGAAACTTTAAGACAGAAATATGAAAATCTGTTAAAGGCATACCCTTCAGCCCAATATGAGTGACTTTCATAGGCAGAACCCAGGGACTTGGTGGCTGTGATGGTTAATCTTGATGGAATTTAGCATCCTCATGGAAAAACACCTTCGGTGTCTATCAGGGTGCTTCCAGAAAGGTTTAACAGAGTAGAGAAAACCCTCCAAGAATGAGAAGAGGGATTATCTTCTCAGCCATTGGAGAGAGGGAGGCAGCCTGTCACAAACCATCTTTTCCTCTTACAGTAAAGTAACAAAAACAAACAGCATCCTAACCTCTCTGCCAGGGGAATGGGGCTGTTGTTTATAGATAAACAGAGACCTGCTGCCTGTTAGGATCCCAGTAATAAAATTCAGTCAGATGACTAAAAACACAATTGTGTTTACAGATCAGCAGCAACTTGCCAATGTCATGTTGGCTGCTGAAGGCCAAGGTCATGTTTACTGCAAACAGGGGTGCCTGGAGCTGCCATGGGGGCTGCTGGGAGGGTTCTTAGGAGGCATGGGGCTGCAGCAGATATAGAGCTGCAGCCACTGATATGAATAGCCTCTAACCTCAATTGCATGGTATGGGATCACAAAAGCTGAGCCCAGATACCACTGTGCATCATATTAATAGCTCTACCATGCCATCAGGTCCAAGATGGGCCACTTGGCCCTGGGACATGGCTCTGATTTTTCCAACCCAGAAAGTTTTGCTTCTGGGTAAAGAAGAAGCCTCTTCTCCAAAAAGTGGAACACGGTAACAGATCACAAAATCCCACAAAAAAGTATATTCCTTATAGTATATACTACTGTGATTGCTAGACATTTGCCAAGGACAGGTACTATCCACCTGTTGGGTCAGTTCCTTCAGAAAGCAGAATGGTGTGGTTCCAAGTGCCCACTGTGGTTAGAGGCCTAAGACCATCCAGGCTTAGCTGTATTTTTAGTGTTGTGGTGAGCAATTAAGTAAGCTTTCCTATCTTGAGTTTTACCATCTATAAAATAAGAATAAAATTGCTCATTTCAGGTTGAGGAGATGGCTCAGTTTATAAAGTGCTTGTGGCAGAAGTATGAGCATCTGAGTGTGAATCCCCCAAACCCATACAAAAAGTTTTGTATAGTGGCACACACGTGCAATCCCAGCACTGAGAAGCAGAGGCAGGAGGATCCCTCAGGCTTGCTTGCCAGCCTACCAAGCCAAATCCAGTTCAGTAAAAGAGACCTTGTCTGAAGAGAAATCCCACAGAGTGGGAGGAAACCTTCACTGCAGATACATCTGACAAAGCATTGATTTCCAGAATATATAAACTACTCAAAAAACAAAGAAAAAAGAAAACAAATGACCCACTCAATAGATGGAGCAAAGAACTGAACAGAGACTTCACAAGTGAGGAATTAGAGATGGCTGAGAAACACCTCAGGGGTGGAAAAGAGGAGGGGGAAACTGTTCAACATTACGAATCATTAAGGAAATGCAAATGAAAACCACTTAGATACATCATTATACTCCAATAAGACTGGCGTAGGACAGAAACAATGATACCAAGTGCTGTAGAGGTTGTGGGGGAAAGGGAACACTCATCCACTGCTGGTGGGAATGTAAACTCGACATCATAGAAAAGCAGTGTGGAGAACCCTTGGAAGACATGGAATGAACTGCCCACCTGACCAGCCATACCATCCTGGGCATGTACCCTCAAGAATTACGCAACCACAGAGATACATGCAACATAGCCATGTTTAGTGCAGCTCTTTTCACAATAGCAAGGAGCTGGAACCAACCTAAATGCCTCAACTGAACGAGTGGATAGAGAAAATGTGGTACAACTACACAATGGGTTCTATGCAGCAGTAAAGAAAAGACGACATCATGAGCTTTGAGGAAAATGGCTGGAGCTTAGAGGACTCATGCTGAGTGAAGTAAAACACAGTCCCCAGAAAAAACAAACGATGAATGGTATCCCTCATCTGTGGATGCTAGTGGCCAATTACCCAGTTGTAAGTATTTCTTTGTGCACGGCCCCTTGAGCCTTTTGATACAAAGTAGTTGGGTGTAATGCATATTTGAAACAACAACAACAACAACAAAAGAGAAGGACTGCATCAAAGAACTGACTGAAACAGGTGGGAAAAAAAGACTGAGAGAAAAATGCAGGGCATGTATCACAGAATACGATAAGCTGGGATGGGTGGGGTGGGTGGTGTAAAGGAAAGGGTAGTATGTTTAAATGGAACTGAAACTGGATGTATGAAATACTACAACATCAATAACAAGTATAATTATGGGGCGCGCCCGCAAGAGAACTTTTGTCTACAAAAGTTAAAGGTGGACAATAAGGACATGTGGATGGCTCAGGGTGTGAAGCCTGGGGACCTGAATTCCACCCACCCAACCCACATAGCAGAAGGACAGAATGGACTCCCCCCAGTTGACCTCTGATCTCTCTATGCCTGCTATGGGACACACATACACACATTCAATAAATAAAGTCATTCAAAATAAGTAAGCCAATTAATTTAAAAGAAAATAAATAAAAAATTTAAAATTATTCATCTCTAGGAATAACAGAAGAATTCATAGGAACAAAATAGAAAGTTATTTTTCACGGTTTCTGGTAGAAATGTGGTAAACACTGCATACATGGTAACCGATGTTATGATTGGGAAATTTTGCAGAAAGGGCTTGCCCTCAAGAGAACTAGGTGTGAACTGGTGACTTAGAAAAGTTAGAGCAGCTCAGGAAAACAGGACAGATGATCTCAGCTTGGAGTACTACACACGACTACACGGAGGGAGGTAGGGTGGCTCTCTATTCCTGCTTCACCTGGAACCTTTTTAGTTTTAACACTACTGATCCCACCCTTGAGAACCCCTCATTCCCAAGCACATTCATAGGGTTCGTCACCCCAGAGACCAAACAGAACTTGGTTGGGGAGGAATTACCCGTGAAAGAGCCATGGACTGTTTTTTTTTTTTTTTTTTTTTTGGTCTTTTCGTGACAGGGTCTCCCTGTAGCCCCAGCTGTCCTGGAACTCACTCTGTAGAGCAGGCTGGCCTTGAACTCAAAAAGATCCGCCTGCCTCTGCCTCCCAAATGGTAGGATTAAAGGTGTGCGCCACTGCGCCCAGCTGAAGAGCCTTGACTTCTAAGCAGACCCACTGTGTTCTACAGCCCAGATTTCTGGTAGAAGGGGCCTAATAGGGACCTGTCTTTCACTTCAACATCACTAATGACTTTAATTAGATCCAGGGTTCTCTGGCAGAACAACTTCCACCCAGCATGCTGGACAAATCCCCTCCCCACTGGGACCAGTCATCAAGCAGATTTGTGTGGGCAGCCCGGAAATAGCTTTCCAGGCAGACTCTAGGGAGAGTGTCCAGGTGACAGGGCTGACCATCTGATACACATGCTCAGTGGCCTTCTGGGACAGAGCAGTACAATGAAGCTGAGTCTTTCCCTCCCATGATCCACCCAAGTACCTCCAAAGGCTGCAGTCCACTTGAGCGTTCACTTCTGGAGACAGTCCTCTGGTCATGGAAAGAATGGAATTGAGTCTAGTGAACTAGCCTCATGCATCTAGGCCAAGGGTACAGCTCATGCTTTCTCTTTGTTGCCAGATGTTTGGAATGGCACACAGCCTGTCCTGTTCTGTAGAAGCTAGGATCAGCACTCCAAGGCTGGATACTTCCAACCTTCCAGTAGCTTCCACAGAACTCCAGGCAAGAATGAAGAGCCAGTGAACCTCACCTTTAATTCCAGCCACAGGAAGCAGAAGCAGGTAGGTCTCTGAGTTTGAGGCCAGCCTGGTCTACCTAGTGAATTCCAAGCCAGCTAGAACTATATAGTGAGACCCTGTCTCAAAAACAAACACTGGGACTGGAGAGATGGCTCAGCGGTTAAGAGCACCAACTGCTCTTGCACAGGACCCAGGTTTGATTCCCAGCACCCACATGGTGGATAAGAACTGTCTTTAACTCTAGTTCCACGGGAATCTGACACCCTCTTCTGACTTCCGAGGCATTGCACGACATGGGTGCACCAACCTACATGCAGACAGTACACTCATACACATAAAAAAACAAAAAACACACTGATTGATCAATATCAGTATTTGGAGGTATTCATTGCACGTATTATATTAGTCTGCTTTGATCAAAATATCTGAATAGATAAGTTAAAGGAGGGAAGTCTGATTTGGGTTTACAGTTTTGAAGGTTCAGTCCATGGGTGCTTTGCTCCATAAGCTTGGGCAAGACATCATGCCAGTGGGAGTCTGTCTTAGTTCCTTTTCAGTTGCTGTGATAAAACACCATGAACCAGGGAACTTTTAGAAGGAAGAATTTGAGCTTATCATTCCAGGTTCCAGAGGGATTAGCGTAGTTATGCCACGGAGGCGTGGTGATATGGCCAGGGCAGGAGGAGGAAGCAAAGCACTCACATCTTCAAGCAGGCACAGGAAGCAAAGAGCTACTGGAAATCCAGCGATGCTTAAGAGCTCCCTAAGCCCGCCCCCGTGAGAGCTTCCTTTAGCATGGCCACACGTTCTAAAACGTCCTCAAAACGGCACCGCCGTCTCGGGACAAAATGTCCAAATACTTGGAGCCTGTGGAGGATATTTCTCATTCAAACCACCACAGAGCTTCTTGCAGACAAATCCTTCACTTCCTGGAGGACAGGAAGCTGAGAGTAAAAACAGAAGAAGCCGCCAAGCACTCGCTTCCTCCAGCTAGGATCCAAATCCCAAGGTTCCCACCAGCTCCCAAAACATACGGCTAGCTAGAGATTGAATACAGACAGAACACATAAGTTTCTGGGTACATTTCATATTCAAGACATCGCACATTTATTAATATACATGGTTATTAAACTATGGTTATTAAATTAAAATATGATTTTAAAACTGCAACACTAGGGCTGGGAATGTAGCTCAGTGGTAGAGTGCTTGCCTAGCATGCACAAAGCCCTGGATTTGATTCTGAGTAGTGCATAAACCACACATGGTGGACCAGCCTATGATCTCAGTATGTGAGAGGTTCAGACAGGAGCATCACAAGTTTGAGGCCAGCTTGATCTACAAAGTAGGTTGTAAGCCTCTTCCGTTCCTCAGGAGGGTTCATATTTAGACTCAGTCCCAGAAAACAAACAATAGAAGTCACAACACTTAATTTCAGTTTATTCATTTATGAGAACATGCTAATTCTGTACTTTCTGCAATATAGTCACCATCAAATAACCAAGGGCCTCCACGGAACTCTCTAGGCAAGAATGAAGAGCAAGTGAAGCTTACCTTTAATCCCAGCCACAGGAGGCAGAAGCAGGCAGGTCTCTGATTTTGAGGCCAGCCTGGTCTACCTAGTGAATTCCAGGCCAGCTAGAGTTACATAGTGAGACACCTCAAAAACAAGCACTGATTGATCAATATTAGTAGAATGAATATCAGAAAGAATGAATTAACATTAGCTCACTCTCAGCACCTCATCAGGTCTTTTGAGCATAGATACCCAAGCCAATCTTTCCTATTTTCGTTTTTGGTTTTGTTTCTGTGTTTGAGATAGGGCCTTGCTATACATCCTAGGCTGGCCCAGAACTTGCTGTGTAGACTAGACTGGCCTCAGATTTGCTGCAATTCTCCTGCAATTTCTCCCAAATGCTGGGTATGCAGACATGAAGAACCATGCCATACCCAACTACACACCATTCTTTTGTTTGTTTTGGAGACAGGGTCTCACTAATCCCCTCCAGGAGGCCTGGAACTCACTATGCAGACCAGGCTGGCCTCGATATCAAAGAAATATGCCTGGCTCTACCTCCCAATTGCTGGTATTAAAGGCATATGCCACCATGCCATGCTGAAACTATGAGAAATTTTAAAATAATAAAAAAAAAATGGCTGTAAGAGGAAGAAAAAGAGTGGGAAAGGATAAATGTGTGCCCTGGGGCTCGAAATGCTGAGCTCTGCTTTGAGCTTTGCTCCTTGGTATCACATGACCTAAAGACCCTTTTCCGACTGCTTTTTGTTTGTGTTCTTTTTTTTTTTTTTTTTTTGAGACCGGGTCTCCCTTTAGTCAGAGCTGGCCTGGAGGTCACTCTGTACCAGGCTGGCTTTGAATTCACAGAGGTCCTCCTGCCTCTTGCCTCCGAGTGCTGGAACTAAAGGTGTGCGCCACCACACCTGGCTTGTGTTCTTATGACACAATCTTATATAATCTAAGCTGGCCTTGAACTCCTGATCCTCCAGACTACTCCCAAGTGTTGGGATCATAAACATGTATCATCATGCTTGGTCTGAGTCTCAGTTTCTGTCTGAAAAGTGGAAGTTGAGACATTCAGGTCTTTGAGAGTGACTATAGTGGCTAAATGGGAAAGTTACTTGAGAACTCAAACTTCCTGCCTCAAGCTCCTGAGTACAGAGAGAACACATGACATTTGGTTCAGTTACTATTACTGAATGTTTACTAAATGAGTGAATGAATGAATGAATAAAATAAAATAAGATAGAAGCTCATTAAAATGGGCTCATTTTATTTAGCTTTATCTGATAGCAAATGGAAGAACCAGAATGTAAATCTAAGGTTCTGCTTTCAGAATTACTGAATTTCTCATGCTCTCCACCCCCTGCCACTAGAGGGCAGCATTAGAGATGAGGTAGTCTTGTGTGCCAATTTTACCTCATCTGCCTGTGGCTATATAACATCAGGAAGGTGACTTAACGTCTCTAAGCCTCAGAATCTCTTCTGTGAACTTAAGTAGAATAAAAGAATGTATTTAAAAGAAGAATAAGGCAGGTCTGTTTTTATGACACAATAGATTTTTAAATTATACACTTTTTTTTTTTTTTTTTTGTCTTTTCAAGTCTGGGTCTCCCTTTTTAGTCCCAGCTGGCCTGGACTCACTCTGTAGACCAGGCTGGCCTTGAACTCACAGAGATCCGCCTGCCTCTGCCTCCCGAGTGCTGGGATTAAAGGCATGCACCACCACGCCCGGCACACATTTCTTCTTTTTTAAATTTTTTTTTAATTTTTTACAGTTTAATTTTACTTTTATTTATTTGTATGTGTACGAATGGTACTGTCCTTCATGCAGGTTTGTGCACCCGTGTTGTGCACTGCCACAGAGGTCAGAAGAGGGTGTCAGATTCCCACAGGATCGAACCCCGGGTCCTCTGCAAGAGTAGTTGGGCTCTTAACCGCTAGACCATCTCTCAGCCCCTCATTTTTTTTTTTTTTTTTTTTGGTCTTGTTTCAAGACAGGGTCTCCCTGTAGCCCCAGCTGTCCTGGAACTCACTCTGTAGACCAGGCTGGCCTTGAACTCACAAAGATCTGCCTGCCTTAGCCTCCCAAGTGCCCCTCATTTCTTTTTAAAGATTCACCATATTAGAGGCTGGGGAGAAGGCTCAGCAGTTAAAAGCACTGGCTGCTCTTGCAGATGACCCAGGTTTGTTTCCCAGCATGCACATGGCAGCTAACAGCCATCCATAACTCTGGTTCCAGGGGATCTGACTCCCTCTTCTGACCTCTATGGGCATTGCATGCACGTGGTTCATTTGCATACATACACATGAAACACTCAGCTTATAAAAATAAATTAATTAGGGAGACCCTGTCTCAAAAAAGACCAAAAATTAATTAATTATGTGTATGCATACATACACATGAAACACTCAGCTTATAAAAATAAATTAATTAGGGAGACCCTGTCTCAAAAAAGACCAAAAATTAATTAATTAACTAATTAATTGACATATGCCAGAACTGAGTCAAGAGTCCCAGATTATTGTTCTATTTTGGCCTTACTTTGTTGTATAATACTGGACAAGCCTTGGCTTCTCTAGATTCTGGAGGGTTCATTTAGACTGAGTAGTAGAATAACTGGAAGAGGGCTGTGGAATGACTTTTAAAATCCCATTAAAAATTATGAAGTATGTCTGTGAATAGTTAACACAGAAATCAAGATAGCAAATGAAGGGCTGGGAATGCAGCTCAGCTGATAGAGAGCTTCCTGGCAAAGGAAGCCTCCTTGGCTTCAGTGGGGTGGCGGTCATCTCTGCACTTGGGTGGTGGAGGCAAGAGGAGTTTAAGCTCGAGGTCTTCCTTTGCTCTTAGTGGGTTTGAGGCCAGCATGGGCTACAGGAAACCCTGTCTCAAATAACAACATCAAACCAAAGATAGTAAATGCCTCTGGAGAGGAAGAGAAGAAAAAGACGGGCGGGAGCAAGGATTCACAGGCAGGCAGCATGGCTACATAGTGAGTTCCTGTCTCACAGGCAGGCAGCATGGTGGCTACATAGTGAGTTCTTGTCTCAAAGGCAGGCAGCATGGCTACATAGTGAGTTCCTGTCTCACAGACAGGCAGCATGGCTACATAGTGAGTTCCTGTCTCAAAAGTAAAGAAAAATGTTTTAATAGGCTTTGGGTTGAAGTAAAAATTCAAGATAAAAATGAAGAGTACCTCTCTATACCAGCAATAATTAACCAGAAAAACAGTAAAACTAAGATATTTTCAAAAGCATCAAAAAAGTTAAAAGACATGGAAAATAATTTAACTTTGAAGATTTCTGATAAAGGTTAGAGAAAATTATCCTAATTATGGAAAAATATCCCATTAATTCTTTGATGAATTAATATTATAAAGATGTCAACTCTTCCCTATTTAATCTATATATTCAATACAATCTCAACCAAATAGAAATGACAAAAGTGCTTCCCAACATTAAATATTATTCACTGTCATGAAGTGAACAGAGAGAGGAGAGGACCTATGACACAGCTCTCAACAAACAGAGAGGGCCTAGCGGTTAAGAGCACCAACTGCTCTTGCAGAGGACCCGGATTCTATCCCCCAGCACCCACATGGCAGCTAAGAACTGTCTTTAACTCCAGTTCCAGGGGAATCTGACACCCTCTTCTGACCTTCTCGGCATTGCACAACATGGGTGCACAAACCTACATGCAGACAGAACATTCATACACATAAAAAATAAATAAAATAAAAAAAAGAACTTAATGCTGGAGGAAATAGGATTACTTAGGAGTTCAAAATCAGCTTAATTTAAGGGAAGAATAAAACAAAAACCAAAATTCAGACAGAGATTCTAAAGCAATTAAAGATTGGTATGTGGACAATAAGAATCTTTGTAACATAAAAATTGAGGAAAGACTTTTCCTACTGAGGGCTGAACCCAGGCTTTGAACACCCTAGACAAGTGTTCTGTGACTGAGCTATACCCTCTGTCTCCCCTTTTGTGCTAGTTCTATGACAGAGTGTCACTGTACTGCCCAAGTTTCAAACTTGTAATCCTCCTGCCTCAGTCTCCCAAGTAGCTGAGATTATAATCATCATGACTAAACCTGCTGAGCAAAGATGTTTTAAAAACATAGAACTGGGCTGGAAAGATTGCCCTAGCAGTTAAGAGCGCCGACTGGTCTTGCAGAGGACCCGGGTTCGATCCCCAGCACCCACATGGCAGCTGAAAACCGTCTTTTTTTTGGTCTTTTTCGAGAAAGGGTCTCCCTGTAGTCCCAGCTGTCCTAGAACTCACTCTGTAGACCAGGCTGGCCTTGAACTCACAAAGATCCGCCTGCCTCTGCCTCCCAAGTGCTAGGATTAAAGACATGCGCCACCACGCCCGGCCTGAAAACCCTCTTTAACGTCAGGTCCAGGGGAATCCAACGCCCTCTTCTGACCTCTGCGGCATTGCACGACACAGGTGCACAAACCAGCATGCAGACAGTACATTCATACACATAGGAAAATAAATAAAATAAAATAAATTAAAAACATAGAACCAGGGTCTGGAGGGATGGCTCAGTGGTTAAGAGCACTGGCTGTTCTTACAGAAGACTCGGGTTCATATCCCAGCACCCACATGAAGGGCAACAACCATTCATAATTCCAGTTCCAGGGGATCCAACACCCCTTTCTGTCCTCTGCGGGCCCTGTATGACATGGGTGCACTTACATGCATGCAGACATAACACTCATATGCATAAACTTTTTAAAAATTATTTAACCCCACCCCCACCCCATGAAACAATAGAAACATAATTAGCCAAGCAAAATACCTCCATGTGATGGTTATTGTCAACCTGATTGGATCTGGAATCACCTAGGAGACAAGGCTGTGGGCAGCCTGTGAGGGAGTATCAGATTAGGTTAATTGAGTAAGAAGACCCACCCACAGTAGACTGCATGATTCCATGGGCTGGGGTCTGAGAAGGAACAAAGAGGAAAAAGTGAGCTAAGTAGTGGCATTCATCCCCTCTGCTTCTCACTTTTCCTTCCTTACTTTTGTTAAGTTTCTTTTCTTAGGGCATCTTATTATAGCATAGGAAAACTAATATACCTCTCAAAAAAAATTCTCGACAAATTTGATCATACAAAAATTAAGAGCTAGGCCAGCGGGAGGTACCAGGGCAACCCCCCCCCCCAACTGGGATTACAAAGGCATCTGAAGGAGGCAACCAAAGCAAGCCTTCAACACAGTGAAGAGGCATTTAGGACTCACATTGGAATACAGGCAAGGAGAAGCCCATATGCCAGGATCACAAAGAAGAGACAACACTGGAAAGGGGCAGGATAATCTCGCGCCAAGCTCTATCAACTCCTGTAGTGCGATCCCTCTGGGGATGGCCCAGGACACAGATATCAGAAACACAATTGGGAACATATTTAAAGAACTACAAGATTATAAAGAACAAATCAAAGAACTAAGAAAAGAGAATGAAGAACTCAAGAAGGACCTAGAGAGAGAGAATGACAAGGTCCAGAAGGAAGTAGAAACACTGAAAAGATCCCATGCTGAAAAAGATAAGGAAACCAACCATTGAAGCAAAGAGCTACAAGAAGAGATTGAGAAGCTCCAAAAAGAAATAGAAATACTAAAGAAATCAGAAGAGGAAATGAAAAAGGAAATCAAACATTCATCCATTCAAGAGGAAAGGAATGGAAAAAGCCTCAGAAGCAGAATGGAGGAAGCAGAACAAAGAATATCAGACCCGGAAGATAACACAGAATAATTAAAACCTCAGTTAAGATTAAGAAAAATTTAAAAATACACAAAAGTGGAACAACCAGGAGCTGTGGGACACTATGAAAATATCAAACCTCCACATCATAGGAATAAAGGAAGGAGAAGAATCCCAAGAGAATGGTATTGATCAGATCTTCAACAGAATAATAGATGAAAACTTCCCCAAACTAAAAAAGGACAAACCAATACCAATACAAGAAGCACATAGAACTCCAAACAGACAAGATCAGAAAAGAAATTCTCCACGCCACATCATAGTTAAAATGCTAGACACCCAAAACAAACAAATCCTTAAAGCTACAAGAGTCAACACAACAATTGACCATAAGTGTGGAAAATCCCTACTCAGAAGTACACTTGGATCTTCTCACACAACTATGAAGCAAGAATAACCTAGAAAAGAATTCCCCAGTTTTTAAGGAACATAGATGCCAACCCAGATTACTGATACCCAGGAAAAAAAATGTCAATGTAAGTGAGATGGACATGTCTTCTTCAAGTTGTTTTGTCAATGAACATACAACACTTGTGAAAGATACCTTGCTGGAAAACCAACCCTTCCAGAGACACTTGAAAACATTCAACAGAACAGAAGAAAGGAGCAACCCACACCCAGGCACCTAGAAAGAGGACTCAATAAATAGCAGAACTGCAGCAGTAGAAACCGAACCCAAAACTGCCAATGGATGAATAAGGAAAAGGAAGCAAACACCATTAACCGTATCAGCATAACCTAATATATTTAATGGACTAAATTCCCCATTCAAAAGACATTTAGACTGGGAGATGATTAGGAAACAGGATCCATCGATATGCTGTTTCTAAGAAACAATCTTACCTTCAAGGACAGGCACCACCTTAAAGTCAGGGATGGAAAAAAATATTCCAAGCAAATGGTACAAAAAGAAAGCAGGGTGTTGCTATTTTAATATCAGACAAAATAAACTTCAAAGTAAAAGAAATCAGAAAGACAAAGAAGGCCATTGCACTTTTATAAAGGAACAATTCACCAAGAAAGATATCACAATTATGAATAATATGCCCTGCCCAAATTCCGGTGCACCAAATTTATAGAACAATTCTCCAGGACCACAAGTCACAGACTAACCCCAGTACACTCATAGTAATGGATTTCATACCCAACTGAGTCCTTTGGATAGTCAACCGGACAAAGAATAAACAGAGAGACATCTGAACTGAAACTATGATACACCAAATGGACCTAATAGACACTCTACCACCGAATATTCAACCTAATAACCAGAGAATACACTTTCTAGTCAGCACCCACGGAACATTCTCCAAAATTCCACATAATGGGACACAGAAGAAACCTCTACAATACAAAAAGATTGAAATAATTTCATGCATTCTATCAGACCACAGTGCAATAAAGCTCAACATCAACACCAGGACAAGCCCTCCGCCTACAAAGAATACATGGAGACTAAACAACACACTCTTGAATAATGAATGGGTCAGAAAGAGATAAAGAAGAAAAGAAAGTTAAACTTTAAAAAAACAACAAAAAAGACAAACAAAACAACCTATGGGACACCATTAAAAGCAGTCCTACAAGAAGTTTAATAGCCCTGGGTGCCTACATTAGAAAAACAGAAAAGGCACAAGTGAATGATCTAACATTAACAAAAGCTAAAAGCTACTTGAGACGCAACAACAGATTGAACCCTAAATGCAACAGACAGGAAAAAATAACAAAAATCAGAGAGAAATCAATGAAATAGAAACGAAGAAAACAATACAAAAAATCATTGAGAAAAAAGTTGGTTCTTTTGAAAGAATAAACAAGATAGACCATGACCCAGTTAACCAAAAGAAAGAAGGAACCAACTTCCAATCAATACAATCCATGATGAAAGGGAAATTACACAACAGACAAGGAAACGGATCCAGGAAAATATATGGGAGATATTACAAACCTATATTCATACCAAATTTTGAAATACCTAGAAGAATGGATGAATATCTGAAATCTATGGGCATCACCAAAGCCAGCCAAGAGAGATCCAGCAGCATAAACAACCATAACATATGAAAATAAGGATGATAATAAAGAGCCTCCCAATAAGAAAAGCCAAGGCCCAGAAGGTCTTCATGGCAGATTTCTATAAAGCATTTCAAAAGACCTACACCATTATTATTCTGAAAATATATTAAAGCATACAAATCAGAGGGAATTCTCCCAAATCTCCTTTTATGAAGCCGCACACACTCCGATTAACCGAAAACCAGGGCAAGAGACAACTAAACAGAGCATATTATAGACACCATCTCCCTAATGAAACACAGAATCCAAAATTCTAAACAGCATAACTGGCAATCACATACAGACCCACATCAAGCGATCATGCCAATCATGACAAGGTTTGGATTCATACCAGAGATGCCAGGGATGGTTCAAACATACGAAAATCAATAAACATCATCAAACACATAAAACGGAATCAAAGACAAAACCGAACACCATATCCAATGATGCTGAAAAGCCTTTGACAAAATCAGCATCCCTTCAGGCTAAAAGTCCTAGAAGGATTGCACTGAAGGATCATTCCTGCAATGTATCAAAGCCCCCCATTACAGGAAACACACAGCCAATATATCCTAATGGGAAATGACAGAAAACATTCCCTTTAAAGGTAGGAACTCTGGCAAGGCTCCCTGCAACATCCTTTCAAATATATGTTCTTGAAATGCACTTGGCTAGACATAAGGCAAGAAAAGGAATAGGCATACTGATTGGGAAAAGAGCATTTGCAGTTATCCTATTTGCTGAAGATATGGATTGTTTACTTAAGGGATGCAAAAACCTCACCGCAAAATCCTAGGAACCTATTAACACTTCAGCAAAGTGGCAGGATCAAAAGTTAACCCTAAAAAATTAGAAGGCCTTAAATCTTTACAACAAGACAAGCAATCTGAAGAGAATTACAAGGAGACCTTCCCACTCACAATAGCCTCAAAACAATAAAATACCTCAGAACAAACTAACCAAAGCACCAAAGAAACTCTACAACAAAAAATTTAAAACTTTAAAGAAAGAATTGAAGAAACATCAGAAGATGGAAAAAACCTCCCATGCTCATGGATGGGAAAATTTAACATGTAAAAATGGTCCATTTTACCAAAAATCATTGTAAGATTTTATGCAATCCCATCAAAATCCCAGAGTATTTTTCACAGGCTTGGAAACAACGTTCTTTAAATTCATTTGAAAAACAAAAGACCCCGCGAATAGCCAAACAACCCGAGTGAAAAGAGCTACACAGGATGGGATCTCAATACCAGACTCCAAACTATACTACAGGGTATAGTCATAAAAACAGCCTAGTACTGCACAAAAACAGACCTTTGACATGGACACAAAACAAAAGCATCCAAATTGAAGCACATACAATTTCAGGCATCTATATTGACAGGGGGCCAAGAAGCCACAATGAGAAGAAAAGACAGCCATCTTCAGCAAGTGGGTGCAAAACTAGGAATCACGCACTTGTAGAAGAATGAAATTAACCCCTACTTCTCTCCCTGTACAAAAGTCTAATCCAGATGGTCAAGACCTTCAACGTTAGAACCCCAAACTCTTGAAGCATAGAAGAAAAAGTTGGCAAGCAGACTACAAGACATAGGTGTAGGAAAAGACTTCCTAAATCAGACAGCAGCTGTGCAAGAATTAAGGTCGACAATTGACAAATGGGACCTCATCAAACTCAAAAGCTTCTTTACATCAAAAGAAACAATCAAGGAAGTGAAGAGAAATCCCAGAGTGGGAGGAAACCTTCACTGCAGATACATCTGACAAAGCACTGATTTCCAGAATATATAAACTACTCAAAAAAACAAAGAAAAAAGAAAACAAATGACCCATTCAATAGATGGAGCAAAGAACTGAACAGAGACTTTACAAGTGAGGAATTAGAGATGGCTGAGAAACACCTTAAGATGTGTTCAACATCACTAATCATTAAGGAAATGCAAATTAAAACCACTTTAAGATATCATCTTACTGCAAGAAGACTGGCTAGGATAAGGAAAACAAATGATACCAAGTGCTGGAGAGGTTGTGGGGAAAGGGGAACACTCATCCACTGCTGGTGGGAATGTAAACTCATACAGCCACTATGGAAAGCAGTGTGGAGAACCCTTGGAAGACTTGGAATGAACTTGCCACTCGACCCAGTCATACCACTCCTAGGCATGTACCCTCAAGACTCACCCCACCACAGAGATACATGCACGGCCATGTTTATTGCAGCTCTCTTCACAATAGCAAGGAGCTGGAACCAACCCAAATGCCCCTCAACTGACAAGTGGATAGAGAAAATGTGGTACATCTACACAATAGAGTTATATGCAGCAGTAAAGAAAGACGACATCATGAGCTTTGCAGGAAAATGGCTGGAGCTAGAGGACATCATGCTGAGTGAAGTAACACAGTCCCAGAAAAACAAATGATAAAGGATATCCCTCATCTGTGGATGCTAGTGCCAATTACCTAGTTGTATTTCTTGTGTAGGGCCCCCTGAGCTTTTGTCCAAAGCAGTTGGGTGTAATGCATATTGGAAACAACAACAACAACAACAACAAAACAGAAAGGACTGCGTTAAAGAACTGACTGAAACAGTGAACTTCTGCTCAAAACAGTCAACTTCCTCATGGAGAATATTGAGAAAGACTGAGAAAGAGATGAAAAGCATGTTTGGCAGAATGCATGAGCTCTGGCGGGGTGGGGGAATGGGCAAGAACACGGGTCTAGATTTGTTAAAAAAAATAAAAGTACATTTATGTGAAAAAAAAATTAAGAGCTTAGTGTCTGACAAAGAAAACCGTGGGTAACCAACAAGTAACAAACTGAACAAGTCTATTTTCTTTTTTTTTCTTTTCTTTTTCTTTCTTTTTTTTTTTCCCCCACAGGAAAGCGCGAACCCAGTCCCCCACTACCACATTTGGGTTAATTGCAGGGGTCAGCACATCCAGAGTGCTAAACCTCGCCCTGGGAAAACCACTTTCGTGATCGTGGTATCTCCCCTGCCAGGTAAGTATGAACAAGTCTATTTTCAAATTTCTTGTGGGTGAGAGACTACAATCCAAAGTATACAAGGAACTCAGCTAATCAACATGAAAAAGCACAGGAAGGAGAAAGACATACAAAGGCTCTAAACAGATAGGAAGAGGTGTGGAGGAGGAGATGCTAATGGGCATAAGAATAAATGGTCAAACTAATGACAATCAGAGAAATGCTAATTTAAAACTGGCCAGAAAACACCCTTTTTGCTATTATACTAGAAAAATTAAACATCTGGATAATTTCAGGTATCGGCTGAGGCAGCATAGAGTTAGGAATTGTTACATAAACAAGTGGGAGTGTCAGCCATTCAGAGACCCAGCGGTTTCAGACATGTGGTCTCACCCAGCAATTGCTTGTAAGACTGAGAGTTGGAAGCACTCAGATATTCATCACTGAAGAACTAGAGTGTGAATGTGTCAGATGCATCTATAGTAGCTGGAAGCAGCAGTTGTACAAAGAGGCACAGGACAAGAGCAAGGTAGCTTTTTTTTTTTTTTCGTGCATGAATGTACTGTCTGCATGTAGGTCTGTTCACCCGTGTCCTGCAATGCCACGGAGGTCAGAAGAGGGTCTCAGATTCCCCTGGAACTGGAGTTCTCCTGGAATTGGAGTTACAGATGGTTCTCAGCCGCCATGTGGGTGCTGGGGATCGAACCCGGGTCCTCTGCAAGAGCAGTCGGTGCTCTTAACTGCTAGGCTATCTCTCCAGCCCGACTATAGCTTTTTAAAATTTTGTATTTCGGATAAAAAAGTCGGGTGTGGTGGCGCACACCTTTAATCCCAGCACTCGGGAGGCGCCTTTAATCCCAGCACTCAGGAGGCAAAGGCAGGCAGATCTCTGTGAGTTCAAAGTCAGCCTGGTCTACAGAGTGAGTTCCAGGCCAGCTGGGGCTATAGGGAGACCCTGTCTCAAAAAGACACACACACAAAAAATTGTATTTTGTATTTGTTTTCTCAGAATTCATGTAGGTGCACCCATGTTTGCAATGTCCTCAGAGGCCAGAAGAGGGCGTCAGATACCCTGGAACTAGAGTTACAGACATTGTTAGCCTCCATTTTGATACTGGGAACTGAACTTGGGTCCTCTGCAACTGCAGAGCCCTCTCTCCAGCCCAAGAAGGGTGTATCTTGTAATGCTGAGAAAATAGAAGCATACCCAAATATGTATAATTTTAAATTTAAAATATGTATAATTTTTTGACCATTTTTTCATTTTTAAAAAATCTTAAAAATTTATTATTGTTATTAAACTATTTCCATGCATCATATATCATTTCTCAATCAAATTTAGAGTCACTTCCCTTTCCATGCCCCCCACCCCACCTGAGTTCCTGCACTCTGCCAAACATGTCTTGCATCAAAAATATGTATAATTTTAAAGTCTGGTGAGCGCAACAGCCTCCCTGGGCCCCAGGGACGCCTGTCACCAGGATAGCTGGGATGGTGATGACGCTGCTTTTAGATTTGTTTCAAGGAGGGATTATGCATCAGAAGCAATCAAGGGTACAGTTGTTGGTATTGATTTGGGTACTACCAACTCCTGTGTGGCTCTTATGGAGGGCAAGCAAGCAAAGGTCTTGGAAAACGCTGAAGGTGCTAGAACCACCCCTTCTGTTGTTGCCTTCACAGCAGATAGAGAATGGCTTGTTGGTATGCCCGCCAAGCGACAGGCTGTCACCAAGCCAAACAACACATTAAAAAAATTTTTTTTAAATTTATTATTATTATTTTTTTTGGTCTTTTCGAGACAGGGTCTCCCTGTAGCCCCAGCTGTTCTGGAACTCACTCTGTAGACCAGGCTGGCCTTGAACTCACAAAGATCCACCTGCCTCTGCCTCCCAAGTGCTAGGATTAAAGGCCTGCATCACCACGCCCGGCTCAAAAATTTATTATTTTTTATCCATATTGAGTGTACTGTCTGCACGTAGGTTGGTGCACCCGTGTCGTGCAATGCTGCAGAGGTCAGAAGAGGGCGTTGGATTCCCCTGGAACTGGAGTTAAAGACGGTTCTTAGCCACCATGTGGGTGCTGGGAAACGAACCCAGGTCCTGTGCAAGAGCAGTTGGTGTTCTTAACCACTGAGCCATCTCTTCAGACCCCCCAAACAACACATTCTATGCTACTAAGTTTCTTATTGGTGTGGCTATGATGATCCTGAAGAAAGACCCTTTAAATTTTTCTGTGCATGGAAAACTCTATTCCCCAAGTCAGATTAGAGAATTTGTGTTGATGAAGATGAAAGAAACTACAGAAAATAATTTGGGTCACACAGCAAAAAATGCTGTGATCCCAGTCCTTGCATATTTCAATGACTCACAGAGACAGGCTACTAAGGATGCTGGCCAAATATCTTGGTTAAATGTGCTTCAAGTGATTAATGACCCCACAGCTGCTGCTCTGGCCGATGGTTTAGACAAATCGGAGGATAAAATCATTGTTGTATATGATTTAGGTGGTGGAACTTTTGCTATTTCTATCCTGGAAATTCAGAAAGGCGTGTTTGAGGTGAAATCCACCAATGGGGACACTTTCTTAGAAGGCGAAGACTTTGACCAGGCCTCAATACAGCACACTATAAAGGAGTTCAAGAGAGAGAGAGAGAGACAGGGATTGATTTGACTAAAGACAACATGACACTTCAGAGGGTACAAGAAGCTGCTAAGAAGGCTAAGTGTGAACTCTCCTCGTTTGTGCAGACTGACATCAACTTACCATATCTTACAATGGATGTTTCTGGACCTAAACATTTGAATACGAAGCTCACTCGAACTCAGTTTGAAGGCATTGTCACAGATCTAATTCTTTTTTTTTTAAATATTTTTTTATTAATTTTATTTATTTCTGTATGTGTATAAATGTACTGTCTGCATGCAAGTTTGTGCACCCGTGTCGTGCAATGCCACGGAGGTCAGAAGAGGGTCTTGGATTCCCCTGGAACTGGAGTTCTCCTGGAATTGGAGTTTCAGACGGCTCTCGGCCGCCATGTGGGTGCTGGGGATCGAACCCGGGTCCTCTGCAAGAGCGGTCGGCGCTCTTAACCGCTAGGCCATCTCTCCAGCCCACAGATCTAACTCTTAATTAGACTATTAGGACTCCATGCCAGAAAGCTATGCAGGATGCAGAAGTCAAGAAAAGTGACGTAGAAGAAGTGATTCTTGTTGGTGGCATGATGAGGATGCCCAAAGTTCAACAAACCGTGCAAGATCTTTTTGGCAGAGCCCCAAGAAAAGCTGTCAACCTCGATGAGGCAGTAGCAATCGGAGCCGCCATTCAGGGAGGTGTGTTGGCTGGTGATGTCACAGATGTGCTGCTCCTGGGTGTCACTCCCTTGTCTCTGGGTATTGAGACTCTGGGAGGTGTCTTTACCAAACTTATTGATAGGAATAGTACAATTCCAACCAAAAAGAGCCAGATTTTTTCTACAGCTGCTGATAGACAGACTCAAGTAAAAATCAAGTTGTGTCAGGGTGAGAGAGAGATGGCTGGAGACAACAAACTTCCTGGACAGTTTACTTTGGCTGGGATTCCTCCAGCTCCTCGTGGAGTCCCACAGATTGAAGTTACATTTGACATTGATGCTAATGGAATTGTGCGTATTTCTGCCAAAGATAAAGGTACAGGACGAGAGCAGCAGATTGTAATCCAGTCTTCTGGTGGATTAAGCAAAAATGATATTGAAAATATGGTTAAAAATGCAGAGAAGTATGCTGATGAAGACCACAGAAAGAAGGACCGTGTTGAAACAGTAAATATGGCTGAAGGAATTATTCACGACACAGAAACCAATACGGAAGAATTCAAGGACCAGTTGCTTGCTGATGAGTGCAACAAGCTAAAAGAAGAGATTTCCAAAATGAGAGAGCTCTTGGCTCGAAAAGACAGTGAAACAGGAGAAAACATGAGGCAAGCAGCATCTTCCCTTCAGCAGGCATCACTGCAGCTCTTCAAAATGGTGTATAGAAAGATGGCATCCAAGGAAGAAGGCTCTGGCAGTTCTGGCACTGGAGACCCGAAGGAAGATCAAAAGGAGAAACAGTAAGAGTAGGAATGTATTTTGGTGCCAAAAGAACCACAGATACTATGAAGCTTGGGAGCAAAGGGGCTTCCTGAGCAGAAAGAGGCAAACTTCAGTCTTTTACTGTGTTTTTGCAGTATTCTATATATAATTTCTTTGTTTTTTTAGATTCAATTGTGATTTAATCTATATATATTGGCATGAAAACATGTGAAGTAAATTACAAAATATGAATAATTATGTGAAGCTGAAAGTGCCCTAGCAAACTCTAAACACAAGAGGAAAACACTTTATACAAATCACTCAATTAAAACTCTAGAATAAAACTTATATTTCTGAACATAAAATAGACCTAAAATCTGACAATGCAATAAAATGAAAAACAATATCTAAAAAAAATTAGAAGTATAGCTTTTATCCAATGTTTAAATGATTATTTACAACAGCTAAAAAAGAACATAACAGGATAATTTTATAGCCAGACAGCATTATTTAACATCAGGGGAGCCCCACTCCAACCTCATTTAAAGTTCCTTGTATCTATTCTGTGAATTTTTCCCAGCTCCAGTTCATTCATACGAGTTGTCATATCATCATTGACATCAATTTTTTCTTTGATAGGTGTGACTCCACTTAAGTTTGTGTCTGTGCGATCTTCAGCTTTCATTTCTGGATGAATCCATTCCAGTTTCAAAAAGGTCTTCAGCTGAAACACGATCCGAATCACCACTGGATATCAGTTTCAACCAGTTCACTGCTTTCTTCATCTGCATCTATCCGATCAAAAAGTTCAGGTGTAAAATATACAGAGTCATCTTCTGCCTCTGTGTCAATAGCTTGATCTGAATTGGAATGCTTGTCTTCTTCACTTCCTGGAGATGATTCAACATGTGGATGTAGGGCGCTCTCATAGCAGGGCAGCTGTGTTGAATTATTTTTCTCAGGAGTATCATCAATGTTCACTGATTAAACGGGTTTCTGACTGAGGGCACGGCCCAGATAATGCGTCTGCTACTGCGCTGGGGTACTCACACTTACTAGTGAATGGCAAAACAGTTGTGCTTTCCATTGTTTTTGTTTTGAAAGTGGAAGAGCCACAGCTCTCTGATGACCAGAGTGCAGGTGTGCTAGTGTGTATTTTATTGGTGAAATGCTGTCCCAAAGAATGAAAGATAGGTCAACTAACTTGATCTGTTCGTTCTCCAAAGGTTGGGCTCAAGGACCTGGAAATCACCTTTTTTTTTTTTTTTTCTGTTTTTATTACCTGGACAGACTCTTCCTATAATACTGGATGACTTTTCTCCCTTCTGGAAGTATTGTGACTCAGTACTGAAAGATTTTCAGTGTTTTTTTTTTAGGCTCCTGAACAGACATTTTCACCACTTCTTCTCTAGGATTTTCTGGAGCTGGAGGACGTGCTGCTTCTGGTACAGATGTGTTTTCCTGACAGGCCACTTCAAGAGCAGACTCATTGTCTTGTATACATTTTTTGTCTTTTTTGGATATATCAGTGACATTTTGGTGTTTTTTAGAAAATTCAGTCAGGGACTCCAGTGCACTTGCAAAGGATGAGTGGTGCTGAATCTTACCCATTTAGAAAGTCCCCTATAACAGTTGGCTCCAATTTACAGTTAGAGAAAGACCTCATCATCATCATATTCCTCCTTGTTCTATGAAGGGGAGGTAAGAAAATCTCTTGTATTAAAACTTTGCAGCACCTAGAAGGTAAGTTTCATTAGGACTCATTATAAATAGGTGTTACAAGTAGGATCCACAGAGGGGTTTGATGTCTTTAGCAGTCTGAGGCTTTTCTTCCTTTCAATGTTCAGAGGGGCCAACCTTTCTGCTGGCACTTCCTGGTACATCCTACACAATGCAAAGCTGTATCTTTTCTTTCTCAGCTGTTAAGTTGGTGACATTTTGACCTGTTGGAACATACAAATCTTTAGGCAGGAATCAAGGTGCCAATTTCATCAAATTCACCCAAGCTGTTTTGGGTGACTGTATGTCGTTAACTTGGGAAGCAAACTTAATTTTTTAAAATTTAATTTAATTTAATTTAATTTAATTTAATTTATTTATGTGCATGAATGTGTTGTCTGCATATAGGTTTGTACACCTGTGTTGTGCAATGCTGTGCAGGTCAGAAGAGGGCATCAGATTCCCCTGGAACTGGACTTCTCCTGGAATTGGAGTTACAGATGGTTCTCAGCAGTCATGTGGGTTCTGGGGATCAAACCCAGGTCCTCTGCAAGAGCAGTCAGTGCTCTTAACCGCTAGGCCATCTCTCCAGCCCGTAAACTTAATTTTTTAAGTTAAATCATCCTATGGGTAAAAGAGAATGCTACAAGATGATACTGTACAACAGAAAAATTATAGAGAACAATTGTATGTGCCAATCCCAAAGTTATTGTTATACAGATTTTAAGTAAAACAAATGTGGACAACAAAAATATATATTTCCAATTAACTCAGGTGCATTACCATTTTTATCAGAACCTTTAAACTAATGTTGTTTAATATACACATATTTACTTTTACTAAGTCCTAAGACACCGTGTAACCTGTAGACAGAGTCTGGGCAAAATTGGATACTTGTTGAACTCACATCAAATAAATATACATTAATTGAATATACGCCTGTGTCCCTCTCCCGCCCCTCCCACCCCTCCTGATTCACCATTTCAGTCAGTTTTCTGATGCAGTCTTTCTGTTGTTGTTCTTTTAATATGCATCCCTCTCCACAAGAAATATTTACAACTAGGTTATTGGCGCTAGCATCCACATATGAGGGATACTATTCTACGATGCAGCGTTTGTTTTCTGGGACTGTGTTTACTTTCAGTTAATATATATCTTTCTAGCCACCTTTACCTGCAAAGTTTCATGATGTTGTTTTTCTTATGCCACATATGAATTCCATTGTGTTAAGATGTACCACATTTTCTCTATCCACTCTTCAAGTTTGAGGGCTTTGGGTTTGGTTACCGCTTTTTGCTATTTTGTGAAAGAGTTTGCAATAAATATAAGCTGTGCATGTATTTGCTGCAGTAAGGATGATCTGTGGGTTATACCACACGGAGTGGTATGACTGGGTCAAATGGCAAGCTCATTTTGAGGTCTTCCAAGGTTCTCCAACTGATGCTTTCCACAGTGCTGTACAAGTTACATTTCCACCAGCATGATGAGTGTGTCCCCCTTTTCCCACAACCTCTCCCAGCACTTATGATTCTTTTGTTTCCTTGTTCCTGGCCAGTCTTATCAGAGTTTATGGAGATGATATTTTAGAGTGGTCTGTAATTGTTGATGTTCCCTATATTAGTGCCTTGGAACGTTTTTTTTTTTTTTTTTTGTCTTTTGAGGAGGGTTCCTGTAGCCCCAGCTGTTCCATGGAACTCGCTCTGTAGGACCCAGGCTGGCCTTTATCACAAAGAATCTCCTGCCTCTGCTCCCAAGTGCTTAGATTAAGAGACGGTGAGCCACCACACCCCCAGCAAACAGTTTTTAAGATGTTTCTCACTATCTTTACTTCTTCATTTATAAAATCTCTATTCATTTCAATAATGTATGCATGAATTTTAAAAATATATTATTTTTCTTTTCTTCTTTTGTTTTGTTGAGTAGCTTGTATACTCTGGAAATTAATGCTTGGTCAGAGTATCGCAGTGAAGGTTTCCTCCTCCCACTCTGTGGTTTTCTCTTTCACTTCTTGATGGTTTCTTTTGAGGCACAGAGTTTTGAGTTTAATGAAGGTCAATTTGTCAAGTGTCAATCTTATTTCTTGCACAACTACTGTCTGATTTAGAAAGCTGCTGTCTGATTTAGGAGTTTTTCCTATGCCTATGACTTGTATCTGCTGGGCCAAGTTTTTCTTTTCTTCTATCATCACCTATCACCATCACCCTCCAGAGTTTTTGTGGGTTTCATTCATTTGAAGGTCTTGATCCGTCTGATTGGCTTTTTTGTACAGAGGGAGGGGCAAGAAAGAGGTAGGGGTTGAATAATTTCATTTCCTCTACGGGGTGATCCAGTTGTTGGGACCAACAACAACACCATTACTGAAGAAAGCGTGGTCCCTTTCGGTCGTTCCTCCATTGGGTGGGCTTCTTTGGCTTCTTCGTTTGTCTTGGCCCCTTGTTCAAATATGAGGTGAGGAGGTGGGCGAGAAATGGTAAATGTGCTCAAGGTTTTGGATCTACTCGTTCAGTCAGCTCTTGTTCAGTTTTAAATTTCCATTTGGTCAACTGGTCTGTTTTTGAGAACTGGTCTGTTGGGTGTTTTTGGTGTTTTTTTGTTGGGTTTTTTTGTGCCAGTACCAAGCCTGTTTTTATGACTATAGCCCTGTAGTATAGTTTTGAAGTCTGGTATACAGATTCCCCCACTGTATTGGCTATGTTTTGCTCTTTTTGCTCAGGGTTTGTTTGGCTATTCGGTTTCGTCGGGGTCTTTTTTTTTTTTATTTTTCTAGAATGAAATTGAAGGAATTTTTTTTTTTTTTTTGTTTTTTTCCAAGCCTGTGAAGAAGCTCTTGTGGGGATTTTGATTGGTATTTAATTAAATCTGTACAACGAGTTTGATAGAATGGACATGTTTTACTATATTTATTTTTCCCAATCCACGAGCAGGGGAGAAGGGGGTCTTTCCATTTGGTGTCTTCCCCTGGTGTTTTCTACTGGTGTCTTCCTCAATCTCCTTCAGGGGTTTTAAAATTTTTGTTGTAGAGAGATATCCTTTGGGTGTTTTTGGCTAGGTTTGTTCCTAGTTAAGTTTTAAAATTTAAAAAGAATATTTTGTTTTGCAGTATTATTTTATAACTTGTTTTTTGTGTTGGAGGAGGCTATGGTGAGTAGGGAAGTTTCTCCTTCTCCTTTAGTCCCTTCTCAGTTGCATGTTGTTTGGTGGTAAGTAAAGGAAGGCTACTGATTTCCCTAGATTTATTTTGTATCCTCCTGGATCCTGGTCCCTTATCCGCCCTATCCTGGATCCCATCCTGTATCCTTCCGTAATCCTGGTAGCCGCCTTGGCCGGCCTGCCCGTCATGTATTTTGTAATCCCGGTCCCATCCTGTACCCGTATCCTGCCTGCCTGAATTTTTGTATCCGGGGAGCCATCCTGTCCCATTCCTATCATCCACTGTTTGGTACACGTGATCCTTATCCTGATCCCCTTGTATCCTCGCTGTCCTATCCTTTCCTCCTGTCCGCCCCGCCCAGATCCTGGTCCGTTGTATCCGCCTCCCCTGGGCCCTTTACTTTTACTGAAGGGCTTAAAAATCATTTCTAAGATTAAAATTAAATATTTCTAGGTTCTATCTATGAGTTTTCCTTTTTTCTTCTGTTTCTGGTGGAGTTCTTAGCATTTCCCTTAGGTAGACAATCATATTCATCAGCAAAAAAGGGATAGCTTTACTTACTTCTCTTTTCCATTAGACATCCTTTTTAATTTCTTTTCTCGCCTTATTGTCCTAGAATATGTTTCATCAACATCCAAGCACTATATTGAAAATGAGTGGTGACAGGGGGGCAGCCTTGCTGAGTTTCCTACCTTTAAAGGGAAATGCTTCTGTCATTCCACTTAGTGTTGATAATTGGGCTATGGGTTTCCTGTATTATAATGGCTTAGATTACACATGAGGAATGATCCCCCAGTCCAGTTGCCCCTCTAGGACTTTAACACTGAAGGGATGCTGGATTTTGTAAAGGCTTTTTCTGTTGTCATTGAGATGATTGTTGGTTTTTGTTGTCTTTCATTTGCAGTCCATTTATACGTTTGATGATATATATTGATTTTCATATGTTTGAATCATCCCGCTGGCATCTTCTGTCTGGTGATCCAACTTGGTCATAGATGATGATCTTCTTGATGTGAGTCTGTATGCAATTTGCCGTATTCTGTTTATAATTTTGGCATCGTGTTCATTAAGGAGATGGGTCTGTAGTTTCTCTTCTTTCTGGTTGCTTTCTTTTTCTTGTATCTTTACCTGTTTTTGGTATAGCGTTGATGCGCGCTTCATACAAGGAATCTAGGAGAACTCCCTCCATTTGTATCCTTCTAAACAACTTTGAGTAGTAAGGTTGTAAGTCCTTTTTGAAAATTTTTATAGAATTTCTGATCTGTGAAAAACCGTTCTGGGCCTTGGGCATTTTTTTGTTGGGAGCTACTTATTACACCTTCAATTTCTTCATGTATTGTTGGTCTATAGTTAGGCTGTTGATCTTGATCTCTCTTGGTTGAGCTGTGGGATTCCAGGCTTACAGCTTAATTCTCCCTATTCTTATTAGGTTTTCAAACTTCGTAGAGTATAGGTTTTTTGAGTTTCCTGTTATGATTGTCTGGATCCTTTCAATTGTCTGTTTGTGATATTTCCCCTTTCATCACACAGATTCTTTGATTTGGAGTTGTTCCTTCTTTCAAAGAACCAACTTTTGGATTCATTTGATTTTTTGTTAGATGGTTTCTTTGTTTCTATTTCATTGAACTTTGCTCTTCATTTTTTGTTATATTTCTTCTTGTCTGCTGTGTTTAGGTTCATTTGTTATTGTCTCTCAAGTATTTTTAGCTCGCAGTGTCAGATCATTACTTGTGCTCTTTCTGTTTTTTTATTAATGTAAGGCACTTAGAGNTAGAAGAAATGTGGTACATCTACACAATGGAGTTATATGCAGCAGTAAAGAAAGACGACATCATGAGCTTTGCAGGAAATGGCTGGAGCTAGAGGACATCATGCTGAGGGAAGTAACACAGTCCCAGAAAAACAAATGAAAAGGAGTATCCCTCATCTGTGGAGTGCTAGTGCCAATTACCTAGTTGTATTTCTTGGTAGGGCCCCCTAGCTTTTGTCCAAAGCAGTTGGGTGGAATGATATGGAAACAACAACAACAACAACACAAAACAGAAGGACTGCGTTAAAAACTGACTGAACATTGAACTGCTGTCAAAACAGTCAACTTCCCATTGGAGAATATTGAGAAAGACTGAGAAAGAGATGAAAAAGCATGTTTGGCAGAATGCATGAGCTCTTGGCGGGGGTGGGAAGGGGGGAAGGGCAAAAAACACGGTATAATTTTGTTTAATAAAAAATAAAAGTACATTTTATGTGAAAAAAAAAAAAAATAAGAGCTTAGTGTCTGACAAAGAAAACCGTGGGTAACCAACAAGTAACAAACTGAACAAGTCTATTTTCTTTTTTTTTCTTTTCTTTTCTTTTCTTTTTTTCCCCCACAGGAAAGCCGAACCCAGTCCCCCACTACCACATTTGGTTAATGCAGGGGTCAGCACACAGACACGAGATCCAGAGTGCTAAACCTTGCCCTGGGAAAAACACCTTCGTGATCGTGGTATCTCCCCTGCCAGAGTAAGTATGAACAAGTCTATTTTCAAATTTCTTGTGGGTGAGAGACTACAATCCAAAGTATACAAGGAACTCAGCTAATCAACATGAAAAAGCACAGGAAGGAGAAAGACATACAAAGGCTCTAAACAGATAGGAAGAGGTGTGGAGGAGGAGATGCTAATGGGCATAAGAATAAATGGTCAAACTAATGACAATCAGAGAAATGCTAATTTAAAACTGGCCAGAAAACACCCTTTTGCTATTATACTAGAAAAATTAAACATCTGGATAATTTCAGGTATCGCTGAGGCAGCATAGAGTTAGGAATTGTTACATAAACAAGTGGGAGTGTCAGCCATTCAGAGACCCAGCGGTTTCAGACATGTGGTCTCACCCAGCAATTGCTTGTAAGACTGAGAGTTGGAAGCACTCAGATATTCATCACTGAAGAACTAGAGTGTGAATGTGTCAGATGCATCTATAGTAGCTGGAAGCAGCAGTTGTACAAAGAGGCACAGGACAAGAGCAAGGTAGCTTTTTTTTTTTTTTCGTGCATGAATGTACTGTCTGCATGTAGGTCTGTCACCCGTGTCCTGCAATGCCACGGAGGTCAAGGAGGGTCTTCAAGATTCCCCGTGGAACTGGAGTCTTCCTGGAATTGGAGTTACAGATGGTTTCTCAGCCGCCATGTGGGTGCTGGGGATCGAACCCGGGTCCTCTGCAAGAGCATCGTGTGCTCTTAACTGCTAGGCTATCTCTCCAGCCCGACTATAGCTTTTAAAATTTTGTATTTCGGATAAAAAAGTCGGGTGTGGTGCGCACACCTTTAATCCCAGCACTCGGGAGGCGCCTTAATCCAGCACTCAGGGAGGCAAAGGCAGGCAGATCTTCTGTGAGTTCAAAGTCAGCCTGGTCTCAGAGTGAGTTCCAGCCAGCTGGGGCTATAGGGAGACCCTGTCTCAAAAAAGACACAACACAAAAAATTTGATTTTGTTATGTTTTCTCAGAATTCATGTAGGTTGCACCCATGTTTGCAATGTCCTCAGAGGCCAGAAGAGGGCGTCAGACCCTGAACTGAAGTTACAGACATTGTTAGCCTCCATTTTTGATTACGGGAACTGAACTTGGGTCCTCTGCAACTGCAAGCCCTCTCTCCAGCCCAAGAAGGGTGTATCTTGTAAGCTGGAGAAAATAGAAGCATACCCAATAGTATAATTTTAAATTAAATATATGTAAATTTTTTGACCATTTTTTCATTTTAAAAAAATCTTTGAAAAATTATTTATTGTTATTAAACTATTTCTGCATCATAATCATATTCTCAATCAAATTAAGAGTCACTCCCTTTCCATCCCCCCACCCCACCTGAGTTCCTGCAATCTACCAACATGTCCTGCATCAAAAAAATATGTATAATTTTAAAGTCTGGTGAGCGCAACAGCCTCCCTGGGCCCCAGGGACGCCTGTCACCAGGATAGCTGGGATGGTGATGACGCTGCTTTTAGATTTGTTTCAAGGAGGGATTATGCATCAGAAGCAATCAAGGGTACAGTTGTTGGTATTGATTTGGGTACTACCAACTCCTGTGTGGCTCTTATGGAGGGCAAGCAAGCAAAGGTCTTGGAAAACGCTGAAGGTGCTAGAACCACCCCCTTCTGTTGTTGCCTTCACAGCAGATAGAGAATGGCTTGTTGGTATGCCCGCCAAGCGACAGGCTGTCACCAAGCCAAACAACACATTAAAAAAATTTTTTTTTAATTTATTATTATTATTTTTTTGGTCTTTCGAGACGAGGGTCTCCCTGTAGCCCCAGCTGTTCTGGAACTCACTCTGTAGACCAGGCTGGCCTTGAACTCACAAAGACCCACCCTGCCTCTGCCTCCCAAGTGCTGATTAAAGGCCTGCATCACCACGCCCGGCTCAAAATTTATTATTTTTTTATCCATATGTATGATGTACTGTCTGCACGTAGGTTGGTGCACCCGTGTCGTGCAATGCTGCAGAGGTCAGAAAGGGGCGTTGGATTCCCCTGGAACTGGAGTAAAGACGGTCTTAGCCACCATGTGGGTTGCTGGGAAACGAACCAGGTCCTGTGGCAAGAGCAGTTGTGTTCTTAACCACTGAGCATCCCTCCAGACCCCCCAAACAAACACATCTATGCTACTAAGTTTCTTATTGGTGTGGCTATGATGATCCTGAAGAAAGACCCTTTAAATTTTTCTGTGCATGGAAAACTCTATTCCCCAAGTCAGATTAGAGAATTTGTGTTGATGAAGATGAAAGAAACTACAGAAAATAATTTGGTCACACAGCAAAAAATGCTGTGATCCCAGTCCTTGCATATTTCAATGACTCACAGAGACAGGCTACTAAGGATGCGGCCAAATATCTTGGTTAAATGTGCTTCAAGTGATTAATGACCCCACAGCTGCTGCTCTGGCCGATGGTTTAGACAAATCGGAGGATAAAATCATTGTTGTATATGATTTAGGTGGTGAAACTTTGGTATTTCTATCCTGGAAATTCAGAAAGGCGTGTTTGAGGTGAAATCCACCAATGGGGACACTTTCTTAGAAGGCGAAGACTTTGACCAGGCCTCAATACAGCACACTATAAGAGAAGGTAGTTCAGAGGAGAGAGAGAGAGACAGGGATTGATTTGACTAAAGACAACATGACACTTCAGAGGGTACAAGAAGCTGCTAAGAAGGCTAAGTGTGAACTCTCCTCGTTTGTGCAGACTGACATCAACTTACCATATCTTACAATGGATGTTTCTGGACCTAAACATTTGAATACGAAGCTCACTCGAACTCAGTTTGAAGGCATTGTCACAGATCTAAATTCTTTTTTTTTTTAATATTTTATTAATTTTTATTTATTTTCTGTATGGTGTATAAATGTACTGTCTGCATGCAAGTTTGTGCACCCGTGTCGTGCAAACGCACGGAGGTCAGAAGAGGTTTTTGATTCCCCTGGAACTGGAGTTCTCCTGGAATTGGAGTTTCAGACGGCTCTCGGCCGCCATGTGGGTGCTGGGGATCGAACCCGGTCCTCTGCAAGAGCGTTCGGGCGCTCTTAACCGCTAGGCCATCTCTCCCGCCCACAGATCTAACTCTTAATTAGACTATTAGGACTCCATGCCAGAAAGCTATGCAGGATGCAGAAGTCAAGAAAAGTGACGTAGAAGAAGTGATTCTTGTTGGTGGCATGATGAGGATGCCCAAAGTTCAACAAACCGTGCAAGATCTTTTTGGCAGAGCCCCAAGAAAAGCTGTCAACCTCGATGAGGCAGTAGCAATCGGAGCCGCCATTCAGGGAGGTGTGTTGGCTGGTGATGTCACAGATGTGCTGCTCCTGGGTGTCACTCCCTTGTCTCTGGGTATTGAGACTCTGGGAGGTGTCTTTACCAAACTTATTGATAGGAATAGTACAATTCCAACCAAAAAGAGCCAGATTTTTTCTACAGCTGCTGATAGACAGACTCAAGTAAAAATCAAGTTGTGTCAGGGTGAGAGAGAGATGGCTGGAGACAACAAACTTCCTGGACAGTTTACTTTGGCTGGGATTCCTCCAGCTCCTCGTGGAGTCCCTCAGATTGAAGTTACATTTGACATTGATGCTAATGGAATTGTGCGTATTTCTGCCAAAGATAAAGGTACAGGACGAGAGCAGCAGATTGTAATCCAGTCTTCTGGTGGATTAAGCAAAGATGATATTGAAAATATGGTTAAAAATGCAGAGAAATATGCTGAAGAAGACCGGCGAAAGAAGGAACGAGTTGAAGCAGTTAATATGGCTGAAGGAATTATTCACGACACAGAAACCAATACGGAAGAATTCAAGGACCAGTTGCTTGCTGATGAGTGCAACAAGCTAAAAGAAGAGATTTCCAAAATGAGAGAGCTCTTGGCTCGAAAGACAGTGAAACAGGAGAAAACATTGAGGCAAGCAGCATCTCCCTTCAGCAGGCATCACTGCAGCTCTTCAAAATGGTGTATAGAAAGATGGCATCCAAGGAAGAAGGCTCTGGCAGTTCTGGCACTGGAGACCCGAAGGAAGATCAAAAGGAGAAACAGTAAGAGTAGGAATGTATTTTGGTGCCAAAGAACCACAGATACTATGAAGCTTGGGAGCAAAGGGGCTTCCTGAGCAGAAAGAGGCAAACTTCAGTCTTTTACGGTGTTTTTGCAGTATTTCTAATATAATTCTTTGTTTTTTAATTCAATTGTGATTTAATCTTAATATTCATTGAAAACATGTGAAGTAAATTACAAAATATGAATAATTTGTGAAGCTGAAAGTGCCCTAGCAAACTCTAAACACAAGAGGAAAACACTTTATACAAATCACTCAATTAAAACTCTAGAATAAAACATAATTTCTGAACATAAAATAGACCTAAAATCTGAACATGCAATAAAAATGAAAAACAAATTCTAAAAAAAATTAGAAGTATAGCTTTTATCCAATGTTTAAATGATTATTTACAACAGCTAAAAAAGAACATAACAGAGATAATTTTATAGCCAGACAGCATTATTTAACATCAGGGGAGCCCCACTCCAACCTCATTTAAAGTTCCTTGTATCTATTCTGTGAATTTTTCCCAGCTCCAGTTCATTCATACGAGTTGTCATATCATCATTGACATCAATTTTTTCTTTGATAGGTGTGACTCCACTTAAGTTTGTGTCTGTGCGATCTTCAGCTTTCATTTCTGGATGAATCCATTCCAGTTTCAAAAAGGTCTTCAGCTGAAACACGATCCGAATCACCACTGGATATCAGTTTCAACCAGTTCACTGCTTTCTTCATCTGCATCTATCCGATCAAAAAGTTCAGGTGTAAAATATACAGAGTCATCTTCTGCCTCTGTGTCAATAGCTTGATCTGAATTGGAATGCTTGTCTTCTTCACTTCCTGGAGATGATTCAACATGTGGATGTAGGGCGCTCTCATAGCAGGGCAGCTGTGTTGAATTATTTTTCTCAGGAGTATCATCAATGTTCACTGATTAAACGGGTTTCTGACTGAGGGCACGGCCCAGATAATGCGTCTGCTACTGCGCTGGGGTACTCACACTTACTAGTGAATGGCAAAACAGTTGTGCTTTCCATTGTTTTTTTTTGAAAAGTGGAAAAGCCACAGCTCTCTGATGACCAGAGTGCAGGTGTGCTAGTGTGTATTTTATTGGTGAAATGCTGTCCCAAAGAATGAAAGATAGGTCAACTAACTTGATCTGTTCGTTCTCCAAAGGTTGGGCTCAAGGACCTGGAAATCACCTTTTTTTTTTTTTTTCTGTTTTTTATTACCTGACAGACTCTCCTATAATACTGGATGACTTTTCTCCCTTCTGGAAGTATTGTGACTCAGTACTGAAAGATTTTCAGTGTTTTTTTTTTTAGGCTCCTGAACAGACATTTTCACCACTTCTTCTCTAGGATTTTCTGGAGCTGGGGACGTGCTGCTTCTGGTACAGAGTGTTTTCCTGACAGGCCACTCAAGAGCAGACTTATTGTTCTTGTATACATTTTTTTGTCTTTTTTGGATATATCAGTGATCCATTTTTGGTGTTTTTTTAGAAAATTCAGTCAGGGACTCCAGTGCACTTGCAAGGATGAGTGGTGCTGAATCTTACCCATTTAGAAAGTCCCCTATAACAGTTGGCTCCAATTTACAGTTAGAGAAAGACCTCATCAACATATATTCCTCCTTGTTCATGAAGGGGAGTGTAAGAATCTCTTGTATTAAAACTTTGCAGCACCTAGAAGGTAAGTTTCATTTAGGACCATTATAAATAGGTGTTTACAAGTAGGATCCACGAGGGGTTTGATGTCTTTAGCAGTCTGAGGCTTTTCTTCCTTTCAATGTTCAGAGGGGCCAACTTTCTGCTGGCCACTTCCTGGTACATCCTACACAATGCAAAGCTGTATTTTTCTTTCTCAGCTTTAAGTTTGGTGACATTTTGACCTGTTGGAACATACAAATCTTTAGGCAGGAATCAAGGTGCACAATTTTTTTCAAATTCACCCAAGCTGTTTGGGTGACTGTATGTCGTTAACTTGGAAGCAAACTTAATTTTTTTAAAATTTAATTTAATTTAATCTTAATTTTAATTTAATTTATTATGGTGCATGAATGTGTTGTCTGCATTTAGGTTTGTACACCTGTGTTGTGCAAGCTGTGCAGGTCAAAGAGCATCAGATTCCCTGGAACTGGACTTCTCCTGGAATTGGAGTTACAGATGGTTTCTCAGCAGTCATGTGGGTTCTGGGATCAAACCCAGGTCCTCGCAAGAGCAGTCAGTGCTCTTAACCGCTAGTGGCCATCTCTCCAGCCCTAAACTTAATTTTTTAAGTTAAATCATCCTACAGGTAAAAATAAAATTTGTTACAAATCATCTTAAGAAAATTATAGAGAACATTGTTGTTTGCCAATCCCAAAGTTATTGTTACAGATTTTAAGTAAACAAATGTGGACACAAAAAAATATATATCCAATTAACTCAGGTGCATTACCATTTTTATCAGAACCTTTAAACCAATTTAATATACACATATTTACTTTTACTTAAGTCCTAAGACACCGTTGTAACCTGTAGACAGATTCTGGGCAAAATTTGGATACTTGTTGAACTCACATCAAATAAATATACATTAATTGAATATACGCCTGTGTCCCTCTCCCGCCCTCCCACCCCTCCTGATTCACCATTTTCAGTCAGTTTTCTTGATGCAGTCTTTCTGTTGTTGTTCTTTTAATATGCATTCCTCTCCACAAAAAATATTTACAACTAGGTTATTGGCGCTAGCATCCACATTTGAGGGATTACGTATTCATCGTTTGTTTTTCTGGGACTGTGTTACTTTCATTAATTATAATTTTTCTAGCACCATCCATTTACCTGCAAAGTTCATGATGTTGTTTTTCTTTACCAGCTACATGAATTCCATTGTGTACATGTACCACATTTTCTCTACCACTCGTCTAGGAGGGGATTTGGGTTGGTTCCAGCTTTTTGCTATTGTGAACAGAGCTGAACTAAATATAGCTGTGCATGTATTTCTGCAGTAAGATGAATCTTGTGGGTATATACCCAGGAGTGGTATGACTGGGTCAAATGGCAAGCTCATTTTGAGTCTTCCAAGGGTTCTCACACTGCTTTCCACAGTGACTGTACAAGTTATATTTCACCAGCAATGGATGAGTGTTCCCCTTTTCCCCACAACCTCTCCGCACTTGATATCTTTGTTTCCTTGATCCTGGCCAATCTTACAGAGTGAGAGTGATATTTAGGGTGTCTTAATTTGCATTTCCCTAATTATAGTGACGCTTGAACGTTTTTTTTTTTTTTTTTGTTTGTGAGTAGGGTCCCTGTAGCCCCAGTCTTCCTGGAACTCGCTCTGTAGACCAGGCTGGCCTTTAACTCACAAAGATCTGCCTGCCTCTGCCTCCCAAGTGCTAGGATTAAAGGCGTGAGCCACCACACCCAGCAAACAGTTTTTAAGATGTTTCTCAGCCATCTCTAATTCCTCCCATTATAATCTCTATTCAGTTCTCATTGTTCATCGATTTCTAAATGATATCTATTCTTTCTTTTCTTCTTTTTTTTGTTGAGTAGCTTGTATACTCTGGGAAATTAATGCTTGGTCAGATTATCGCAGTTGAAGGTTTCCTCCCCACTCTGTGGTTTTTCTCTTTCACTTCTTGATGGTTTCTTTTGATGCACAGAGCTTTTTGAGTTTAAGAAGGTCAAATTTGTCAAGTGTCAATCTTATTTCTTGCCTCTGTCGATTTGAAGCTTGCTGTCTGATTTAGGAAGTCTTTTCCTATGCCTATGGTACTTGTAGTCTGCTGCGCCAAGTTCTTTTCTTCTATCATCACCTCCATCCCTCAGAGTTTGTGGGTTTATTTTGAAGGTCTTGATCCGTCTGGATTGGCTTTTTGTACAAAGGGGCAGAAAGAGGTAGGGGTTATAATTTCATTCCTTCTACAGGTGGTGATCCAGTTTTGACCAACACAACATTACTGAAGAAGCTGTCCCGGTGTTCCTCCATGTGGTCTGGTTCTTCGTTGCTTGGCCCCTTGTCAAATATGAGGTGGCGATCGAAAATGTAAATGTGCTCAGGTTTGGACACTCGTTAGTCATCTTGTAGTTTTATTTCCATTGTCACTGGTCTGTAAATGTCTTTGGGTTTTTGGTTTTTGGTTTTTTGTGCCAGTACCAAGCCTGTTTTTATGACTATAACCCTGTAGTATAGTTTGTGAGTCTGGTATAGCAGATTCCCCACACTGTATTGCTATTTTGCTTATTTTGCTCAGGGTTGCTTGGCTATCTTTCGTGGTCTATTTATTTTTCTATTTTCTAGAATGAAATTGAGGATTTTTTTTTTTTTTCCAAGCCTGTGAAGAAGCTTCTGTGGGGATTTGATGGGATTTGATTAAATCTGTACAACGAGTTTTGATAGAACTGGTAATTTTTACTATATTTATTTTTCCCAATCCAGAGCAGGGAGAGGGGTCTTCCATTGGTCTTCCTGTGTCAGGTGTCTTCCTCAATTCTTTCTTCAGGGGTTTAAAATTTTTGTTGTAGAGAATCCTGTGTTTCTAGGTTTGCAGTTAGTTAATAAAGAATTTTGTTCTCTATTATTTTTATTGTTTTGTTTGGAGAGGCTATGGTGAGTAGGGGTTCTTTTTTAGTTCTCAGTTGCATTTTGGTGTAATAAAACACTATTTCTAGATATTGTATTCCTGATCCTTCATCGCCTTCTGGACCTGATCTCGATCTGGTCCTTGGCCGTGCGTCATGTATGTAACCCGTCCCACCTGACTATCTGCTGCCAATTGTGGGACATCCTGTCCATTCATCCATGTTTGGTCACGTACCTTATCTGATCCCTTGTACTCGCTGCCTATTCCTGTCGCCCGACGGTCTGAACCCCGGGCCTTACTTTCTAGGCTTAAATTCAAAATAAATTCTAGCGAGTTTTCCTTTTTTCTGTTTCTGGTGGAGTTCTTAGCATCCCTTAGGTAGAAATCATATATCATCAGCAAAAAAGGGATAGCTTCTTTTAAACTTCCTCTTTTCCATTAGAACTCCTTTAATTTCTTTTCCTCGCCTTATTGCCTCTAGAATTGTACCTTTCCAAGCACTATATTGAAAATGAGTGGTTGACAGGGGGGCAGCCTTGCTGAGTTTCCTACCTTTAAAGGGGGAATGCTTCTGTCATTTCCACATTAGTGTATGATATTGGGCTATGGGTTTCCTGTACCCTTTAAGCTTAGATTACATCAGAGGAATGATCCCGCCAGTCCAGTGTCCCCCTCTAGGACTTTAAATGAAGGGCATGCTGGATTTTGTAAAGGCTTTTTCCTGTTGTCAATTGAGATGATTTTGGTTTTTTCTTTCAGTCCATTTATACGTTTGATGATATTTTATTGATTTTCATATGTTTGAATCATACCCTGCATCTTCTGGTTGGTGACATCCAACTTGGTCATGAATGATGATCTTCTTGATGTGAGTCTGTATGCTGATTTGCCAGTATTCCGTTTATAATTTTGGCATCTGTGTTCATTAAGGAGATGGGTCTGTAGTCTCCTTCTTGTTGTATCTTTACTTGCTTTTTTTTGGTTAATAGCGTTGATGCGCTTCATACAAGGAATCTAGGAGAACTCCCTCCATTTGTATCCTTCTAAACAACTTTGAGTAGTAAGGTTGTAAGTCCTTTTTGAAATATGTTATAGAACTTCTGCTGTGAAAAACCATCTGGGCTGGGCAGTTTTTTGTTGGGAGCTACTTATTACACTTCCATTTCTTCATGTATTGTTGGTCTATTGTTTAGGCTGTTGATCTCTTCTTGGTTGAGCTTTGGGATTCCAGGATTCTTCAGTAATTCATCCATTTCTTTAGGTTTTCAAACTGTAGAGTATTAGGTTTTTGAGTTTCCTGTATGATTGTCTGGATCCTTTTCATTGTCTGTTGTGATATTTCCCCTTTCATCACAGATTCCTTTGATTTGGAGTTGTTCCTTCTTCAAAGAAACCAACTTTTGGATTCATTTGATTTTTTGTATGGTTTCTTTGTTTCTATTTCATTGATCTTTGCTCTTTCATTTTTTGTTTATTTCTCTTGTCTGCTGTGTTTAGGGTTCATTTGTTATTGTCTCTCAAGTATTTTTAGCTCGCAGTGTTAGATCATTAACTTGTGCTCTTTCTGTTTTTTTAATTTGTAAGGCACTTAGAGCTATTAAACTTCCTTTAGGACTTGCATTTAAAGTGTCTCCATAGATTCGTCCTGTGTTGTATTATCATGTCACAGTTCCGAGGAATGTTTTATTTCTTTTCTGTTATCTTTTCCTAATGGACATCCCTTTCGGAGTGAGTCTATCAGGTAGTGTGTTGAGTGTAGTGTTCTCATGTTTGTTAGTTGTCGGTTATCACTGGTGTTGATATTGAGTTTCATTGCACTGTGGTCTGATAGAATCATGAGATTATTTCAATCCTTTTTGTATTTATTGAGTTTTTCCTGTGTCCCAGTATATGCTCTATTTTGGAGAATGGTTCTGTGCGGTGCTGCAGTAGAAAGTGTATTTCTGGTGTGTTTGGGTGAAATATTCGAAATAGTCTGTGAGGTCCACTTTGTGGATTGTATTGTTATCCGATTTAGTTCAGATGGTCTCTTCTGTTTATCACTTTTGTCCTGTGATCTTCTAAATGGCTCTGTGGGTAATTGAAGTCCTCCTTACTATTTAGTGTGCTGGGGTTAATCTGTGGCCTTGAGATCCTTTGAAGAATTGTCCTTTTATAAAGTTTGTTATTAGCTTAGAAGATTTATAGTGAAGTTCTTCATTATTTTGATTGTTGGTATTCTTTTCTATCGTCAGTTTTTCCTCTTAATTAAGAGTGTCATGCTATATGCTCTTTTCTTCTTTTGCATTTTCTTATTTGCTTTGAAGTCCTTATTTTTGTTCTGAACATATAGAACTTATCAACGCTCTTGCTTTCTTTTTGCTACCATTTGCTTGGGAATATTTTCTTCTAGCATCCCCTTCGATCCTAAGTTTGGCTTCGGCCTATGCTTGAAATTGAGATGGGTGTTTCTTGTAGACAGCATATAGATGGTTTTGTATTCCAATCCATTCTCCCAGTTGTGAGTGCCTTTTTTGGATTGGGGAGCTTCTGTATCTCCAATATTAAATTTAATTTAGAGGTATATTTTCAAAAGAATGGATGTTTGCTTCACTTCTCCACGCTTATAGTGCATTTGAATTTTTAGCTCTATCTCGATATTATTATCCCTTTGATGTTTATGTTTATTAGTTTTTCTTCCTAGGTGTTTGAGGAGTTGTTGCTCCTCTCTTCTGGCCCCTTTAGAATTCGCTTCAAGGAAATTGTTTAACAGAAGAGTTGTTTCCCAGACATCGTATTCTACATTCTTGTTAATTCGTTCATGGAAGGCTTTTCTGCTTCTCCTTTCAACTGTAACTGACATTCTTGTGCTGCGTGTAAAGGTTAGATTCTGGAGTTGGCACCTCTAGTCCTTCGTGGAACATCCTGTGGAAGCTTTGCTCCAATGTTCTTCTTTCAAGGTTCTGCACCGAGAAGTCATTGTAATTCTATGGGTTTCCCTTTTATTGTTTGACGTTTCTTTCTTTTGTAACCTTCAGAATTTTGTCTTTGTTTTGGGGATGACGCTAGCACATTTATAACTATGAAATGGTTACAGCTATTATCAGTAAGAGTATGTAATTGATGTGATGCTAGTGGTGAGTTTCTTTTCTGATCTTGTCTTTTGGAGATTCCTATGTGCTTGTTGCATGTGTTTATATTGTATAGTAGTTTGGTCACTTAATTAATTTAGTTTGGTGAGAAATTTTCATCTATTATTCTTAGAGTTGAAAGATACTGATCTATAACTCGTTAGTTTAGTTTCATCTTTACACTAGCATGTGACAAAATACATGCTGACCGACCATCCCAAACTTATGGGGGAGGAAAGAAGGTTTTTTTTATTCAGCTTAATCATCTCGGTTCACAGTTCGCTTCACCCATTTAAGGAGCAAAAACTCAGGGTATGTGCTAACAGGGCAGAGCCTGTGAGGCGTGAGTGAAGCACAGGCTAGGTAGGAATGCTAGTTCCACTGGGCTTTTGCTCCCTGAACCTAATCATGCCCCCATGCATCGCTGCTTTCTACTCTACATGATCCATACACAACCACCTGTCCGCAGTGGGTCGGCACACTACTCACCTGTGGGCTGGGCGTGCCTCCCACATGCTTGCCCATAAGACAATACTCCACAGATGTGAGCCAGTCAGGCCAATCCAATTCCCCAAATGTAGCGCATTCCCATCCAAACCCAGGATGGTGTGTGTATATAGTTTAGGACACTAAAGCTATTCACAGCACAACATTAGACCCGCTGTCAACAATGACACCAGACTACACCCAACCTACTATTAAACCACCACCCGATTTTCTAGCTTCTTACCCCAAAAGTATTGATTCGTGTTAACATTAATGTTTCACAATCTCGTAAGACAGTACCAACCTTAAAAGCCCCCAGCCATGTCCCTTAAAATGTCCAAACATCTTAAAAGTTCAACATTGTCTGTTTAAAAAGTCTCTATAACTGTGGGACTGCCTGTATATAAATCCCAAAACACATATATACTGTTCATATTTATCTCTATCCAAGGAAGAATCAGGTACCCACTATCAAACAAACCTCAAGTCCCGAGCAAAGTAGCGGTCAAAGCTGCGCCTGGGCTCTCATCTCACGAGGATCTTGTGGGCGTCCAAAGGGTTTCAGGCAGCCTCCCCCTCCTGTCCGCTTCACACAACAGCACACACAGCTAAAGCTCATCTCGGCAGCCCCAGGGCCGACTCCATTCCATTTCACACCTGCCGCTGCTCTTGCGTTGCGTCGTCCCAAGGGTCCCCTAGGGCTATCTCCAAAAGCTTGGGTGGCGCCAGCTGAAACTGAGAGCAGCTCACCTTCAACCATATGTCTCTTATCCTGATCCTTCTCCTGTGTAATAGCACAGCCCTCAGCTTACTATCCCATACCCCTGTCAATCCTGAGGTCTTCCCTGACACAACCGTGATGGATGGCTACGTCCCACCAATGGTCTATCCTGGAACCTCTTCACAGTTGCCAAGCTGCCTCAGCCGTGCTCTCTTGAGCCCCCCAAATGTCCAACACGCAGAACTCATATAGAGACTCTTACACATTACCAAGTCCTACTGGCTCTGAGCTCATGAGGATGGAAAGCTCTAAGGCCACCTTTACTGGAACATGTTTCTGTGTGTGGACCTGAAAAAAATCTTCCCCAGAGATTTCACACACTGATGCTGGTCTTTTTACTTACAGCTGATGTTTTCAGCCCCAGCAACCAGCATCAATTTCCCAGTACAACAAAGATTTACACTCAGGTTCTGGGTCGTTACTTGTTACTACTACAGCTGATTCTTACAGCCCAACTGAACTAGAACCCACAGATTACACAGTCCTGATGATCTCTGCTTGCCCCCTTTTGAAACTAGAAACTTTCACAAGCAGTCCTTTCCATCTTCTACAAATCCTTCAGCAAAACTGCCCCAAGCTCCACAGCAACAATTCTTTAGGCATTCAATGATCCTTCCCAAGCCCAAAGTTCCAAACGCTCCACAACTCCCTGACGATTCCCACAAAATACCAAGGATTCAGGTCTGTAAGTAGCACTATACCCCACTTCTTTCTGATGGTACAATTTTCTGTCAAGTTTGTTCTTCCATTTTTTGTGACTATACACACTTGACTGGGACACCAACTTGGGGGAAAGGATTTATTCAGCTTACATCTCCTGGTTCACAGTTCATCACTCAGGTAGCACAAGGCAGGAACTCAGGGCAGGAACCTGGAGGCAGGAGCTGAAGCACAGGCCATGGAGGAATGCTGTCCACTGACTTGCTCCCTGGCTCATGCCCAGCCCGCCTTCTTATACAGTACACAACCACCTGCCCAGGGTGGCACTACTCATTGTGGGCTGGGCTCTCCCACACTGCTTGACCATCAAGACAATACTCTGCATATGTGGCCACAGGCCAATCCAATGGAGCCAATTCCCCAAATGAGGCTCCCTCAACCCAGGTGTGTCAAGTTGACACTAAAGCTATCCAGCACAAATACTATTCTCTTGAGATTCTTCTCCTTCCTCTATTCCTATGATTCGGAGGTTTGATCTTTTCATAGTGTCCCATATTTCCTGGTTGTTCCACTTTTGTGTATTTTTAAATTTTTCATAATCTTTATTTGAGCTTTTTAGTCGCTCTGTGTTATCTTCCAGATCTGATATTCTTTGTTCTGCTTCCTCCATTCTACTTCTGAGGCTTTTTTCTTTCCTTTTTTCTTGATTGGATGAGTGTTCTAATTCCTTTTTTGTTTCATCCTATGTTTTCTTTTCTTTATTTTTTAATGGAAAAAGTTCATTTTATTATCCTCTGTTTTCTTTAGTATTTCCATTTCCTTTTTGAGCTTCTCAATCTCTTCTTGGTGCTCCTTACTTCATTGGTTGGCTTTCTTTTTCAGTGTTTCTACTTCCTTTTGGAGTTTGTTTTTTTCTCCCTCTAGTTCTTTTTGGAGTTTGTCAATCTGTTCCTTTAGTTCTTTCCGAAGTTTGTCATTATATCCTTCTAGGTCCTTTTCGAGTTTTTCATTCTCTCTCTTTAGTTCTCTGAATTCTTCTTTATTTTCTTTAATTTCTCTGCATAGGTCTTCAATTATTCCCCTAAGATCTGTTCCTTGGGTCACCTCCAGGGGGATCCCATTGTAGCTACCTTCAACAGGTTTGGTAGAGCCTGGTGTGGGATTATCCTGTGCCTTTCCCATGTTGTCTCTTTGTCATGTCCCTGGCATGTGGGTTTCCCTTTTGTGATTCAAATCACAAATGTCTTTTCAGTATGTTAGTGGATGGTTTTGCTTGCCTCCTTCCAATGCTTTTTTTTTCTTCCCTCCTCCTTGTTTATGGAGTGTTGACTTGTCTAGGTTTCAGGCTCAATTTTGTTTATATATTGGATATTGGAAGTCTAAGTCACTCTTCCTTTCCTGTTCTGAAGGTTCTCCAAAAAAAGTCCACTTGGATACTCTCTCTCCAGTTCCAGTAGGTGGAGGTGAGGGGGTGGGGAGGTACCTGTCTGGAGTGACTTCTGGACTCCTGTGCCTCAGGAGCCCGCCCACACAAAGACACAGAGCCACCGATCCTGACCCACTGGTCACCGGCTGCAAAGGTGAAGGGTGGCTCCGCCCAGACAGCCACCCCCTACACCCCCTACACCCCCTACAAGGGTTCAGAGTTCAGACCCTTTTCCAGCAGCCCAGGAGTCAATCTTCCCTAAAATCATATAATTTCTTTAATATGTAAATTTAGTGACAATTAGCTAACTCATTTAATGGGTGATGAATCCAGTAGTAATGAGTTCAGTAGTAGTGAGTTCACAATGTTCTCTCCCTTTTAGCTGCATGTAAAGGGGGGGTGGAACTATTCACCAATCATTATAAAGGTATATTAACTGGTTCATACTGAAATGGACATACTTTCAAAGGAGTGTGAAACTCATTACACACACACAATGCAGATAGTCTGCCATGGACCTTGAATGAGATGGTAGGTGGATCCTTGTTAGCCAGGAGTACTGTTGTAAGGAATGATCTTTATGTTCATGGGGTTGGAGGCCTTGCAAGACAGGCTAGCTACCTTTCTATGTTTGTAAGTTAGTGGATAACAGCTGTGTTACGGGTAGCTTTTAAGACTGAAGTCCCTCATGATCCCAAGGCATCCTTTTCTGGCTAACTACCTACTTTGTTGGCCTGTGTTTGGTACCTATATCTTTGATGATTGTTCTTTTTCATCCATTCTGGATTTTTTTAAATGAAATATGGAAAGCATCTTGAAAAAAATTTTTTATAGTACAAAGCCTCGTTATTTTTCCCAAAGTCTTCTGGAATTACCCAGTTTATATTTGCCTTTATTTATTTAAATTTTTATTACATTTACATAGTGTGTTTGTGTGTGTGTGTGTGTGTGTGTGTGTGTGTGTGTGATAAACATGCCACAGTGCGCATGCACATGTGGTGATTCTGACCTTCTCTGTGACAATTTATGGGAGTCAGTTTTCTCCTTCCACTGTTTGTCTTGGGGTTCAAACTCAGGTCATTAGGGTTAGTGGTAAGTAGTGATTTTACCTCCTGAGCCATCTTGTTGAGATTATTGTATAGCCCTGAAGACAGTTACTGAGTCCCACTTATACAAGACAGCATCCAGGTACCTGAGAAATCTCCACCCTCAGGGAACTTGTGTTCAGAGGGATAAGAATGCCAGTAGAGAGAATGACTATGCCAGTTGTACAGTGTAACAGATCACAACTATTCAGAAAGGAAAAGTAAAACAGGTTTCAGAAAGGTGCGGACAGGGTTTTATTTTGTTTTGTTTTCTATTAGAGATGGGACTGTGAGTCTCATTAAGAGGATAGCTTAAAGGAAAGAAACTAAGTAAATAGTATCTAGAAAAAAGAGGGAGATAGAAGCAAGCTAGGAGGGGGTTAGACTGCAGTCCTGTGAGAAAGTGGGAAGCAGCGGGAGATAGATGAAGTCAGGGAAGCCAGGCTGTGCTTGGGCACAGATCACATGGGAACTTGGAGGCATTTATTAGGACCTTAGAAGAGAACAGGGCTGGAGAGATGGCTCAGTAGTTAAGAGCACTGGCTGCTCTTACAGAGGACCCAGGTTCAGTTCCCAGCATTCATGTGGTGGCTAACAACCATCTATAACTCCAGTTACATGGAATCCGATGCCCTCTTCTGGTCTCTGTCTGCATTGCATGCACATGGTACACTTACATACATACAGGTAAAATAATCATACACACATAAAAATTAAGTAAAAGGAGAGAGCATTGTAGGCTTGGGGGTTTGCTTGTTTTGAGACAGGGTCTCATGTAGCCCAGGCTGGCCTCAACCTTCCTAAGTAGTTGAGGATGAGTTTAAACTTCTGATCCTGCTGCCTCCCTCCATCTCCTGGGTGCCAGGATTACAGGCGTGCACTGATGCACTCAATTTGTTCAGCATGCCTGAGCTTCACACATGCTAGGTAAGTACTTTACCATCTGAGCTACATCCCCAGTTCTAGAAACAGCTTTTGACAGGAAACAGAATGGCTGCCAGTGGGGCAGTTTGATGTTGATGCTGGTATCAAGGTGGCTATGGTGGGAGTCCCTGGGCCTCCTTCTGTAGGAAGATGGAGGGCTAAGCCAGATCTTTGCAGGAGATGTAGAAGTGTTCTAGCAGAGCAGCAAACTGAACAGAGGAGGAAAGAGACTGGTTGCCAGAGATCTACTTCAAGTTCAACCGAATAGAAATAGAAAATATTACTCAGTGGGAGGTGCGGCAGCACACACCCACACACCTGTAATCCCTCACTCAGGAGGTGGGCAGGAAGAGCCTGACTTGCAGGAGACTCTGCCTTAAAAAAAGGATCTCTGAAAATAGACTTAAAAAGTGGAGGGCTTTCCTGCTAGCTGATTCCCACACCACACTTGCCTGGCAGAGGCTGCAAGCACTGGCTCTCAGACTCTGTGTTACCAACTTTTTAGCCTCTGGGCTAGATGTCCCTCTCTGCCTCCCTAGAGCTAGTCTGATGAATATCCTGTTCTGTTCAAGGGCAGATGAAATGAATTTTTCTGTTTTCAGCTGCACCACACCCTTTCCCGACCTCCCACTGAGTTCTGGTTTCTGGTCTAGACAAGATAGGTTTTGTGCTCATTTGCATAGCAGAGATTATTGATATCAACCAGATCCCCAGTGAACAAACTTCAAAGCTGTCTCTGCCCAGGTTGACGGCTTCAGCCCCAGCCGAGCTCCAACCTCCTCTCCCCTGCAGTGTCTTCCCTTCCAGGGAGAACTTGGTGGGTAGCACTGATGCAGTGCCCATCTTCCTTTTCTGGGGAGGAGCAATGTATCAAAAGTCCCCATGAGTACCTAGGACACAAATCCTTCCAAGATGGATCAACTGTTGTCACAGTCTGTCTTTTCACAGCCAGAGGAAAAGAACATGACCATGGGGGGAACCCAGAGAGAAGGGCAAGTGCTGATAAAAGAAAGGTGAGCTCAGGCTGGGGCTACAGCTCAGTTGGTAGAGTGCTCACCTACGAAGCATTAGGTCCTGGTCCATGTTCCAGCACTAGATAAACTGAATGTGGAGGGGGAGAACCAGCTCCTGCCTCTGACCTCCATCTGTATATCATGGCACCTGTATTCCCCCATGCATACACAAAGCATAAACAAATAAACAAAGAAATAAACATAAATACATTATTTTTTAAAATATAAAATTTGTTCTTTTTTTTTTTTTTTTTTTTGAGCATCTACTTCGTTAGCTCTACTGTCTCTGCTATATAGTCAAAGATGGCTTTAAACTTACAGAGATCCTTCATTGCCTCTGCCTCCTGAGATGTAAGCAGTTGGGATCAAAAGGCATCTGCCACCATGCCCAGAAAAGAATAGAAATTTTTAAAATTTAAGATTTTAAATGGGGAGGGAGATTGGAGAGATGGCTTGGAGGTTAAGAGTACTGGCTGCTCTTGCAGAGGACCCAGGTTCTGTTCCAGCAACCACATGGTGGAACAACCATCAATATAATTCCAGTTCTAGGGAATCCAATCACCCTCTGCTGGCCTCTGCAGGCTTTGCATGACACAGGTTCACTTACATAGTTGCAGACAAAATACTCATACACATAAAAATAAATAAATTGGCTGGCACAAGGTGGCACACACCTTTACTCCAGCACTTGGAGGCAGAGGCAGGTGGATCTTTTGAGTTCAGGCAAGCCTGGTCTTACATAGTGATTCCAGCCAGCTGGGCCTTAAAGGGAGACCCCTGTCTCAAAAAGGACCAAAACAAAACCAAAACAAACAAACAAACTAGGGTTGGAAGATAGCTCAGTGGAAAGAACATTTGTTGCTCTTTCAGAGGACCTGAATTTGCTTCATAGCATCCACACTTGGTGGCTTATAACCACTTGTAACTCCATTTCCAAGGGGTCTAATGCCTTCTTTTTATCTCTTCAGGAACCTGCACATACATGACATATGCTTACACAGACACAAATTTCACATTTTAAAATAATATATATATATATAAAAATATTAAATCTACCAGTATACATGCCACACATACATCACTTACACATACATATATACATATATTATAAACATATATATATATTATATATTTAATTTATATTCCCATTACACCAAAATCTTGCTCATGCATTGTCCTAGGTAATCCCACTCATTGCTGATTTGCTTTTTGTCACCCTGGTTGAGAGTTCGCTTTTCTGGAGTTTAATATAAATAAAGTTATCTGTGTGGGTCTTGGTGTTGTCTGAAAACTTCCCTCATCATTGTTTCTGATCCACCCATTTCAACATGTGCATCTAAATTAATTCTTTTTTTACTTCTGAGGATTCCATTCTATGAATATAATGCATTTCCTTTCCAAATACTTATTTGTGTTATGAATAAAACACTTATGAACTGTAGGAATGAAACTGCCTGGCTCAAGGCAGGACTGTAAGACCTGTCCAGCAAAAACCTCTGAGAGTTATCTAATATCTCTGTGTGCATTCAGAATTTCTTCTGTGAGTTATCTATAGCTCCAGAAGGCTTTGGATATTACAGTGTTTTCTTGCGCTTCCCCCTGTTTATCTTTGTAAAGTTCCAGAACCATGGATAGTCCCTCCCTTGAGGTATTGAGCAAAAAATGTCACCTCTAGTTTACTTGTTGCACAAACAGGAGCTCTTCAACACCCTTCCCTCTTCTCACCCTGTAGGAGCCAAGGTGGCTCACCCTTCCCTTCCACCTGCCCTCCACTTCCTTGCCCAGATCACAGTAACCTTTGGTATATAAACACACTGCTGGCATGAATAAAGAAGAGAGAGTTTTCTCTTAGTCCATGTTGCCTTTGTTTTCTGTTGGTAACTTTCTCGAGGTCCCCTCCCTCCTCATTGGCAGAGCTAAGCCTAGAGACTGTCAGCTGCAGGCAGGAGGACAACGCCTTTAAGTATTCAGTCCTGTAGAAACTGCCAAGCCTGTGTTCTAGAAGGGTAAGAATATCAGATTGTGTCCACTTGTGACTAAAGGAACATCAGACAATTAGAAACTCTGACAATGAACATTTGTATATACTACAAATTTTGAGTGGCTATTCTTCTTTTGTATTTCTTTCTTTTTTTTTTTTTTTTTTTTTTGGTCTTTTTGAGTCAGGGTCTCCCTGTAGCCCCAGCTACCCTGGAACTCACTACATAAGCCAGGCTGACCTTGAGTCAGGGTCTCCCTGTAATTACAGCTAACCTGGAACTCACTATGTAGACCAGGCTGACTTTAAACTTATAGAGATCTACCTGCTTCTGCTTCGTGAGTTCTGGGATTAAAGGCATGTGCCACCATTCCTGGCTTCTTTTGTTTATTTTGAGATGATACATATGAGTAGAATTGATGGACCATAACTGTTGCTTCCTCCATCTCAGCGAGGTGACAGTCAATTCTCTAGCTCACCTTTGCCTGGCCTCCCACTGAGGCACAGGTGGAGATACAGTGGGGGGAGGGCAGGAGTTTGGGGTGAGCCCGAGAGATGGATCAAAGAAAGAAGACCTGGGAGAAATTCCAAGAGAGGGAACAACTCATTTATTGGCAGGAGTCAAGGGTTTTTGAGGTGAGAATGGGCGGTTGGGAGGTGACGGGAATTTCATAGTGTCTATGGAAGGCACTAGCCAGTGGAGGCTCCACCAGGCTAGTGAAACTAGCTAGATACTGCTAGAATGTGACTCTTTTTTGCCCAGAACTTCAAAGCAGGTCTGTATGGCTTGATTTATCACTTTGGCAAGTCTAGCCCAGACCTTCACAGGTGATTGAGATAAAAAGGCCAGACCCCCTTCTGATGCTCCAGCCAAATGAACCATCAAGCCCCCACATTACATATGTATTTAATTTAATTTAATTTAATATTTTTGTATTTGTTTAATTTTATAATCAATCAACGATGCTCCTCAGTGAACAGTTACAATCCTATCCCTAAAACACAAGGTTTTTACTTGCTTTGTATCCTAACAATGATTGGTATTTTGAGATCATTTTAATTGTTCTATTGAGTGCTTAGTAGAATTTCCTGTGATTCTTTTGTTAAATATTTATTTTTATTATTTTTATTTTATGTGTATTGCCTGCCTGTATATAAGTGAACACAGGTCATGCAATGCCCTTAGAGTCAGAAGAAGGTGTTAGATCCTCTGGAACTGGAGTTATAGACAGTTGTTAGCTGCCATGTGGGTGCTGGGAATTGAACCTGGGTCCTTTGCAAGAGCAGTCAATGCTCTTAACTGCTGACCAGTCTTTTCCAATTTTTTTTGAAAATTCTTTTCTTTTTGTTAAGACAGGGTCTCTATGTATTCCCAGCTGGCCTGTAACTTACAGTGTAGACCAGGCCAGCTTCTAACTCACAGAGATCCACCTGCCACTGCCTCACCAGTGCTGAGATTAAAAGGTGTATGCCACTATGTCAGACTTCCTTTCCTTTTCTTTCTTTTTGAGACATGGTCTCACTACATAGCAAAGGCTAGGCTTGAATTTAGTATGTAATCAAGGCTAGCCTTGAACTCACAGTAATCTTCTTAGTCTCCCAAGTACTGGGATTTTGTGTATGTGATTTAAATTGTGTGTGTTCACAAATCCTGGCACCTGTGGAAGCCAAAAGTGGGCATCAGATTCCCTGGAGCTGGAGCTACAGGTGGTTGTAAGCTGCCCAATGTAGGTGTTGGGAACTGAATTCAAGTGCTCTGCAAGAATAGTATGTGTTCTTAACTGCTGAGCCATCTCTCTCATCCCAGCATTTCTTTTTTTTTTTTTTTATTGATGCTTTGTGTATTTCATACATCATTTTCCAATTCAGTTCAGGCATATTTCCCCTTCCCTTTCCCGCACCCGACCCCATCCCAGATCATGCATTCTGCCATAACTGTCCTGCATCTTTCCCTCAGTTTTTTTTTCCATTTTTTAGCAATAAGTGATAATTTATGAGTGCAAGCATCCTTCATGCAAAACCAACTTGCAAGCAGTTGTGTCCAAACCCACACAGCCCCTTGGTCCCACCATCCAGCAAGGGGGGCTTGTATGTTCAATCAAGTTGATCAAATGAGTGTCCAGGTTACATTGCTGCAGTTTCACCATTCACCCCAATCGCAGCCCTTACATTCTACCATGCCCCCTCTTCCACAGATTGCTCCCTAGGCTTAGAAAAGGGGCACAGGTGGATGAGAAGCAAAACAGTCTACTTTCTCTGGAGCTGCTGTCCTGGTCTCTGATCAATTCTGGCTGTTTTCTTTCATGGGCTGACAGTTTGTCCAGGAATAACCCTTCGATCCTACTAATGAAGCACAAGCAATTAGATATATAGGTATTTAAACAGTATTAATTGTTATGGTAGGTTACTTTGGTATAGACACAGATGTTTGGATGGTATGTTAGTCCATGATTAACATTTTTTTCTGTTAAATATGACAGGGTCTTACTGTGGCTTATAACATCTCCTGACCATTAGAGGGTGCAAGCTTGTGTCATCAGCCGTGGGTTATTCCTCCAAGGAGAGAGCCAATAGCCAATTAGATTTGGGATATACAGGCATATGGCTGCCTCTGCTGCACAGTATTTCCAGGCAGGTGAGGTGTAGCTGGTGCTGACAGAGGGGCCTTGCTTGACTCAAGGAGACCCATATTTGCTTTATTGGTATAGTGGCCTTTGGTAACACTCTCTGGTATTCCAGAGACCATCTGTACACTTACAAGTGTGGTCTCAATACATCTTTCCCATGTTAACGTCAGGTCTTCAACAGCAGGGCCTTATTGCCTCTATTCTTGCAGGTATCCCAGTTTAGAGGCAAGGAGCCTTTACCTTTTGTGGGGGCTTGGATCCCCTGGCTAACATCTCCTTAGTAGAATAATCCATTGCTGATGTCAGAGCTCCTGTATTAATATATTTTGCTTAAGTGCATAGCTTAAGGAGACTTTAGTATTATCTTTGGTTCTGAATAGAGAATAATCCTTTTCACAGTTCCTATGTCTATTCACCAATTCAAGAAGGCAGTTTTACTGGATTTATAAGAGATTACCTTTATAATAGTTGTCTCCAATTTACAGTTGGAAAACTACATTATCATCATATTTCTCCTTGTTCTATGGGGGCGGGAGGTAAGAAACTCTCTCGTATTAAAACCTTTGCGGCTCCTAGAGGGTAAGTTTCATTAAGCCTCATTATACATAGTTGTTACAAGTAGGATCCACAGAGGGGTTTGATGTTTGTAGCAATCTGAGGCTTTTCTTCCTTTCAATGTTTGGATGAGCCAACCTTTCTGCTGGCACTTTCTGGTACATCCTACTCAATGCAAAGCTGTATCTTTTATTTCTCAGCCGTTAAGTTGGTGACATTTTGACCTGTTGGAACATACAAGTCTTTTCCCATTGTTAGTTTTAAGATTTGAATTGCAAGGATTTTGACAAAAAGGTTTCATTTCTATCTGTATCCCTCCCCGTTTTTTTTTCCTTTTTTGGGGTTTTTGTTTTTTGACCCATGGATCTCCAGAAAGCAGTTGTATTATACATACCTATAGGGTGGAATCAAGGCACAGCTTCCATCAAATTCACCCATGCTGTTTTGGGTGACTGTAAGTGATTAACTTGGGAAGCAAACTTAATTTTTTCATTAAATCATCTTATAGGTGAAAGAGAATGCTACGAGGTGATACCATACAACAGAAAAATTATAGAGAACATTTGTATGTGCCAATCCCAAAGTTACTGTTATACAGATTTTATGTAGAACAAACGTGGACAGCAGCAATTTATATCTCCATTTAACTCAGATGCATTACCGTTTTTATCAGGGCCTGTAAACCAATGTTGTTTAATATACACATATTTACTTTTACTGAGTCCTAAGCCACCATGTAACCTGTATACAGTGTCTGTCATCCCAGCACTTCTTTAATTTTCTTAATTTTATGTGTATAAGTGTTTTGCCTGAATATATGCAAATATACTACATGAATCCAGGGCAGAAGGAAGCATTGGATCTCCTGGAATGAGAGTTATAGATGGTTGTTAGCTTCCATTTGGGTGCTGGGAACTAAATCTAGGTCCTCTGCAAGAACAGCCAGTGTTCCTAACTACTGAGCTAGTTCTAAGCTCCGCCTGCCCATAGTGTATCTTCTTCTAAATTTTTTATTTATTTTTCTTTTATGTGTATGGGTGTTATTTTTGCATGTATATAAAGTGCAACTGTGTCCTGAGGACAGAAAGGAGTGTTGGATACCCTGGAGGTGGAATTAAGGATGGTTGTTTGCCACCATGTAGATGCTGGGTCTCAAACCTGCATCTTCTGCAAGAACAGCCAGTGTTCTTAACTGCTGAGCCATGTTCAGCACCCACACCCACAGCATCTCTTAGCTGACCAAAAGCTGTCTTATCTTTATGGTGTACAACATGATGTTTTAAAAATATCTATCTTGTCTTAGTTAGCTTTAACTTTGAACTTGACACAGGATATTAGTTATATATTACTTTATTAGTTATATATAGTTACTTTTCTGTTGCTGTGATAAAGAAAGAGTTTATTTTGGCTTACAGTTCATGAAGAATAGAGTCCAGGGAGGCATGCAGCAACTGGCAGGCATGGCAACAGGACTAAGGGACCAGATAGAGCAAACTGGAGGTGGGGGAAAGGCTATGAACTCTCAAAGCTGGCTCCCAGTGACAGATGTCCTCCAGTCAGGCCACAACTCCTAAGGATTCCATTACTTCCCCCAAAAGTGCCACCAACTTGGGATGGAGTGTCAAATATTTGAGCCTATGGGGGACATTTCTTATTCAAACCAGTGAAGGTATGGAGGCATCTTCTTTTTTTGTTTTTTTCTTTTTTTTTTTTTTTTCTTTTTTGTTTTTTTTTTTTTTATTTCTGTACGTGCATGAATACTTTTGCATGTAGGTCTGTGCACCCGTGTCGTGCAATGCCGCGGAGTTCAGAAGAGGGTCTCGGATTCCCCTGGAACTGGAGTTCTCCTGGAATTGGAGTTACAGACGGTTCTCAGCCGCCATGTGGGTGCTGGGGATCGAACCCGGGTCCTCTGCAAGAGCGGTCGGCGCTCTTAACCGCTAGGCCATCCCTCCAGCCCCAGGAGGCATCTTCTTAAAGGCACTAATCTTAACAACCAAAGCTCATCTTTTACCACAAGTCTTGATTGAAGAACTAGTGTTCTTTTTCTCTCCATCTGTACATTTTGTAATCCTTCTGGCCCCATTTACCTTTTCACATGGTAGATCTGCCCAATAGTCATCATGAGTAACCATGCCACAGATTCACAACTATGCTGTCTTGAAATTTTCTCCACTAAGAAATTAGTTCATCATTTTTTTTTAATTTTATTTATTTTTGTATGTGTATGAATGTACTGTCTGCATGCAGGTCTGTTCGCCCATTGTCGCGCAATGCTGTGGAGGTCATAAGAGGGTCTTGGATTCCCCTGGAACTGGAGGTCTCCTGGAATTGGAATTACAGACGGTTCTCAGCTGCCATGTGGGTGCTGGGGATCGAACCTGGGTCCTCTGCAAGAGCAGTCGGTGCTCTTAACCGCTAGGCTATCTCTCCAGCCCCAGTTCATCAGTTTTTAATTTAACCTCAGGGGAGTCTGCAGAAGAAATTAGTCTATCAGTTTTTAATTTAACCTCAGGCAAGTCTCCAGAAGGCAGACAGATTTTTGTCAATACGTTACATGAATGGTCACATGAATGGCCTTTAACCCAATTGATAATATTGTATCTCTTTGATGCCTCTGGAGCCAGACCTCAACATGCATATATCCCTCAGCACTACTATCTTCCAGTATCTTCTCAGGATGGCCAATTAAATTCTGTTCACAAGATTCAACTGCTTTCCTATTCCACAGCTCCAAAGTTTTCCACATTTCTTCAGAAAAACAATATAGTTTCCTCACAATAACAGCTCATTTTCTTTTTTTAAAAATATATATTTTGTACAAGATTATCAAATCTAGACCTGTGTCCCCCACCCTATCTCCCCACACCACCAGAGCTCATGCATTCTGCCAAACATGCTTTTCATCTCTTTCTCAGTCTTTCTCAATATTCTCCATGTGGAAGTTGACTGTTTTGAGAAGAAGTTCACTGTTTCAGTCAGTTCTTTAATGCAGTCCTTTCTGTTTTGTTGTTTCCAATGTGCATCACTCCCAACTGCTTAGACAAAAGCTCAAGGGGCCATGCACAAGAAATACTTACAACTAGGTAATTGGCACTAGCATCCACAGATGAGGGATACCATTCATCATTTGTTTTTCTGGGACTGTGTTACTTCACTTAGCATGATGTCCTCTAGCTCCAGCCATTTTCCTGCAAAGCTCATGATGTCATCTTTCTTTACTGCTGCATAGAACTCTGTTGTGTAGATGTATAACATTTTCTCTATCCATCAATTGAGGGGCATTTGGGTTGGTTCCAGGTCCTTGCTATTGTGAAGAGAGCTGAAATAAACATGGCTGTGCATGTATCTCTGCAGTGGGGTGAGTCTTGAGGGTACATGCCTAGGAGTGGTATGACTGGGTCGGGTGGCAAGTTCATTCCAAGTCTTCCAAAGGTTCTCTACACTGCTTTCCACAGTGGCTGTACAAGTATACATTCCCACCAGCAGTGGATGAGTGTTCCCCTTTCCCCACAACTTGGTATCATTTGTTTTCTTGATCCTAGCCAGTCTTATTGGAGTAAGATGATACCTTAAAGTGGTTTTAATTTGCATTTCCTTAATGATTAGTGATGTTGAACACTTCTTAAGGTGTTTTTCATACATCTCTAATTCCTCACTTGTGAAGCCTCTGTTCAGCTCTTTGCTCCATCTTTTGAGTGGGTCATTTGTTTTCTTTCTTCTTTGTTTTTTGATTATATATTCTGGAAATCAATGCTTTGTCAGATGTTTCTGTGGGATTTCTCTTTACTTCCTTGATTGTTTCTTTTGATGTACAGAAGCTTTTGAGTTTAATGAGATCCCATTTGTCAACTGTCGACCTTAATTCTTGTGCAGCGGCTGTCGTGTTAGTAAGTCTTTTCCTACGCTATGTCTTGTAGTCTGCCTGACCAACTTTGGTTCTTCTATGCTGCAGGAGTTTGGGGTTATCACATTGAGGTCGTTCATCCAGCTGGAGTTGATTTTGTATGGGTGAGAAGGTAGGGGTTTTAATTTCCTTCCTTCCTACACGTGGTGATCCAGTTTTGCCCAACACCCTGTGCTGAAGATGGACGGTCTTTCTCCATTGTGTCTTCTTGGCCCCTGTGTCCAAATATGAGGTGCTGAAATTTTATGTGCCAAGTTGGGATCTTCAAGTTTTGTTCATTGGTTCAACAGGTCTGTTTTTGCCAGTACCAGGCTGTTTTTATTGACATAGCCCTGTAGTATAGTTTTGAAGTCTGGTAATAGAGATGCCGCCCTTGTTTGCTCTTTTCACTCAGGTTGGTTTTTGGCTATCAGGGTCTTTTGTTTTTACAGAGTGAATTTAAGGACTTTTTTTCCCAAGCCTGGGAAGAAACTCTTGAGATTTTCATTGGGATTGCATTAAATCTCTAACAGAGTTTCGGGTAGAGATGGACATTTTTTTTAATTTTTTATTTATTTTTGTTGTGTAATGAATGTACTGTCTGCATGTAAGTGTTGTGCACCCGTTCCGTGCAATGCCGCGGAGGATCAAAGAGGGTGTCGGATTCCACTGGAGCTGGATTTCTCCCGGAATTAGGAGTTACACAGACGGTTCTCTCAGCCACCATGTGGGGGCTGGTGATCAAGAGCCGGTCCCCTCGGTGCAAGAGAGGTCGTGCTCTTAACTGCTAGGCTATCTCTCCAGCCCCTAGAATGGAACATTTTTTACAATGTTAATTTCCCAATCCATGAGCATGGGAAGGTTTTTCATCTCTGATGTCTTATTCAATTTCTTCTTTAAGGTTTAAAAAGTTTTTTTGTTTGAAGAGACTATTTGGTGTCGTCTTGTGAGGTTTGTTCCTAGGGGGTGAATTTGATTGGTTTTTTGAGGCTATTGTGAGTGGGAAAGGGGTCTCCTTGAATTCCTTCCTCGCAGTTGCTTGTATTGGGTGTGTATCGAAAGAAAGGGCCGTGATTTTTTTTTAGGTTAATTTGTGTTCCTGCCACTTTGCTGAAGCTGTGTAATCATTTCTAGAAGTTTTCTGGTGGATGTTTTTAGCATCCTTAAGTAAACAATCATATCCTTAGCAAAAAGGGATAACGGAATTCCTCGTTTTCCAGTTAGGTACTCCTTTCATGTCCTTTTCTTACTTATTGCCCTACAAGTGTTTCAAGCACTAAAATGAAAAGATTGAGATAAGTAGTGTGGGGGCGCCTTGCCAAGTTCCTAAACTTTAAAGGAAGGTTTTCTGTTCATTTCCGGGCCATTAGGATGATATGGCTGTGGTTTCCTGTAATATGGCTCTGATTACATTGAGGAAATGATCCCTCCAATCCAATTCCCTCTAGGACTGTTAACATAAATGCATGCTGAATTTTGTCAAGCTTTTTTTCAGCATTATTTTCTGGTCCTGATGTCTGTATGTTTAATTTTGTGAAAAACACCATGACCACTATATGTGGAAAAAATAGTTTTATTTGTGTTTATGGTTCCAGAGGCCTAAGAGTCCATCATGGTGGGAAGCATGTTAGCAGGTAGCTGAGAGCATACATCTTCAACCACAAAAGACAAATTTGCTGGCATGGTAGCACAAGACTTTAATCCTAGCACTTGGGAGGCAGAGGCAGGCAGATCTCTGTGAGTTCAAGGCCAGCCTGGTGTCTACAGAATGACAGAGTGAGTTCCAGTACAGCCAGAGCTACGGAGACCCGTCCTCAAAAAGAAAAAAAAAAAAAAAAAAAAAAAAAAAAAGACAGAGGAGATCAACGGGAAGTGGGCAAACCTGTAAACGCTCAAAGTCTGTCCCCACTGACATGCTTCCTCCTGCAAGGTCACACCTCCTGAAATNAAAAAAAAAAAAAAAAAAAAAAAAAAAAAAAAAAGACAGAGAGAGTCAACTGGAAGTGGGCAAACCTGTAAACGCTCAAAGTCTGTCCCCACTGACATGCTTCCTCCTGCAAGGTCATACCTCCTAAATCTCTCAAAACAGTGCACCAACTGGGGAAAAAGTCTTCAAATATTTGAAGCTATGGGAGACATTTCTCGTTCAGACCACCATGCATGCATGGCCTTGAGTCAACTGAGAGAAGAGCTTCAACTGAGAAATTTCCTAGATCACACATTGTCTTGATTGTTCACTGATATAGGAGGAGCCAACATAGTATGGGTAGAACCATCTCCATGCAGGTAGTCCTGAACTGTGTAAGAGTTATTTGAACATATAGGCCCATCTTCAAGCTAGCTAGCAGACAGCATCCTCTATGGTTTCCACTGTATTTCCTGGCTGTAATGTAAGTTCTCTGATTGGAAGTAATGCTGTGGGATGTAGTGAGAAGGCCTATTTTCAAGTCCCTGCTTTGACTTCCTGCTTTGACTTCCCTCAGTGATGGACTATGACCTAGAGTTTTAAGCTGAAATAAACCTTTCTTCCTAAACTACTTTTTTTTTTTTGTATTTTTGAGACATGGTCTCCCTTTAGTCCCAGCTGGCCTGGAGCTCACTATGTAGACCAGGCTGGCCTTGAATTCACAGAGATCCACCTGCCTCTGCCTCCTGAGTGCTAGGATTAAAGATGTGTGCCACCAAGCCCAGTCCTAAATTATTTTTTGTCAGAGTATTTTATCACATCAACAGAAATGAAACTAAAACAGAAATTTGTACCAGAAGTAGGGTGTTGCTGTGATTTGTCTGACCATGTGGCTTTTTATGCCTTTGGACTATTTTGTTGGGAGTTTGTGGAGGATTTTGGAACTTTGAGCTGGGAAAACTGTTGACTGCTCAAAGCTTGATGGGCCATTCTTGTGGAAGCTTAGAAGATAAGATTGCTGTGAGAAATGCAGACATTGGAGGCCCTCATTATGTTTTAGAGGGGGAACAAGGACTTTGTTGGTAACAGGGACAGGGAGACCTTACTGTGATATTTTGGCTAAGAATCTATGTGTGCTGCTCAGGCTAGGAATAAAGTAAAACTTTTTATACCTCTTTGGGACAACAGGATACTGCTCCAGCTGGGGCTGAAAGACCAGCTATGATTATTGGTAAGATATCAGCACCGTTGAAGTGAATCCTTCTGTGCTTGCTTGGAACATCAGGAACACCCTTGGGGTCACACTACATGTGTGAAGACAAACTTGCCAATTTGCTAATTTGCTCTCATTTTGAAGGCATGAAAGATGCAATATTGAGGGAATCGTGGAGAACAGCTGAGGTTTGGCACCCTGCGGCAGGGTCAGAGTCCCTGAAGAGAGACCCTGAGAGGCCATTGAGTGAAATTGTAAAGGTGAACTCTCAGTTGCAATGGAGCCACTAGGATACTGAAGACGCCAGCAGCCGGAGACTTCCACCAAGGATAACTTCCAGTGTGGAGTGGAGGCAGCTGGAGCCTAAGAGAGAAGTGGTGTGAACTGCAGGTGGCAGGGTTGGAGAGGGGGTTACCCAAGGCCTTTGGAGCCCAGAAGACTACCCAGCGAGTAAGTCCCCAGTGATGGACATTGGAGTACAGGATTTGGATTTACATTGTTCGGTTTTGGTTTTGCTTAATTGTGATTTTTTTTTTCATGCCCTCGTTCTTCCCTTTTGGAATAAGAAAGCGTGTATCTAGTTTTTGATTTTGCAGGAGCTCACAGTTTAGAGATTTTGGATTTTTAAAGAGACTTTGGACTTTTAACGGAACTTAAAAAATCACACTGTGTTTCATATTATATTAACAGGAGATTTTAGGGACAAAGAATGAAAGGTTATGGTTTGAAAGGCAGGTTTGGAGTCCCTGCAGAGATGCACTGAGAAGCAAATGCGTGAAGCTATGATGGAGGCCCCAGGATAGTGGAGGTTCCAGAATCCTGGGACAAGGAGGGCTGTTGGTGTACAGGTGTAAAGTGGAATTGGCTGAGAGAGAAGCTGGGTATGCTCCAGGCAGCAGACTTGAAGGAGTGAAACTACTTGTCTTTTGGAGCCCAGGTGATTACATCACAAGCTCCAGCTAGACATGGAGCTTCAGGATTTGATGTTAGTCCTGCTGGGAGTTTGTTGTTTTGATGTGGTTGTTTCTTGCTATGACCCAGTTTTTGCTTCTTAAAATAAGAATGTTTAGCTGGGCATGGTGGTGCACGCCTTTAATCCTAGCATTTGGGAGGCAGAGGCAGGCGGATCTTTGTGAGTTCAAGGCCAGCCTGGTCTACACAGTGAGTTCCAGGACAGCTGGGCCTACAGGGAGACCCTGACTCGAAAAGACAAAAAAAAGAAAAAAAAAAGAATGTTTATTCAGTGTCATTACTTTTTGGAAGTATGTCACTTGTTTTTATCTTATAGGGGCCCAGATTTAGGAGACTTTCAGCTTTCAAAATGTTGGAATTTTTAAACTATAGATACCTAAATTTTTTTTTTAATTTTTTTCCTTTTTTTTTGGTATTTTTAGGCAGGGTTTCCCTTTTAGTACCAGCTGTCCTGGAGCTCACTCTGTAGACCAGGCTGGCCTTGAACTCAGAGACCTGCCTACGTCTACCTCCCGAGTGCTGAGATTAAAAGTGTGCACCACCATGCCTGGCTAAATACCTAAATTTTTTTAATTAAGTAATTAAAAAAATTTATGTATATGAGGGTTCTGTCTGCATGGATGTAAGAGCACCATGTGGTGCAGTGCCAGTGGAGGACAGAAGAGGGCATCGGATCACATGGAACTGGAGTTACAGAGGGTTGCTAGCCACCATGTGGGTGCTCAAAACCAAACTCAGGTCTTCTGCAAGAGCAGACAGTGCTCTTAACTTCCAAGCTATCTTCCCAGCCCTTTTTTATTTTCTTTTTTGTTTTTGTTTTGAGACATGGTCACTCTGTAGTCCGTACTGGCCTGGAACTCACTATGAAGACCAGGCTGGCCTCTATCTTACTAGATCCATCTGCCTCTACCTTCCAGGTGCTGTGATTAAAGGCATGTGATTTAAGTCCAGGCTGTGACTTAAAGCTTTTTTAATTACATTTTGATTTATTTTGTATATGTGTGTATATAAGTATGTATGTGCCATGGCAAGTTTGTGGAGGTCAGCAGGGTACAATTCTCTCCTTCTACCGGATCAAGTTCAGGTTAACTGGCAAATACATATTTACCCACTGAGCCATCTCACTGGCCAATAATGGGGACTTTTAAAGTTAGACTCTTTTTTTTTTTTTGGTATTTTAGGCAGGATTTCCCTTTAGTCCCAGCTGGCCTGGAGCTCCCTCTGTAGACCAGGCTGGCCTTGAACTCACAGAGATCTGCTTGCCTCTGCCTCCCCAGTGCTGGGATTAAGGGCATGTGGCACCACACCTAGCCAGTTAGACTGCATTTTACAATATGAGATAAATGTGAGACTTTTAGGGACAAGGGGGTGAAGGTCACTGGCTTAGAACGATGTATCTATGTGTGAAGTTGACAAGGGTGGAATTTTGAGAGTTAGTTTTAAGTCTCAACGTGACATAGTCTAGAGTCACTTGAGAAGTGACTTTTACTGAGGGATTATCTAGATCAGGCTAGCCGAGGACATGTCTGAGGGCTCTGTCTAATCACCTCCCAAAGGCCTCATCTCCTACCACCATCACCTTAGAAATTTGGACTTCAAAGCCCTATGTGGGGGTCATGCCTCTAATCCTAGCACTTGGGAGATAGAGGCAGGAAGAATAGAGTTCAAGGTTTACCCTCTGCTTTGTAGTGAGTTTGAGGCCAGTTTAGGATAAACATGAAATGCAGTCAGCAAAAGAAAAGAAAAAAATAGATTTGCTCTCTCTGTCTCTACTTTGATAGCTCCAAATACCATTCTCTGATATCCCAAGTGAATAAAAACCAATCTTTCTTCTGGAATTCTAGTTTTCCTGAGCTATATAGACTTGGGGGGGTATCTTTTGAAGGAAGAAAATACTGTGTAATATGAATCTAACATAGTATTTTTTTCATTGGTTTGAGTCCTTCCAGCTTTTGCTTGTTTTTGGAAATTGTCCCATGCTTTCAAATTGTCTATGTAGTTATACATACAATTTGTCCAGAGTATAAAATTGTAATCCCTAGAAAGATTAGGCTAATGTAAGGTACTCTACTAAAATGTGAACCGAAGCCAGAAAATCTGATTTCATGAGTCCTTAATCCCAGAAAAAAGCTGGGGAGACTGAAAAGCATAAAGAATGAAGTGAAGTAATCTCAACCATGTATAGCTAGCCACCTGACATTTGGGTGAACATCTGATCTTTCTGCCATCCATCCATCCATCCATCCATCCATCCATCCATCCATCCATCCATCCATCTATCCATCCATTCATTCAGCCAGCCAGCCAGCCAGCATCAATCATCCATCCACCTCCCTTATGAAACCTGTTTTCTTAATTTTTCCTTCCTTTTTTCTAGTCATTTTTTTCAAGGATATTGCATTCTTATAACACTATTTCTTAAGAAAATTTAGTTGATTATGATTATGATTATGATTATTATTATTATTATTATTATTATTATTGGTCTTTTGAGACAGGGTATCCCTGTTGCTGCCCCAGCTGGCCTGGAACTTACTTTGTAGGCCAGGCTGGCCTTAAACTCAGAGATCCACCTACCTCTGCCTTCCAATAACTGGGTTTAAAGGCATACTCCACCATGCCTGGCTAATTTAGTTTTGTTTTTTAAATTATGTGTATGTGTATCTGTCTGTGTGTGGGAGCTTATGTACATGTGTGAGCAGGTGCCGGAGGAGGCCAGAAGGAATAATATATCCTGGAGCTGGAGTTACAGATGATGGTGTACCACCCAAAGTGGTACTGGGAACTGACCTCAGGTCCTTTGCAAGGGCAGTATGTACTCTTAAATGCTAAGCCATTTCTCTAGCCCCTAAATTTTTTTTTTTTTAAGATAGGCTCTCATGTAGCCCAGGTTGCCTTGAACTCACTGTGTAGCTGAGCATGATCTCTCTGCCTCTACCTCTCTAGTGCTGGGACTACGTGGTCTGGGACTAGTTGGCCTTCAATCACTGTAACAAGACACTCTGACCAATCCCAACTCTGGGAGGAGAGGATTTAGTTGGCTCACATGTCCTGGTGTACAGTTCATCACTAATGGAGCCCAAGGTAGGAACGCAGAAACATGGAGGCAGAAGCAGGAGCTGGAGCACAGGCCATGGGGGAGCGCTGCTTACTGGCTTGCTCCCCTGCCCATGCTCAGCTTTCTCTCTTTCTCTCTTTCTCTCTTTCTCTCTTTCTTTCTTTCTTTCTTTCTTTCTTTCTTTCTTTCTTTCTTTCTTTCTTTCTTTCTTTCTTTCTTTCTTTCTTTCTTTCTTTCT